>OZ026622.1:77198202-77265702 GCA_964020975.1 Hermodice carunculata | reverse complement strand
ACCACTGCTGCTGGTATCACTTTTGTGTTTCTTTGACTGTGGCATCATTAAGCCCCACCACCACCACAATATACATGTACCTGTACTATACGGTCACCATCACCAAGCAAATGCATTTCTAGCTACTTCTACAAAAAGCACAGGAAAAAATACAGAGTGCAATAGTCAATAGATAATGCAATGCAAAAACATTCCCAATACATATAAACACACACACACACACACATATATATATATATATATATATATATATATATATATATATATATATATATATATATATATATATACATATATATACATATATATATGTACATATATATGCATATATACAGCTATACATATACATATGTACTTGCATACATAAAGGTAAGCACACACGTATGCCTGAAAAGCAAGTTATTATTGCCCCTTCTAGTTAAAGAGGAAACAGATGTCCCCATGCAGAATTTTCCCAACATTTCCAAAATGTTGCACATTTTGTTTAGTTTAAATGTATAAAGCTTGTTCAAATCATAAAGGTAGCCACCTGTATCAATTGTCCATGACAAGGTTACACAGAAAAATGGGGTCATTTGTCTCTATACAATGTCTCATTACGAAGTTATGATTATGATCGACTTTTGTCGAAAATCTAATATGGCCACCAAAATGGTCGCCAAAGAGACTCATGGGACAAAATCTCGACTTGGGAACATCAAAAATCGTTAATTAGACATCTTAAGGATTAAGAATATGTAAGTTTAAAAAATGTATCAATCGGGTGCATGGGCACCCCCCCCCCCTTTCTGCCCAACTACTGAAAGAATCTTTCTTGAAAAGACTGATATTTGAACTTGCCAGGAAAACCTTCGAAAAGTTATATTTATCTATGATCCAACCGATCACTAATTTTTGTTCTGTCCAACCTACGAACTTCCCAAACGCACACTACTGAGATCAGTCACACACATTCTCGTCCTGGTTGCACACCCAAATGTATTGCTTAACTTCGCCCAGGACTGACTCCTAGACATTATGCTGGCTGGCATTTGTGACCCACCAGATGTAGGGAATACTGAAATGCCATTCAATTGTACATAATGGAGACTAGACGTTTTATCTGTCAGTTAACTTCCAATAGCACACCTATATATTGTTTCTGTAAGTAAAACTCCTGTAATGTACGGTGAGTATTGTATGTGTGCCTGTGCCTCTCCTGGAATCCCCGCGATTAGCTTCCGTCGAGCTACTGTGTCCACCAAATTTGGAAATAAACATATGCCGTTCCCGTCTGTTTGCGTACTTACTCCATTGCAGAATTTACCATTTTAGAGGTGAGCGGGGCCACATGGGGGGGGGGGGGGGGACATGTGAAAATTGTACAGCAGTAAGTAACAACCTTCAAAATAGGCCCACGCTCAAAATATTGATCATAAAAAAAACAGAAGGAGAAGTAAAACATAATTGTGTCTTTCGCCTATCCTGCGGATATAATTTTTGGAAGTTTTTGGAACGTGTAAAACCTCATAAGGCACCCCAGACGAACGATGTCCAACAGATGCGATTTGCTGAATGAGGTCATGTGACAAAGCAGTAGGTTAACACGGGGGAATGTGGGTATAGGGGTAATGTGATCACCCTTACCTTACAAGAAAAAATATATACTTTGAAACCACATGGATTTATTATTGGAGACATCAAGCCACCAAAGTTGTAGAAAAACCATATTCGTCAGGTGGCGCCTTAAGGTTACTTTATGGCAAACCAGTAAAAATTTAGGGCCTTAAGGGCGATATTTCTTTCCACTTTGGATAGCACATAGAAGTGGCAATGCAAGTTTCAGTGCAAAAGGCATGTTACCAATATGTGAAACACCTTCGCTTATTTGTCCTCTGAATGGATCATTTAGTTGTAAATTAATTGTCAAAAACTTTGGACCTAAAGATAAGTATATATTGATATGCGGGTAATATTCGCACCTGGGAGCCCATTATTCGTCTCTGCATAAACTAATGGCAGGTAACAGCTATAGTCACATTACCCTGTGTGTGGGGGCAATATGAGCACCTTTGTGTTAATACTTTGTACGATTTTTTTTATTTTCATTTAACCTGATATACAATCCTCGAGACAACTTAATGAAGGGCAAAATATGAAGTTATTGATTACTCCCTACAAGTCCTTTCAGTAAACACCTGTGTACTAGCTTTTATTAAGTCCCACTTGAAATAGCAGGAACCCACATTACGTTAAGGATATGCTTATTTTACCTTTACTTTAAAACGTAGGGGAAATGTGAGCATGTTTTTCATTTTCGCTTTTGTACAAAAATTAGAATACATCTGACTGTTGGCCCAAATTCTCATGTCTTTACTGCAAGAGGAATTTATCAGGCTAGTTATTTGTATCTACATAGATGCACGTTTTGCAAGTGAAGTTCCTTGGGGGGGGGGGTATTACCCGATGTTACCCTATATCATGGTTGAAAGTGAACGAAAAGCAGGCAAGTTCGCCGTGTGGTAGGCGATTTTTGAAATAGTTTGTGCTTTGTTTGGATTACTTTTACGGGACAGGGGTCTCTTAAGTGCAAGGCCTATACAAATAATTATGACAGTACTTAGCAGAGTTTATTTTGGGTGTAGAGCCAGAGGAATTGGATGCTATGGCATGGGTAGGCTAACTTTAAGTTTTAGGCCTAGTACTAATCACTGCCGCAATGTCTTGACACTGGTTCAGTGGTTGCAGTCGTCTAGAGGATTATTTACCAAGTGTGTCTATGAATGTACTTGCATCGACTTGTCATTACATATGTGTATCTCAGAATCAGTGAGACAATAATTGTGGAGTAATGGAATAAGATTTGTAACTTTGCAACATTTGGTGGTCGCAGCGTTGGCGGCAAGTGCGGATAGGGAGAACACATGTACTTGTTTTACCGCACCATCTATTATTGACCTTGGTAACTGCCATAGAAACGCGGAACCAAAGCAAACATTGCATTTACGTGAAACATATTCTGTAAACATTTGCTGTAATCGCTTTATCAAATGAGGCCAACAACCATATATTTGTACGTACTTTAGTAATGATGGTGAAACAGAAATCCACGGCTCGGATGGGGTGGAATTTCAGTGTGAGTAAGTACATCACAAAGAAGGGTCATCGTGATATATCAGATGGTAAATCACGGCAAGCAAAGCATTTAATCACAATAGCCTCGTTTTCACGCCGTCTGCTATATTATAGTAAGGAACTAAGTATCGCGTTGCATGGATTGTTGCAGCAGGCGGTAGGATCCGAGTTCAGATCGCTAGCATATCTGCTCGCGATCTGACGCAGTCTCACGGCCTCCTGAGAGATACTTTGGCAACAACCCTAAATTTGACGCAAAAAAGGTTTAACTGGCCTTTTTTTCATTTGTTATGATCACATTTGGTTACGCCATTCCTGTTTGGTCACGTACTCCGTTCAGTGCAGCATTTTCTGTTTTGCAGATGAGCGGGGCCCCACTTGTGGGCCAAAGGTGTGAAAATTGTACTGGTGTAAGTAATAACCTTTCAAATTAGCCTGGGCTCAAAATATTGAGCACTCAGAAAGAGAGACCGAAGTGTATCATTCCTATGTTTTAAGCCTACACTTGGCTATCCTGCAGATATAGTTTTTCGGAAGCTTTTTGGAACGTCGAAAACCACATAGGGCACCCCCAGACGAACGATGTCCAACAAATGTGATTTGTTGAATGAGGTCATGTGATATATCAAAATATCATGGTTGAAAGTGAATGACAATGGCAAGCAGGCAAATTCGCCGTGTGTTAAGGAAGTTTTCGAAATAGTTATGTCTCCCGGTGGAAGGCGGGGGACATACTGTTTTAGTGCCCGTTCTTCCGCTTCTTCTGCTTCTTCTTGTTGTTCAGGTTCTTCAACACTTGGTTTCCGTGTGATAAGTCTTGAAGGACTTGACCGAATTTGATGAAAATTGGTAGGATTATGTATCTAGGCATGACCTAGGTCGGAATTGTATTTGGATGACCTTGAGCGAATTCTCAAGGTCACAGGGTCACTTATGTGAAATTGGTTTCCGTTCGATAAGTCATGAAGAACAGAATGGGATTTGATGAAACTTGGTAGGATTATGTATCTTGGCAAGACCTAGGTTGGGATTGTATTTGGATGACCTCGAACGAATTCTCAAGGTCACAGGGTAACTTATGTCAAATTGGTTTCCGTGCGATAAGTCTTGAAGAACTTGATGGAATCTGATGAAACTTGGAAGGATAATGCATCAAGGTGAGATCCACAATTGGATCGTAGTTGGGTGACCTTGACCTAATTTTCAAGGTCACAGGGTCACTTATGTATGAAATTGGATTCTGTGCGATATGTCTTGAAGAACATGATGGAATTTTATGAAAATTGGCAATGGGCAAGATAATGTATCAAGGTAACACCTAGGTAAGCATTGTATTTGGATTACCTTGACCAAATTATCAAGGTCACAGGGTCATTAATGTGAAATTGGTTTTTGTGCTATAAGTCTTGAAGGACTGGATAGAACTTGGTAGGATTATATAGGTAAGGCCTATGTTTGGTTATCATTTGTATGACCGTGACCAAATTTTGAAGGTCACAGGGTCATTTATGGGAAATTGGTTTCTCTGCAATAAGTCTTGAAGAACTTGATGAAAATTGCTAGAGTAATGTATCTAGGTGAGAGTTAAAATAGGATTGTAATTTTCAAGCAAACTTGGTCATTTGTAATTTGTTATCACCTGTAGCTTATTCAGAGACGTAAGTGTTCCACCGGGAGACATTTGATTTTCTGTTGGAAAATCAGTCTGTTCTAGTTGGTCTTCTTTTTGGATTATTTTTACGGGACACGGATTTCTTAAGTGCAAGGCCAAGCGACAATTATGACAGTACTCGGCAAAGTCCATTTTTGGTATGAAGCTGAAGGAGTTGTATGCCACGGCATGAAAGGGTTAGCATACTAGTACTCACTGACACAGTGTCTTGACACTGGTTCAATTGTTGCGGTCATCTGGAGCATTATTTCTTAAGTGGCAAAGTGTATCTATGAATTCATTTGCATCGACTTGAAATTACATGTGTGGGGATCATTGGAATGGGAACTACCATAGGAGTGCGGAACCAAAAGTAAACAGTGTATTGTCGTGAAAAACCCTTTGTGAACATTTGCTATAGTTACATTTTTAAATGAACCCAACACGTGTACTTTATTAATAATGGTGAGATACTAATCTAAGGCTCATATGGGGCGTTTATTCATTGGGGTAAGTCAACAAAAAGGAAGAGTGACTCTGTCATATCAGACATTTTATCGCGATACACAAAACGTTATATAAAGGCGGCCTATTAATACTTCAATTTGTCTACTTTAGTTTATTTTATTCGACTATCAAATGTCACGAATGAAAAATAGAAATGGCAAAGGGTGGAATGATGTGCAGGTGGCATCACGATTGCTCTTTGGAAGAAGTATCCTTTAATTAAGAAATCTTATTCATCCATATTTTGTCTAATTAGAAACATTATGCGACCGTTCTTTGTTAATATCAGGGTCTTCTTTCGATGAGAATAAAAACAATGATATGATGATGCTGAGCCAAAATACATGTATTATTCTTACAAGACTTCCCAAAATCAAAATACCTTTTGATATGAAACTGACGACTGGCATGATTGGCCATATCTGAAGGGTTCACGCCCAATAATATAGCAGCATAAATAAATAAATAAATAAATAAATGATAATAATAATAATAATATATATATATTTATATATATATATATATATATATATATATATATATACATACATACAGTTATCGGCACAAAGCACCTGATTGGAGGTTACATAAGCTGTGATCACAACACAGTAACATAGCTAATACATGTATCTCGTAGTCAGCAAATAGTATTCCATGATTACGAGTTGGTAAGTCGTTATCACGACTTACATTTTTTACACACGTCTCTTCTAGGAGCTCTGCACCAAATTATAAAAAAATGACGCATTAAGTTTCAAGCAAACATTTTTTTTCGGGGGGGAGGCTTTGTTTGTTTGTTTTGCTGTGATATGTGTATTTGTTCGTAATAGTCTTTCTAATTATACGAGTGTGTAAAATCAGTTTACATCGTTTTATGATTCCTTTTTTCTTACCATTGTGTCCCTTCTTATTAACTCACACTCGTTCAGTTTTCATTCACCTTTATCTAATAAAACGCCAGACCACTTCCTGAATTATTCATTTTATTGAACATATTTTTCTAAGTCGAGAATTCAGTCTCACAATGGTCTCCTTTGTGTTTCACAAAATGAGGGTAATACAGTGACAATAATACATGTAGGGACATTATTAGACAAGCGTGCAATAGGGGGTTCCTGTTTCAATAGAGAACGACCAGCAATTAGACAAAAATACAATTTTTAAAAGTTATGTGATAATGTAAGTAATATATACAAGTCATCCACTTCTAAAAATATCGTTCACTGTTTGTAGCTCCACCTCAATAAAGTAGGACCCTGCATACATGAGGTGCCATGTAACATGGGGACGACTTGCGGCGAGACCGCTGCTTCAGTCTTTTTTTCTCGTCCCTTGATAAAGTTGGATGCGGCTTGAACCCAATTATGCTGGCTTAAAAGAGGTAGATCAAATCTGATCCAATCTATTCTAGCCAATTTGTCTTTTTTCAAGTCAGAACAAACCTGTAAGGAGAGATAGTTAGCCTTTTTGTCTTTAGAAACCAATGGTTATATATATAAAATACAAAAAGTCATTCACATGAGAATCAGGTATTTCAAGGTGCATAGACCTATGTTCCCAGTTTTGCAACCTTGTTCAGTTGGAGCTTGACCCGACTCTTATTTCACTCCGTCTGTACCCTTGAAAGAAATATGCTTTCGTCCAGCAAAATCGGTCAGAATTTGCCCTCCCGAGTATTGGTCTAAGACTAATTTTGCAGAACATGATCATAAAGGACAAACACTCTACAGCATAACACTGACATTTTTTCATCGTATTTTTACGTCATATGTGCAAACCATGCATTTTATTATTTTTCTATGCATGGACATATCAGATGAAAGTTACCACTGGATATGAAAGTTAATGCTTCATATGTATTTTAAGACTTTCTTCATACAAAAAAAATCAGGATCTAATACAATAATGCTTTATCTTTTGACAAGCATTGTTCTTTTTTCTTTTAATCGCTCATTTTAATGTAAAAATCCGTCCGTAAAAAAAAAAACAAAAAGAAAAAAAAACAACAATAATCTTGATATTTGATCGCGTATAAAAACTCACCAGCTAAACCAGTTTTTGCGGTACATTGTAACAAATGTGGCACAGCGTCAACAACAAATAAGGACCATTTTAATTTAGCACATGAAAGTCCAGCCCCACCTCTATCTCTTAAAAGATAACATTTTTTCAATACACAACGAAAATATTTAACAGCCAGCGTTGTATTAATACCTTTGAGTTGTACCGGAGCAGTATATTTGATGTTAGAAATATTCTTTAAATGCCCAAGTTTCACAGTGAAGTGTGATCTATATTTAATACCCTTATATTGTTTCTGTTTTACTAAGGATTTACCGCGTGACTGGAAATTCTATACACACGCTCTCAAAGTACAATGGTAAGCATAAATATCCATACAGGTATAATGATAGGTTAATGTATATATATACTTTTTCGAATCATTTGGTATTGATTGGCTTGACAAAATGTTTATAATCAGTAAATTATATCCAAAACTTTTGCAAGCTTAACATGATACCAAATGCATTTACAGTATCATAAAAACATAGCTTATCCACCCATGGTGACATAAATGGGTTGCCTTTGCTTTTCAAAAAAACAAAAACAAAACAAAAGCAAAAACAAAAACAAAAACAAAAACAAAAACAAAAACGGTAATAATGGTTTTGTGTAAAAAAATCCGCCATATTGAAATTATCTTGTGCGCACGAGATATCAATGGTGATGTGTTAAAAAATCCGCCATCTTGGAATTATAATGTCCGCACGAGATATTTTTAGCAGTGTGTTAAAAAAAATCCGCCATATTTTCTCGAAAAGTCTCTATTCTCTCAAATTCTGGCCTTTTGACCCGCTGGTGACCTATATATTTGAGGTATGGACCATCCATTCATGCAAACAAATACTGATTATATCAATTATTATTCATTATCATATAATTGTCTTGCATGAATATTTATCGGAATTATGGCTATGTTTATGAACCCCTCCATATGCCGGATTGGCAATCGCCAAATTCAGAATCAACAACCTTTACTTAAACAAAAACCACCAAAAACATCTCGGTTAAACAAGAATGCAAGATTCACTTAAATTTGGCTGTCCGGCGACTGGACTATGGGACAATGTAAGAAACAGGCCCACAGCCAGACTTTGCTTATGGGGGCGTCTTCATAGCAAATTTTAGACCTTTGCTTTTGCATATAATGTATAAATACCATTTTTTTCGGCCACTTATTTTCCCAAATTAAAAAAAAAAAAATGCGTGTTATATTTTACCGAATCACTGAACTAGATAAGCCTTAAGAAAACTATTTTCCGGTTTTCACTTTCCCAAATGGTACTGCTTTGGAAAATTCTGGAAAGTAAGCACATTGGGAATATGTTTACCACACAGTAATAGCCAACTCTACTTAATTTATCAGATTTCTTGAGGGTCTCAAATTCAATGCATTCTAATAATTTGTTCAGAGTAGTCTATATTGTTTCCGGTGCAATAACTAAGATACTGACTTCAATGGTGAAAACCATCGGTAAATCGTTTCGGGGAACATTTTTTTTTTCATGTCACATCGTTGAGACAGGTACGTAATAAAGGCCAAGAATGAATCCACGGGTATCACATGGTGTATTTCCCCAGTCATGTACTCCTCAAAAACAACTCAAAATTGCAACCTAACCAAAAATGTTATTAAACCTAGGAGTCATTCTAGCCTATTCAAAGGTGCATAAGCATTTATTAGAATTAATTAATGAATAATCCATATGCAAACATGTCTATAACAAAATTTACTCTGAAATTAAATGTATGATAATAGGATGTCTTCATTGCATGTTTGTAGATTCACTTACTATAATTTTTATAGGAATACAATAAATTGTTCCTCTCTAATCCAAAAAATTCATCCAAAATGTATTGCAGGAACACGAAAGCATTTGAATAAGGACTGAGTGCATGCTCTGAGCAATAAAAAGAAGGTTGTTTCCAATCGTTAGAACAGATTAAGATTTTTATACATTAAAAAACATAATTATCTCGTGCGCACACGACAATTCTATTACGGGGATTTTTTTTTTTTTTTTTTTTTTTTGTTTTTGGTTTGGTTTTGGTTTTGGTTTTGTTTTTTTTTGTTTTTGTTTTTTTTCCTTTTTTTTTTTTTTTTTTTCTTGTTTTGTTTTGTTTTTGTTTTCTTTTTTTTCCTATGCACACAACCATTATTATCTAGTTAACACAATATAATTCCAATAGAGGGATATATATATATTTTGTTTTTTTGGGTTTTTTTTTGTTTTTTTGGTTTTTTTGTTTTTGTTTTTGTTTTTTTTTTTGTTTTTTTTTTGTTTTTTTTTTTTGGTTTTTTGTTTTGGTTTTTTGGTTTTTTTGTTCTTTGTTTTTTTTTTTGTTGTTGTTTTTTTTGTTTTTTGTTTTTTTTTTTTTTTTTGTTTTTGTTTGTTTTTTGTTTTTGTTTCTTGTACACATGTCCCCTCCGGTGTTCCGGTTTCCCTTGGTTCTCTCAGTGCCACATTATGAATGTTTCACATTGAATAAACGGCTTTCCTCGGTCGAGGAATGTTGTTGACGTGAATTACTATATTCTACGTATAAGGCACCCTTATCATAATTCAGACAATCCATCTTAAGTAGCTCGACTGTAGTCGCAGCTGGCATTGAAAGAATTAACGTGTGAGCTATAGAAAGGAGCGAATTGTCATATGGCATTGAACAACTGAATATGTCCTAGATACAGACAAGCTGTCCAAGCATACAGGTAGTAATTGACTCACACACTGCATTCGATTCTTGAAGGGCCACTCTCATTACAATAGGTCGAATATGAAAGAAATATATATATATAATGACCTTTTTCTTTTTTCTTTTTACTTCAGTTATACACTGGCAGGTGGTTTAACTAAGGTAATTAGACAGTGTCATTACCATATTCAAACCGTAGTCCTAACGAAACAGATCCAAGTCAATTCCGACCAAGGGCAATGTTCCTTGGTATGTATAGCTGAAACATATAAATTTATAGTTCGTATTTACCCAAAAGAGACCAAAACGTAAGTGCAAAGGTCCATAGGGAGGAATTTTTTTTTCTAGTTTTCACATGACAGAATGCAAAAAGTTTTGTTTGAAATTATAGGCCTATTTCAGTAAATTGGTTTGAACAGTTGCATCATTCATGCATATACAGGACCATACAATTTATGAAAAGGGACTAAAATTTGCAGCACATCAGAGAATTTGTAAGTAGAGGTTCTTTACTTGTTGAAAATGTCAATAAAATTCAGTATTTAAAAAAGTACTACTTGCAACCACCATCTCAACAATGATCATCATCCATATAAGTCCACAAAGCGACACCAACACCAACATCAATCCATCAGAAAAGCCCTCTAGACCTAAAATGACCATCAATAAGAATCTAAACAACATGATTATATAATTCGATGTGTTTTAGGCATGTAGTTAAAGACATGATGTTGTTTTAATTGAGATAAATTAAGAGTATTTCAAAAAGAAAAATGTTTGAATTTCCAAATATAGTAAGTACATTGGTTCAAATGTTAAACATCAGCCAGAAGCAAGTGACATTAGGCCTCAAATCATTAAAACGTAGTCAAAAATGCATTACAATAGTCAAATTTGTAAGGATAGCAGTCACATTTCAAGTTGGTTTCTAGAAGTATTTTTGAAAGGCCATCTAAATGTTCAAGAAAGCATATAATCCCACAAATCATCTCATAAGTCAATTATTAGGGTAATAATTTAGAATTCCAAAAATGTAGTATGCCATTGTAATTCATCTGTAAGTCAGCCAAGCATAATGTACATCTAACTCGTGGTTCTATAAAGTTCAAAAGGTAAGCTATTCAGGTTGAAAGGGTGCATCCTGTTTCAGGAGTATGTCAAATTATTCGTATCTGAACTTGTACTATCAAATTTAGTAATTATGTTTAGTTTGACAGGCACTCTTGATTGATATTGAAGCTCTATCATTTATTAGCAATCTTCAGTTACATAGCTTATGCATCCCTTGAACTTTTTTATATAGTTTTCATTATAATGTGGGTTGTCTTTGCTGAATAGTTAGCTTAGACAAGAAGCCGCTACTCAGAGAGATATGTACGGGTACAGGCTATTTATATAAAATATAGGTTAGACAGTGACAGGTTAGTTTATGGAGTTAAAACAATTCGGACTACAGAATAGGGTAATGACTACCATGGAGTGGTTCTGGACGAAAAGTCACAAATACAGTCGAATACACAAAAGAGATCCGATGAAGCTTACCATTGAAAAAACAAGGCAATGTATATATATATATAAATATATATATATATATATATATATATATATATATATATATATATATATATATATATATATATATATATATATACATACATATATACATATATATATATATATATATATATATATATATATATATATATATATATATATATGTATGTATATATGTACTGTATAACATTGCCCTGGTGTCACTTCTCATCGAAAGAAAATCCTGATATTAACAAAGAACGGACGCATAATGTTTCTAATTAGACAAAATATGGATGAATAAGATTTCTTAATTAAAGGATACTTATTCTAAGGAGCAATCGTGATGCCAGCTGCGCATCATCCCGCCTTTTGCCATTTCTCTTATCCATTCGTGACATTTGATAGTCGAACAAAATAAACGAAAGTAGAGAAATTGAAGTATCTAATTACAACTTGCAAAAAGCTCAAAGGTCTTCATTGTTGGTGGATAGGAACAACAGTGGACCAATGACGGAGATTTATCAGACTAGCACGCATGTCACATTCCGTGTTGATGTGCAGTCCATATGCCAGATCTCATCTCTGAATATTGGGATACTTAGACGCCATTCCTTGTGAAAGCCGATATTTGGACAGCTCAAATGTGCAGACTCCAGACGTCTGTGATGATAATGGTTTTGTCTTGGATTGAAATATGCTCTTTCATCCAATACCGGCAGACGATCCATTTCAAATTACCGTAAAACGTTATCCAGACTCTGTCATGTTTTAGCCAATATGACAGTTTAGATTATATTACCATTTTATTCTCGGCTCTCAAAATTTACAAATGAGATTATTAAACACAGTGATTTATCAAAGCACAGGGATAAAATAAAGCAAATATCGGTCTGAAAATCACAGTATAGTTATGACACCATACACCCACCCACATCACAAACTCTGCTGTATTAATGCTGTGTGAGCCGTAACCTAAAGTACTGGTCAATTAGCGGTTACAGACTATTTAAATATTTAATAGCAAGTGTGGACAGCGAAGTATAAATAAAGTTTAGATTTCACAATGCAAATTCCTGCAGTCATCACTTTCTGACCAATATATGCCTGACATTGTCAGTCCGATCTGGATGGTAGTTTTTGCTTCTGCAAGTAACGTCAGCAGGTTGCCAAACCGCAAGAGGATTTTTTTCAGAATATAAGCGTGATGTTAAATTTAAATGGTGATGGCCAGGGTACTCTATCACTGTCTCATTACGATTACAATGCACATATGTATATATACTTTATCACTGTCTCATTGCAATTACAAAACACACACACACATACACACACACACAACTCTGTGTCTCTCTCTCTGTCTCCGTGTGTGTGTTTGTATATATACATATATATATATATATATATATATATATATATATATATATATATATATATATATATATATATATATATATATATATATATATATATATATATGCTTATTTTCTATCACTGTCTCCTTACAATTACAAAGCACGTATCTATATACTTTCACGTTATAGAAATAGCATTATGTTGAAAGGATAATTACTGAGGCGGATATTACAGTGCAATTTCAAAAAAGAAAGCAAAAAAATGCTTATAGACCAACAGTTCATAATGATATGGCTGGTGGATTTAAGTCCCTGATTCTGCAAGAAAATGCCGACTCGGTAAATATACTGCATAACCGTGTTGATATGGCACTCACGCATAACTACCTCCATTGAGCAAATCTTTCTAAGAATGGGGATTTGGTCGAGATGAAATGTGATGTTCCCATTCCAGCTAGGCGACTGGTGCCAAATGTTGCAGGTTCGAGTCCCGTTGGTTCCGAATCTAGCATCAAGTTTTAATTTTCGGTGGCAGAGCTTTCTTCTTTACTACAACTGTAATTCTGTACATAAAACTCGCAGAAACACAACTTGTGTCCTTTCTTTTTTACGTGTCACAAACTTAAGGTTATCACAATCGCCTGTTTCCCTTGTTTGTGCAGTGGCGGCGCACTCCCCCCCCCCCCCCCCACACACACACTTTGAGTGTCCCTGCACTCAACGGACGGCGACGCAACTGAACATGTGGGTCACGATTCTTCCAACGAGTGAACAGGGCGAACTTCTCTTCCAACAAGGGGATTAATATATGGGGCCTGGCCCAGCTTCTCAATGGAATCCACTTTTTGTGAATACTTTGAATCAAACCGCCCTAGTCTACAACCGCGACATGTTCACTTTCAGCCTCCGGTAGTTCATAATAAGTTGCATATACAATTCTCAGTGAATACAATCAAGTGACATCCCGGTATCGAAGAAAACTTCATTTAGATAAAGATATGTCGTCCGTCAATGTTAATGTGTAGCCAAATAAATTTCCACAGGTCTCACCTGACTGACGACCTCTGTAAGGTGCAACGTTGGTTATGCACACATCTCCAAATAAAGCAAACATGTCATCTGGGGCCGTTGTACTATCGTCAGTTATGAAAAAAGGACCGCACGAACCTCAGTGAGACCAATATTTTAAAGACAATGACCGTAAACTGAGAGATGTTATGTAGCTAAACAAATAGACGAAACGTGTAAAACGCATTTTTGGGCAAGCTGCAATGAATGAGTAAATGAAAGGCGAAAAGATGTCACAGAAGTTTTGGGCTTTTCTATCAGTACCCAATCAAAAATGAATATTTTAAATTTTATTGATGAACGACTTCTTTCACAACGTAGGTTTCAACTGGTGAGAGTACTCCGCTGTGCGTCAAATTAAATAATACATATCGTAACTAGATAGGACAAAAGAGAAACTATATTTATTTTTGAAGGAGCTGCTAACATTGTTCGTGCCATTGAAAAATTGCTATGTTACCACAACGAACTTCTAACTAAACAGATTAGCAAGCGGAGAGATACGCAAGTGACGGTTTGCATTGACGCACACAACAGCACGGGTCACTCTTATTGTATTCCTTGGCTGCGTAATAACAAGTAACAGAAAGGAGGCATAGATATACGTGGGACACAGTTCTTAAAATTGCAGTAGATCGCGCAAAAAATATAAGCTTCCATGAGCGCCAGCCTGCTTTAGCAAAAGCTTAAGTTTTGTTAATGTCTTCGAATAAGTTGAGTATTGATGACGTTCCACGTTTAGTAGATGCCATTACCAAAACATGAAACTCATGGGCCATCTCTAAATTTTTATCCACTTTATTAAGAGCTAGACTGAAAAAATAGTGAATTCATTAGCGGGATTTAAAATTAACAATGACAGCTAATTATTTGTCCCCTAATTCTTGGACATTACAACCTCATGCTGGTTGGTTAAACTGGTGACTCAGTGCCCGTAGGACCTCAGACAGAGGTATTTGACGCTATTATTGTCGTACATTTTGTTTGTATAATAAAAATCCCTTTGGAGCCTTTATGTAGAATAACCTTATGCAAATGAACACGCCAATTGGTCCAATCTGTCTTCCTAACGGTGCTTATCCCGGCCTGTCTCTGTTGGTAAATTACGAATGCTAATACACAACTTTAAAATATCTTGATGTGCGTAGCATTTTTCTTCAACACTCAAAAATTGTTAATTTTTTTCCCAGCATAACAGCAGTCTTGAAGAAATGTCACGGCATTTAATTATCAGCAAATTACCTGTTGTCCCTGGTATGCTTATCAAATTTGAATATAGGGCTTTTGTCGACTTGTTTCGCCAACATGCGGGAGCGTTTACCACGGCTAAAGTATGCTTGAAGAAACTAAACGACAATGTCACTCTCAGAGGAACGCCCAGCAAAAGCTTGACAAGTAGCAATTCAAAGTGGCTTCACTATTTTTGGACCAAAAAAAAAAAAAGAAACTCATACAATATGTAAATATCGCTGACTACTAAAACAAGATCGAGATTTTCCTTTGGGGTATTTTGAAAGGTTTGTTTATTTGTTTCTTGGGTATTTTGCAGGTTTTGTTTGTTTGTTTGTGTCTTTCTTTCTTTTCTGTGTGTGTTTTGTTTTGTTTTTTTTTTTTTTTTTGTTTTTTTTTTTTTTGTTTCTGTTTTCGTTTTCTGTTTTTAGCTTTGTTTTTGTTTTTACGTATACGACGATTGACTTTACTGTACCTCCAGGCTGCACTGTTCTGAGCATGAGCACAGGCGTGTTAAGTCCTAAGCAACACATTGGCCAAACTAGGTCACGGGGCAGCTGGTCCCACCCTGGGCCAACTTTCCCTGAGACTGCCTAGTTACGTCCTGTAAAATACACTCTTTGTTGGGTGCATTCTGATAAAACTTAGTCTGATGTGAAAATGATTGTCTTTTAAAAGTACCCACAAAATATGATGACTTTCAGGCAGACAATAATCATATGGGCTATATATTCCTTTCTTATTTTAGGTTTGTTGTACCCCTAAACTAGATTGTCATCTTGCACTGCTCATGTTGAGAAACAATGCATTATTGAGACACACTTACGCGAATACGTGTGCTCATATGGTTTCGGATAGCTTTCACACAGACAAAAGACACATTGGTCGCATTACTGTACGCTGACACATTATCGCGAATTGCCTGCAATGTGTCAAATGTCCGTAAGTATGCACAGCGACCTTTTTTTTTAAGTACGAACATTTCACACGATGTGAGTTTGCTACCATGACGCTTTGCTTCTGAGCATGAGCAGTGCAACATGGCAGCCTGATCCAAGGCAACAACACACCTGAAGCAAGTTTTCTTCTAAAAGAAATGGTCGCACAGGTCAAGCAAAGGGGATTACTTGTACATGATGGTTTGATATAAGCACAAAAACCTTAATGCAGGTCAGAACTATTGTACACTTAATAAACAAACTTGAAAAGATACATTTGAAAGCAAGTCCCTTGAAAATTTCTAACGTGAAACGAAAGTATCTTATCAAGTTAATGAGCTCAGTAAATTTCTTATTTGGTAATAGTTGATGATATTCTGGCGTGTATTGTGTACTATCTGGGTTACTTGCTTAAATGAAAATATTACAACATTGGTTCTAGCTAATTGGATACCGCTATATCATAAACTCATGAATTGAAGTTGGAATGGCACCTCTGTCTGTAATACTTTTTTAAATATTCTAAATTTAAATTGTGCGCATTTACTGAAATTGAATAAACTTCATGGTTCATTGGATGCGGCCATGTCATAAACCCATAAATTGAAATTGTAATGGCATCTTCATACGATATTCAAAATTTACATTTTGTATGTAGCTAATTTGCATAAATTGAAATGCTATAACTCTGGTTGATGGTTCATTGGGTGCGGCTATATCATAAACCCATAGATTCAAATTATGATGGCATATCCATGTATTGTATCTTTTTAGATATTCAAAATTTACATCTTGTGTATTTGCCTCATTTGCATAAATCAAAATGCCACAACTTTGGGTCATGGCTCACAGGATGTGGATATCTTAGAAACCTAGAAATTGAATTTTGAGCCACATCTCTTTCTGTGGCATGAAGTCTTATAGGTATTCAAGATTTACGTTTTTCAATGTCCCTATTTAGCATGCTTTAAAGTCATACAACTTTTGTTTAGCGCAATTAAATTGACAGCTGTAACAAACCGATATGTGAAAGCTGGAAATTTGTGTTTCTGCTTTAGTTCGGAAGTGAACGAGCTTTTAAAATTTTAGTTGGCCCTAATTGCATAAATTTGAACATCTGGTCCTTCAAGATAGGGTGCACAAATTCATCACAGATCCAATGTTTCCACAAATTTTCACAGATGGCGTTCATGCGGCGTTAGAGTAAACTCCAGAGCGCGGGAAAAGAAAGTAAGAATTCCCTACAAGTAAGATAGGTTTTTTTTTTCTTTATTTAATGCAGATGTGTCGTATTGCTAAGGGGAGGGGGTCGATAGCGTTGAAACGTGGCAGTGGTTTAACTTAGTATATGGAAACACTGTCTTTTTAATTCCTTTTCGGGAAACAATGTGAGCCATTCGGGGATGAAAATTACTGGATTAATTTGATCAATTTGAGAATTCTGCATAATTTAACTAATGTCAATTGGGACTAGACCGTAAGCCCTAGTCATTGGCCCTAATTAAAGCATGGCAAAAGCCCTTACCCGGATGATGGTGCACTGAGCTCAGAAAAGTACTTTAAACTAATATTAGTGCAGTACAATCTGGAAAAATATGGATTAAAAATCACGTCATATATTTAAAAGGCAAGAGGGATAAGGATATTTTCGTACTGTGTAAAAGCAGATTTACCGTATATCGTACTGAACCTAGATAAATTTCAGATATACCGGGGTTACTCAGGGATATATCTTTGTAGTATGCCCATGGGTAAAGCTGAAAGGATAATAGTCCAAAGGGGCTATACCTTGACGATACTCATCATAATGTAAGAATAACTAAAACTAAAAGACCAAAATAAAGTGATGTATAGCAAATCAATAGGTCACAGCAAATTCTCTTTGTTTGGCTGCACATTTCAGGTTTGATACGAAAAATATCCTGCCTCCAATGCATGGTGTGGTTTCTGTCAAGACCATACACACTTTCTTGCAGTCAAAAGGTGCTACTACCGGGTGCAACCCAGACAAGAATATCATTCGTGTGGATCATGGACGTACCAGACGAGAAGGAAGAGTGACCTTATAATGACATAGTGGCATGCATGAGCTTAATGATAAACATTGATTATCAGTTACTCATAAGCCTTTGTCCCTTAAAGTATTCGTCGATGCTTACGGCCACTTTTTCCATACCCCTTGTTATTTACAACCGGTTTCATCCGATCTTTCTACAACTTAATCTGAAAATATTTCAACTGTGCTTTGAAATTGCATAGGAATGATCAGTCAGCGGTCTTTAAAAACTTTCTGCGAGCTCATTTATTATGCTGCTTGGGTCATTCCATGGCACTTTCAGGTAGGGAGAAACATGAACATGCGTTCTATTTTTATCTTGTGACTGAAGAGCCTGCTGCGATGCTGTTTTGGTGAATAATTGGAATCCACCCTTGTAATTTGAATTGCTAACATTTATAATCTTATGCATGAGGACATAAAGAGGAACTACTTACACTATTGTAACAATACGGGCTCTATGTACTGGGAAAAGGATTCTGCAAGCGATCGCTTTCACCAACAAAAGGTTACAGTTACGTTTTGCCATGGCCTTGGTTGAATGATACAGGTTCGCACAAACTGGATGCACAGGGCAAAAGCGTGTCGGTGACTTACGGTCGTAAGATTCTCCAAACTTAAAAATGCAGCTTTTGTGTCAGTAAATACAACAGATCCACGACTATTAGACTATATATAAAACAGTAGTAAATGACGTGTTTCCCTGCATGGGTGGGTGTTTTGAGCATGCAAATTTGATGGTTGTAAAGAGTAAACTGTCGTAACGTTCTGTTTTGAACTGTAATGATGGCATGCACTCTACAGATGATATTTACATGGCTACATGCCTTACAGCTTATGGTTCCAGAGCGTTACTATGCCTGCGTTGATGTGACATTGGAGAGTACAAATAAAATATGACACAAAGGAAGGCAAGGAGCCGCATTAAAAATGCAACCTGGAAGGCAGATTTTGGCTTGATAATGGACAACAATTTATACCTTGGGCTCAAGTGCATACTATCAAGGTATGTATACTGGCATCAGTATACACAGTGGTTCAACTGGGGTCAACACTGTGTCCGCTCAATAATATTGCAAGTACTACCACGCAGAGCTGGTTGCCATGGCAATTTGCTCAAAATTTCCCATTCTTGCCCATATTCTCAGGCGTTTATTTGATGTAACAACTTTGTTACCAACAGTTTGGTTTGTAATACCTATATAATGATTATCTATACACAATGACTTAGAAATGAAAGAGTTTTGTTGGTTGCATAAATGATTGCAAAAATCAATGTCAAAGTTCTCCCATACAATGGGTCTTTAATGTGTAAAGTATTTGTCAAAAATGGCGATAAAACTGTAAGAGCCATATCAAGAAGTGCACATTAATGCCTTACACTTCTATTCCATGTTTTTTATGTGTCATCGACATGCTCATCGCGAAAATTTCATGCTTGTGTCCCATTGTGTCTTTGTGAGATTGCAACATGAAACTCTACACTCAAGTTATTGCATATGTCTAACATTCCCTGCAAACCCCTAAGACTAGGCTTAATATACAAATGTCATCTGCATCAGACAATGCTCCGAAATTACTTGTGATCTGTCCACTATCCCATACCATTTCTTTTAGTGTGCGTAGGAGATTATCAACATATACTAAAAGCAACAGTGGAAATATAAATCTACCTGGGCGCACTCTGTTCGTGGAGGCGAAACTTTGTGATCTTGTGTCTTGCCATTTTGTAACGCCTTTTTGTCCTGCTAAGAATCTTCCAATACTTTTGGAATTGACGAATGAAAATTTTGTTCCAGCAACCCTTAATTTAAAAGTAACAAGTCGTGTCTAACCCGGTCAAAGCTTTATTGGCATATAAAAACAAGATTCTTTGGAATTTGCATGTAAATAGTAATTGGCAACATCTTTCAAAGTTAAGGTGGTGGAGGTTGTAGAATTCTGTGCTTTATATGCGAATTGTACAGCCGACGAGGCAAATTTATCTCCTTGCTTGTCAATGATTATAATTTCAAAAGCATTTATTACTGATGAACATAGATAATCCCTACTATATTTTTTGCTCGGGCATGCCCCCCCCCCCTCCTCCCCGACAGCCTTAGGTATTGAGACCATCGTAGATTTTAATAAACAATCAGGCACATAGCAGTGCGCAATTATGCTATCAAGTAAACTGCATAGCAGTGGATGCATAACATACCCTGCACTTATGATATGATCGGACAATAAAGCCCCTTCGCTATCCAATTTCGTTACTTTTGACATTTTTACTGCTTTCCTGACATCCCAATGTTCTAAATGTGTGGTCTTTGTCGTTTAAAAGTTTTGCATTAAGTACTCTTTCACTTCCGTTTGGCCACTTTCAGAAACTACAGTATTCAGCAACTTTTCTTATTTGCAAATAATCAATTCTGCAATTCTGAGATGTTTTACGGGAAGGACAGACATGTTTTGTTTTGTTTTGTTTGTCTGTAGGCGGGACTATTTTCATTTATACAGTATTATCCCTTGTGAGACAACATTCATGTCAATACCAATACTACTAGAAATGTCCTCAGTTTTGGAAATTAATGACTCTCTGTCATTACATACATCTACCAGTTCTTTAAATAGCATTGTGTGACTGTGAATGTTATTTGGCATGTAAACGTTAACGAAAAGAGTTTTAGTTCAATTGCATTGTCTATATGCAGTGCAACGTGGCCAGTTTTATTGGTTTGATAACACGGGATGAAGACTTCTCCCAAATTACAGCAACACCTCTTTATTGCTCTGAACTTTATACCTTTACTTTCATCCTTATATGACGTGCTTTCCTCGCCCCATGCAATCACTCCGACATCAGCCTAGTTCCTAGAGTTTATGTCACTGCCAGTCATATCTCTTGCAGCAACAACACTTCACAATTTTTTTCTGAGTAAATCTCTGATAAATGCAGTCTTGTTTGCTGCAAAATCCGTCTAGTATACGACCAAAACGCGATTTGATCCGTTTTTTAAAGAAAGTTACTGCTCACACACACACACACACACACACACACTATATATATATATATATATATATATATATTCCTGCTAAAATTACTCAATTGTTCATGCAATTTCTCCATTTCACAAACTGTCAAATAGACTTGAAAATCATCTGTCTGATAATAATTTAATGTCTCCGGAGGTACACTTCTGGTATGTATTAGGAAGTCGTTTTAAAACATAATCATTTAAAAAGAATTTTGCGAAAGTTTAATTCATGAGCCAATACTAAAAGAGAGTCACGTCGAATATATATATATATATATTCAAGCCCTTTTCTATTCTTTGTTGGGCATATATATATATATATATATATATATATATATATATATATATATATATATATATATATATATATATATATATATATATATATATATATATATATATTCAAGCCCTATTCTATACTTTGTTGGGCATGACGCTGGCCAAAGGGCCAACCTGATATCACTTAACTGCCGCCAGTGTTACGGCAATATGTTTGACTGGTATTATCGTATTCATGATTGACTCGCACAACAAGTGGGTAGATTGAACTTTCATGTTTGTGTCTTTAGATCTCCAAAGGATCAATTCTTAAATAAATCTCAAAAATAATACAATTTCGTCTGACAGTTTAATCTTAGAGACTATGTAGAACTCAGATACTTAGATACTGGTGTAAGGTGCACATTCGTGAAGAAATATATCATGGACAAATTAGATTATTAACGTCATGTCTGATTAACGCTTTTGCTGCGTACTGCGAGGTCGAACTATTGAAGTCAATCATCTTCTGATTTATCACGAGGATACTCGATTCATATTCTTTCTGGGACATTTCATTCAAATACCAGCATGCCAATTGTGCCAGATAACGTCATGGTCCAGGTGAACAGCTCTCCTTGCCGAAAAATGTTGACTGAGTCCAAAACTTTAACACTGGAATAGTTAATATGCATGTTAGGATTTTGCTGAATGTCCGCATCCCGTTTGAAAGTTTAATCTTGAAAACTTGGACACCTGCAAATGCAACGACAAATGGGATTACTTTTGACCTGTCTTTAATTCTATTTCATTAACACATATGTGTGTTTGTGTGTGTGTGATTCTAAATGCTAGATGAATGGTATCATTGACCGAATGGGATATGAATACATGTATGTGCAAAGTCTGGCTTCATTACGACAAGGACCCACAATGGAGCCAGAAGGGAATCTTTATCTACAACAATCACAGAACCTAGCAGTACTTGTTTCATTAACTGAAGTCTCAACAACATTGTATTCCGAGAATTAAATGCACTGTCTATGACCTTGCTTTTTTGTTTGTTCTTTATCGTATGCCCAATTAAATTTGCTACCATACAAACACATCGCCAACTTCAACACAGGTAAGCCACCGCCATGTTCCATGGGGTATCCCACAGCGTCATCATGTTCAGCATGCCGCCGGAACTTGAAGTTTAAATGGTACTACATGTAGATCAAGGCAAAGACTACTTGATTCACTTTTGTTTTCAACAAGTCCGTTATTCTATGCAAATATTTCTTACGTTGTCATGTAAAAGTTCCTGCATAAAAATGTTTCACTGTTGGTAAGAAAGTTCTTGTGATTGGAGAAGTATAACATCTCTCAAAAAGTACATAAACTAACGGCATTGCATATCGGATACGTTGGTCTGTGTGAAAGTTGTTAAACAAGTTGAACACTTTCCCTGTTCAATTTTATGACCTTGCATGTACCGTATTGACGAATTTATCATATAAATGGCGTCTTAACTTTTATAATCCTTAAATGTAACTGTTGATGGGGTATATGTAAACATATTGAAAGTGAAAAACCCAGTAGCTGTCATAATCGTAATTATAACTCATCATTACTGATTTTACTACTCCTAAGTGTGTAATAAGTGAGCGTTTACGGCGATCAAAATGCCGATAACCGATTTATTAAAATGGGCAACAGACCGGTTCAACTGATTACGTTTTACCTTTTGCTCAAACCTGTTTAAAGATAGCCTGGGGAGGAACTTCTTGTAAACAGGGAAACCAGGTAATCTCAGTTTCAAAATTGGTGGTGGCAATTTTTTTTATTGTTATTTTTTCAAAATATCTACATCTAAGTATTTATGTTTATGAATTCTTGGTCTAAAAATCCTAGATGCATTAAAGACAGAATATTTGATAGCATGTGTCAAATTGAACCCCTCTGCGAAATGGACACTTTCCCTGTTTGAAAGTTTTTCTCCAGAAATGTATTTTTCGTTTAACCTTAGAAATATTATTTTGCCCTATCTAAACATTATAAAATACCAAATTTGAATACGTTTGGCATGGACTGGCTTTTTTTTTTATCTAGATTGGCAGACTTGTCTCGTTATGGGGTATGGATAAATGTTGGACTGGGATTTTGATAATAGAAGTTTAGTCTCAATGTAACAAATGACAAAATCGAAATTTAACAATAGGACCATAGTAGACACATCAAACTTTTGATTTAACAAGTTCGAACAGATTGGACAAAAAATTCTTTCTGGCGAAAAGAAAAGTACCTTATTCAAGTGACATTTATACATGTAAACACGACAGATGAGATGACATTCATTATTCATAAAAATCGGCCATACGTACCAAGAAATATTCTCCCTGTTATATGTGATCATCTGTAGATACAGACAGTTCTAAAAATACATAAATAAAAGATTTATTGAAAAGTAAATATTTTGTGAACCTTCAAAACTAAAGACCTTTTTGGTGACTGAGCTTTCCAACGGCCATCTATAGCCCGTGTCTATTGCATGAATATGTTAAAATAAATGGTATATTTATCTAGCAAGTGTCCAATTTGAGTTGGCTATGGTATTGCTTTATTCACACAAAGTTGACCAAAACACTCGCCAGAACTAATTACTTTAGCTGCTATATTCCCAATAGTTCCTACCTTGGCACTGGGCACAAGCCCCTCCAACCCGTCTCTCCCCTCATACGTCGCTTGCGCTCCTTAGCAATGTTAATATCTTCAAAATCCGAACCCCTTCCAGGAAAAGATGGCGATGGGCCTAATCACGGGACTGTTAAAACACGGCTGATGTTATGTCTTTGACAAATGTCCTGGTACCTGTGCCCGCATTGACAGAAATGTAAGGACATTTGTCAAAGAAAAACCCCTCATTTTTTTTTCATAGAAAGCTTTCAAATTAATTAATTAATTAATTTACTTACTTATTTATATGCTTGTTTGTTTGTTTATTTATTTATTTGTTTATAAATTTATTTATTTTTTTCTATTTATTTATGTATTTATTTTATTTTATTTTATTCTTGCGCTTGGTTGATAGTACGCAAAATTTCAGAATACATAACTTTGGAGTTTTCATCTTTTGCGCATGATGGTGCCATATATGCCCGCACGCCATCTGTTATTACTCTGGCCTCTTTTCCCTCTTGCACACCTATAATTCCTATATGTAATATTACCTATTCAACATCTTCACAGTCAATTCATGTCGTCATTGCCCTAGTAAATGTTGTTGCTGTCTGTATTCCCTTTACACTTTCTGGCTCCTGTACCTGGAACAGTTTCCTACTTTCTTTGTCACTTTCATTTAAAGGCCATTATCGGCGCCCCATTTCTTTCTCAGACGACGCCGCTGTGATCGTGTAAGCGCAAACTCACTCTCGAGAGCGCTTGATCCTTCAGTTATTTGTTCATTATTAACACCTTCATTACTTTTTGCACCAACAGATGCACAATCAGGTGATATCTCAAATACGGCTGTTTGAACAGCTTGTGTTTATGTCACAGCATATGTTTGAGTTCATTCAGAGGTTTTAGTCTTGACGTGTTCTACCAATTTCTCTGTCAAATAAGCTTGCTTAGCAACAGTTTTCCCTCTGTTGTTCTACATGAGCTTCAATCGCGTTAGCAGGCTAACATAATGACATCATGGATTCGGCAGCATCTGGTTTTATTTTTGGAAGCTTGTCTAAGTCTTTAGATGCAAAGTGAAGCATTTGAATTTTTCATCAGATGCCATCATAATATTTATTGTGTGTTTATTTGTTAGCATGAACTGCCAATCTTCGGGATATATCCCTTTTACTTTTTTTTTTTTTAGATTTCAAACAAATTGTGTATAATATCTCTGCAAGCTCTACAATAATCTTTTTAGCAACCTCAATGTCCTGTGCGCACGAGAAAATTGTTGTAGTGTGAAAAAAAAAACGCAATATTTTCTCGAAAACTCTCTTTTCCCACAAATTTGTGACCTCTTGTGAGCTTTATGGTTGTAATATGGACCATCCGTCCATGCAACTAAATGCTGATTATATTAACTATCATTTGGTATCATAATATGTAATGTGTAGGCTTTCCTTAATAAATAGAAACTTAACAAGCTCAAACACCGATTTCCTTAAAATCATAATGCAGACCCCAGACAACCCCTGCAAATAATGACGCCTTTCCAGACATACACCAATTTTATTATTAATTATCAACGAATCTGAGCAAAAAGACGGATTGTTAATAGCACCGCCACACCTCCGTGAATCAAAAACACTTTTTTTTTTCTCTTGTATTGCCTGCTGTCTATGTGAAGCCTCAGCCTGGCCGGGAGGTCGTTCCCCCAGCTTTCCAGTCAGGGACACGTTTTAGGCCTAGGTTCTTCTGAAATCGATCCTAACGAAGTAGTTTTATTAAGAAAAGACAAACAGAATACAAAATTTACTGTTTCCTCTTGCGGCATACTAAATTTTGGCTTTTTACATGTCTTGAATTCAGTATTTGTAAGCAACTTTGGAATCGTGCGAAGCGGTGAGTGTGGGTCGACGATCCGCAAACACCAGATCTGAGCTGGCACCAAGTCGTTTCAGGGCCACTAAGGGACATAATGTGAGTTGCGATCTGGAAGGCCTCCAGAAGCGACCTGGTGACTGTACTGTGTAAAAACATTAATTATCAAAGGTGAGAAGCAACCTGCGCAACAAATGCTCACACTTTGCGATGTTTTTTAGGTTACGCTCACACCTGTAAACTTTTTGTGGCCCGCAGAAACCGATTTGCGGCATCAGAAGCGTGTTTGCCAGGCGAGATTTGATTTAAACATATTGTATTGAAGTATTCAGAATGTACATATGTGGGAACAGCGTAAGTTCGCAACTGGGAAAAAAAAGGCATTGCCCTACTTAAATCCCTCTTGTTAAAAGAATGACGGCGTGCACAGGACAGACAAGACAAACAATAACACACAAAGAATACAAGGACATAGACAAGACAGAGAGTGGCACGCAGGTTTGGGTAGTATCATCGAACTGTCAGTGTGTGTTTAGAGATGAATATACAAGCAGCGAGGATCGCCTGTTTAAATTTAAACGCGTGTAATCGAGATTAAGAGTAGAACAAATTAAAATTATTATGGACCTGGTTGGATACACGTATGGAAGCCTGCATACCTGACCAATGCCGACAGAATTAAAGCGATTTGTAGCAGATATAAATCAAAGGACAGCTGAAAAAATGTCATTGTTTACCAGGAAAGAACAGTCGGGTGAACCATGTAACAGGGTTTGGAGAGTAAACGGAGCCAGATGGGCAACCTTAATATGTAGTAGTGGACGAGGTTTGTTATATTTGGGACAAGAGAAAACAAAATAACGGAATGGATCCTCGTTAGGTGAGCCACAGGAGCAGGTAGGCACTTCTTTGACCCGAATTATGAATAAAGGAACGTTATGAAAATAACAAATTTTATGCGGGAAAGTCCCTTTATTTTAAAGTCATTCCAAAATAAATTGTGCATTCAATTCGGACAATTTTGCCTCATCGTTATATCTCCAGTTGTACTTACGCTAGAAGCACCAAATTTAGACAGTACGTAAAAATGGGTTCTAGTAGTAAATAGGCATAATTTGATTAATATCACTACACTCATTATTGAGTTACGGCATTATAAATATTAATAAATTCTCAGGAATTTAGGCAATTTCCTGCGAATATAAGCGAGTTCCTGGGAATGTAGCGAAGTCCCAGGAACATAGTGGTAAGCTCCCAGGAACAAAATGGCAAGTCCCCAGGAACATAGTGGAATTGAGACTGAAGTTCCTGGAAACCTTACTCAGAGTCCCAGGAACTTTAAAATAACAGGTAACGTATGAGGAGTGCATGTGTACATGCAGTAAGCATAACGTTAATGTTTCTTCATATCAAATTCATTTCCCGCAAATTTTCCTTTGCTAGATTTGGCGCAAAACTAGACTATCCGTCTAAGCCAAACCAACTTTATCGAACGCTGTCTTGAAAACAAGAAAAGAAAAAAAAATCCTCGCCAAATTGTGACTTGTCTTCAGTTACTGGGTTTTCATCAATACCCGTCCTCTCTCTCTCTCTCCCCCCCCCCCCCCCGGCCATACACATGGATTCTTTTTGCAGTTCTGAAAGCTATAGCCCACAAAGGAACCTTTGGGAGGCCTAGTCTGTACAGCCATCCTAGGAGTCTGGGAGGCACCAAATTTTGGAGTTGCTAGTAACTTATTTTTTTAAATCTTATGTGAAAGCACTCTCAGAGAGCATTCCAACAATACCAAAATTATTAAAATTGATGAAGTCTTACTCGAGATATAGCAATTTACGTGATTCCCAGAGACAGGGCCGGCGTTGTGACTAAAAATGGCCTTTTCCCATTAAAATGGAAACTGATGTTAAATGTTCACAAAATTCAGATATTTCTTGCATCATGTCATCTTTTCATACTTTTTAAGCATAAAACTGTGCATTTAATGGGAATTTCATTAATAATGAAGATATTTGAATATTATTTTAAAATTTCAAGGGTGCAAACTCCCACTTCCAGACACTGGACTTAGCCAATTTTTCAAGCGGCACACCCGAAAATGCCAATTTTCTTCCATTTTGACAGACCCAGATCTTGAAAAGGTTGAGGTCTTCAACCTTGAAATTTCAGATATCTTTGAAAATGTAAAAGTTACTCACAAATTCGAAATTATACACTTTCAGGGTTCATTTTAAGCAAAATTGCACACTATGAAAGTCAAAACAGGGGTTGGTTGCCATGGAAGTGGTCAAAATAGGGCAAATTCACTACTTTAGCCATATGTTTTTCAAAACAATACACAGGGACAGAAATTGCCATAATATAACACACAATGCAGGAAAATAAATCTAATAAGCATCATTTCAGTGCAAAACACTATAAAATACATCAAATACTATAATTTACTAAATAATAAGTCACTATAACCCTCGGACCCGGGATGAGACCCGCATCCCGACCGGAAAACAGGTTTTAGCCATTTAAATGGAAAATCACCTTTTATGCCCATAATCATAAGATACACATTGCATCATGTCACCTGTTCCTGATTTTTATACATAAAACAGTGCATTTAATGAGAATACCATGGATAATTAAGATATTTGAACATTATTCTGAAATTTCAAGGGTGTAAAATTCTGTTTCCAGACACTGGACTGAGCCATTTTTGTAGCCGACATCACTGAAAATGCCTATTTTTGGTCCTATTTAAAGGATCCATTTTTTGAAAAGTTTTCAAAGTTGAACCTTGAAATTTCAAATATGTTTTAAACTCTGACAGTTAACAATATATTCATATTGATACATTTGTTAAGTTTATTTCAAGCAAAATTACAGACTTTAAAAATCGATACAGGATTGGGCCGACATTGTCCTCATAGAAGGTGTCATGGGCTTTTTCACCTGACCATCTGTTGTGAATCTTTGGAGATCCAAGCTGATTTCCCAATTGTTTCTTATGATTGATGTACCAAACCCCTTGAAATACTGCTACTTCCACATTTATCTTTGGTAAATATCAGGATCCAAAAGGGAGAATGGAATCTACAGTGACAGTCCCTGGATACATTTCATTCATGATTCCACAGACATGCCAGCTTCTTCGCAAACAGGATCCAACAGGGGTACATCACCTTCACCGTCTGGTCTGTGGCTTGCCAACTGCAACATATAATGATAAAACACATACATTTAATACAAGGATCCTCCTGATCAACTTAAACAGTGGGCCATTTGAAAGTAAGCTCTTCGTCCATAAGATTGCTATCAGAACCTTTTCCTTCATCATAGATGCAATGCTTTCTTCACAATACATGTCTATCATAGCACCAGAAAGATTTGTTTCATATATTTAATCTAAAAAGGCTATGAGATAAGCAACCACATGGATGTTTCCCCCTGCCCACCTTACCTAAAAACTGACTGCCTATACAGCCCAGCAAATACAACAAATTCACCTTTATTGCAAAATTACTAATGTATATGTGACACTGAAGTGAAATTCTAATATATTATCTATTATTTCTTATAATATTGATGCATCAGATATGATCAAAATTGATCAAGCAATTCGAAAATGCTGTATTTGGGCAAGAAAACCTGAATGCCCCATTATGACCATAATTCACTACAAAATATAAAGTTGTCATGCCATATGACACATTAAATTCCTTTAATACAAAGTGTTAGCATCATGTGATGTACATGACAATTTCTGGTTGTATGCAATCTAGTCAGCCAATCTTTGTTGTTATAATTCACTACTGTATCTAAGAAAAACAATCTATCTGAATTGTGGCAGCACAGTGAAACTTTCCCTGTATGGTGAAGGTACCAATCTACTATGTAAAGGGTCTGAAATTTTCTTCTAATATTGAACATGAAAACAAAAACTTGTATGAAATATTAAATCAGAGAAAGATAAAGAAAACATTAAAAGCAATGCCAAATGTTCATGTTAACTGTGACTGTAATTTAAGTTCCAAGAATTTACATCTCCATCACCCCCCCCCCACACACACACACATCATTAAGATCTATAAGACCCCACCCCCACCCCCACCCCCCACCCCCAAAACAGACCAGAGTCCCCGGCTCTATAAAAATTTTCACCTTTGGATACACACAGTATTTAAGGACATGCATCATTCTGTTCACAACAGTCCTACACATAGGCCTATTCATAAGAATGACATAAACTTATGTTTGATTTTTTTTTACATATGTAATCCTTAGAATTTTTTAAATAAGTGAAAATGTATTTTTAGCAATAAACCTTTCAACATTAACTTACCCAACTATACCAATACTTTTATTTCCAGGTTCCATGTTCAACTATGTTTCTGTCAAGAAACATCAACATGCTAATGTGAGACCATGTTTATGTTTTGAAAATAATTGGCTTTTTGATAAGATTTGGAAAAAATAGATGTATCAGCTTTTGCCCCATGCATGATGATAAATTTTTCATATTTTACAGTGTACATCGTTCCACAAAAATATAACACATGCATATAAACAACTTCACATCTTACAGTGCACAGTATACCACACACACACAAAACAGCCATGTTGCATGTGATTTTCTTACTGGTTTACAATGAAATGTATCATGGTCAAGTCGATACCAAGGTGCACAGACTCAGATACCCAAAGTGCAATGGGTGGTCTCTTGGCGCATAAAGGTCATCCCTCTGGAACCATCACACACAGGTGAACCAGAGTTAATGACAATTATACTTTACAACTTCCCAAATACAAGCCAGTAAAACCAAACACAACAGAGGCATTAGTTCTCAACAATGAGAATCAGCATGTAAGCATTTTGCTAGTAATAACAGTGGGCATAACTGTGTCGACTAATATAAATTTGATAATTCAATAAGCTGAAGTTACAGAATTGGTAAAATTATTTTTAGGAGCAATGAACAAATTTCACCAAACTGCAAGATTTTGAAAAGTCAAACAAGAGCCCTGTTAAATATGAAAATTGGCATCCATAGGCCTATAAAAAGAAATCATGCTCTTTGAAACATGCATCAAAATACATACATGTTCATAGTCATGAAAACAGTTTTTTGCACATGGTTGCTGACAAATGCATCACCTCTACCTCATGCAAACATATTCTCATGTTCTGTGAAACTGGATACTCTACAGTGACAAACAAGAAACATTTTGCCATCACCAAAATTAGATTTTATGAAGAAGTTCTACCAGATATTCATCCAGCTGAACTATTCTGGCAAACACTATCTATAATTATTCATAATCAAAACTGCTTCCCTAAGGTTCAAGGGATGGGTTCCTCTTTGGTAATATGATTCAGCTGAAAATAAGATTTAAAAATTGAGTTTCAGGGGCATTGTTTTATAACTTCATAATGTAGGCCTACTTCTTGGTGATTTATCCTGCTAGTTTCTCTGTTTCTCTGCATGACAGATGAGAGGAGTGTGATTAAAAAACATACAAAACTAATCATGGAAGTGTTGATCTATGTGGGCCTACTTTTAATTGATTTATGCTGCTTCATTAAATATTCTGTGTTTGACAATTGGAATGGAACAGGATGAAAATCCATTTAATTCAATTTAATGTGAGCAATTCTGACATTAATCAGTTCTGCTACTTTAAATATTGGTTTCTGGACAGGGAATAGATTTTGATAAAAAAAAAACAGAACTTAATGATACATCTAGGCCTACTTGTTAATGTAACTGCTTAAACCTGCTACTTTGAATGTGTCTGTATATGAAATGGCAAACGAAATACAGTGTGATAAAAACTAAAACTACTTCACTATTTTATGTAGGCCTACCTGCAACTGACTCTGCTTGCTACTTCCAATGTTTCTTTGCATAAAGGTGGAAAGGAGTTTGAATAGAGAAATAAAGACTAATTCCATTGTTTTAATTTCAAATTAAAACATTTTAAAAAGAGTTAAATGTCAAACAAACTAAATGAACCACAGGCATACAAGACATCAAAATACAAGTTGATAAAAGAATTCTGATTAAGATTTTTATAAAGGATCTAAATTTTTACATGCCGTTACATTAAAATTTCTTCAATGTATAAAAATGAATCTTCTTTTTATCTTTGGGGCAGGGGTGAGGGAGTTAACTATGTCTGTGATATCAACTTTAAATTTTGTTATTGGCAAGCAATGCATAATTTTGCATTTAGAAATACTGTTTCAGATCTCAAGCTTTTCAATTTCATGTTACATGATTATAATTGAATCATTTGTTTCTATTGCTGCAGTGTTGATTGAAATTTCTTAATTCATTTTCATCATGTTCCATTCGAATACCAATACACTCGAGCTGAAAAGTAAGCAAGTTAACTGATTTTTTAATGAAAAAAAAAAATTTCAGAATAAGAACCATGCAGGAGCCTGGAAAAAAGCACTGTCACTGCTCCTTAGCCCTGCCTACCCATAATCACATAAAACAATTTTGAAGTTTCAAGAATCTACAGCGGAAGAGATGCATAATTTTACTTTATTAAGATTCAAAATAGGCCTATAATATACTTGCAACACTGAATTCAGTGGACCAGTTGATAATGTTTATGCCTAAGGAACATTCATGGACGTGTTATTCTTACTTTAGCCTCAAACAAACTTTATTTGGTCTGAATGTCACTGCATATGAGAAGGAAAACATCACCTGCTGTTTCACTTTCAGCGCTATGCTATTAATCTTTGCTCATATGTGTCCTGAATTATCACTCACCTGCTACAGCCGGCATGAACAGCGAAGCGAGTTGGGATTATAATCCGTCATCATCTTAGCTAATTTAAAGCCATCGGTGATCAAACAGCATACTTAACTAATCTAAATGAATACTGGAAACATTCTGGAATACTATTTTTCTGCTTCGAACAGAATTAATTATTTTGCAGCTCTATGAAAATATGGCTTGGCTTTTTTCCGTTAGGCTGGTAGCAGACGCTTTTTTTCCAGTCCCACATCAACTTAATTTCCAGCCTGTATTTTATACTTACCTGACCCTAAACTGCTCTAAAACCATTATAGAGACCTTCATTTTCAAGTTTTTATTGAACAAATGGGTTGTTTTTGATCGTGGACGATGCAAAACAATCGATGACAAATCTCAGTGACGAAGAGCGTACTCACCTCACCTGTCGACGCCATGATGGACTGCCCCACTGACGCGTCGCCGCTATTTATACGGGCATGGTCTCTACAGAGCTTCTTCGCATCGGCGTTTTTTATTTTCGTAAAAAGCGGTTTTTACCACTAGAAAGCCGGGATTCTGAGCTTTAAAAATCCGTTTGATCCTAAGTTTGCTGACACAGTTAACAATTTTTGCGAAAAGTATTAAGTTTTAATTAAAATTGATTTAAGATTCGAAATTCACGGGGGGAAAAGGACCAAACGGATTTAGAATCTTCACGTTGCTAGCTTTGTAATGACATGTCAATGATGAAAAATGATCCAGTCTGTGCGATGCGAAACTCCGTGGAAAATAGCATGTTTTTGTGTGCCGCGCTCGAGAAAGTTGTCCCCTCGGCCGCCGCAAGGCATATTTTACCCTTTTTTCAGGGTGGGGTAGGTTGAGAACGGAAACTTTAATACTAAAATGGGTTATATTGGTTGAAAGTAGATGTTTATGCTCTATCTCACAAGTGTAAACACAACGAGTTTAATTACGTTTGTCGGCAACAAAATACTTCTCATCTACACATGTATTAGGAATTGTTGCAATCGTTTTAACATGGTGCGACATGCAGACAGCATCAGCGTGCCGCGCCCTACTGAGGACAGCTATGCATGCATGACCAAAGTGGAAACTGAAAATTTATATGAAAATGAAACAAAAGTCCTGCTTAACTAACCTAGATTGCAGGCCTAGGTCTATAAAGAGCGTATGTTCCCTCCCCGCTCTCGCCCTCCCCCCTTCCCCCGCCCACCTCAACCTCTCGTCAAAATGCAGCCTCAAAAAAGGGTAAGTGGGTCCTAAACTCCAGGATCAAAGGAAAGATGTCTCATACATGTAGGCCTAGGTCGAAGCCCATATGGCCGAGCTATAATTTTTCCCAGGTGGTAACAATGGTGGGTGACCATGCATAATGATTCAACATGTGTTAAACATTGATACTAAGGCCTATTCATACATCCTTTGATGTATACGCGATGTACCAGCTCTCTATAAGCTGAGCCGTGCGGTTTGGGAAATGCAGCACAATACGTCATTGACCACAGATAGGAAAATAATTGCTTTAAATCAGAAACTTCTGGTTCTAAGCTGTACTTCCATGGTAAAACTGGGAAAAAAAATGTATTTTCTTGACGAACGGAGGTAGTCTGCGCAATCCATGTCACTTCAACCCTACCGACGATCTTGTAAAAACCGTGTACCTAGGCCTATTCTCGTTATATAACTGAAAACTCCTCATTGATATTGATCAAGTTCGGAGTGGGTCAGTGAGGCATTTTTTTTTTTTTTTTGGTATAAGTATTAAAAACATCAAATCAGCTTATGAAAAATCTGAAAAGCTAGGGTCTCTGCGATGAAAATAAAAATGTGTGCGTTCTCTGAAAAGTCTGCTTTTTGCTTAGCATAAAGAACCCAAATATGAGTTCCTGTCCCAAACAAAATCTGAGACTACATAGTTTTCTGGTTTGAACTTTGATTTACATGCTGCACATGCATGTATTGCCCTAAAACAGACTCTTAAGACTTTTAACTCAGGGTGTTCAAAATAAGCTGACAGCCAGCACGTTTTACCCTCTGCTTCCAAGGCCGATGCTGGCTACTTAGTCTTGTACTCTATAGAAGATGTGATGCAATGATTTATATTGATCACGTGGGTTAACTTTGGGTGCCCACAACTTTGTGGCTGGTGCCATGCACTTAAAAACATTTTGAACACCCTCTAAACCCTCCTCCCAAGTTCACCTGGCACCAAGACTGTCCTGGTCGCAGAGATACAATAGAACCTGCAATTTAAAACCACTGTTGTGAGGGACCACCTGACTTGTAACTACATTTCTGATAGCACAACAGTCTAACTTCTGTGTCGATTTACCTGTAATTTAAGATCACTTGGCACATGTCTATGTGACCACTTTAGGCTGGCAGAAGGGCTGGTCCCTAAAAACATTATAAGGGAAAAGCACCTTGCACCCTACTACATGTACTGGGTTTCCCATAGGCCTACATTGTAATGTTACACACAGGATCATATCTTTAAAATATTTCAAAGGCCCTCATTGAGTAAGTCAAAGATTTAAACATTAACTTGAGTGGGACAGAATTCTAAGTGGCATGTTTTGGGTGGTGTTTACTTGTAACTGAGTAACACTTGGTGGAAGACAACTGTTCTACTTCACAACCTGCAGACTTTTGCAGGGGACAGGTAAAACTTAACTCCTGTGTGCCCTGTCAAAAAGGTGAGAAAAAAATTATGTTTATCCCTGTTATAGTCAAAATGGCATATATATGTTAAAAATTCCAAATGATCATTAGTTTGTTCGAAGTGAAACCATGAAATCTGCTTGGGTCTCATGTCAAAATGCTTGTATATGCTTGCAGCTATGTTTTATTTATTGTCACAGCTTTGCTGGTCTGTTGATGCTTACCTGCTTATAGTTATAATGAGCTCACTTGATATCAGGGTATTTTTTTTATCTCGCTGGTGGTCTGTGAGGGCATGAGTGCCCCAGTCCACCAGTCAAAGATCCTAGGTCTCTAAAGCAGACAACAGCTTAGCAAAGCGCATCATTATAATTAAGCAAAGTGTGATAAATGACCAATTGCGTTTGCTTTTATTTTATTTCATTATTGTTTTCAATAAAATATGCTTCAACCAATTGTTTAAGGGAAATGCTATTGAAGATGATCATAGATCTCCTTTCAAACCAAATATCAACAAGCCAAATTAACCACATTTTACACCATGGACCTGTTCTTGTTAATGGGTCCACGTTTACATTTACCCATCTACCACTGGTCAATATGCTATCCCTCCCCTCATCCCACTTGCTACCGTGACCAGGTCCAAGGGCCACCAACAATGCTTTTTTGCCCGATTCACCTGTTTATCAGCATGTCTGATTATCTCATTTTCCAATAGAACTGAATTTTTAAACTGATCAGAGCTTTTTATTTGGCAGCCGGTGGAGTGGGCATACATGCACCCATGGGTGACACTTCAGAGCAGCTCCCTGCAAGGAGCAATCTTGGTTATTTCATTGATTGCATCATACCAGAGTGAGTAGGTGGACAAAAGCTGTTTTCAGCCATGGTCATTGTTGCCAGGGTCCTCTTTTCCATCAAGAGGGAGTGTTTTACAGTACATATTAATGCCATATAAATTGCCTGTTTAGCAGACCTAGGGCTTTTGACTGAATGCATGACTGGGGCCCACTGACAGTCCACCAGCCACACAAATGGCCTAACATACAGCTAAGTAGGCAACCATACAAAAAGTTGTCTGCTGAATATTACAGTACAAGACCACCCCACATGCGAACCTAAAGTGGTCACATGCATCAGGTGCTCTTCAACTGCAGGTAAATTTGCAGACAATTTAGACTATTGTGCCACCAGAAATATGGTTACAGGTCAGGTGGTCCCCCACAATAGTGGTCTTAAATTGCAGGTTCTACTGTACCTCTGAGACCAGGACTTGCACAGTCTTGTTCCCTGTTGAACTTGGGAGGGGTTGGGGGGTACAGGGTGTTCATAATGTTTTAAAGTGCATGACCCTAGCCACAAAGTTGTGGGCACCCCAAAGTTATACCAAGAGAACAATTTTTATCGCATTGCATTATTGAGCACAAGACAGAGCAGTCAGCACTGCCCTGGAAGCAGAGGGTAAAATGTAATATGTGCCGGTTTATTTTGAACAACTTGGTTTACCAGTCTTATGAGTCTGTTTGAGAGGAATACATGCATATGCAGCATGTACATCAAACCAGAAAAACATGTGGTCTCTGATTTTGTTTGTCAGTAAAATGTTGCAACTCTTGAATCTTGAAATCTTGGTATCTGACCAGGATGTATTTGATGTATGCATTTTTGTCAGTTACAACATAAGTGCTGATAATTGAGACAGTAATTTACATAGGCTTGTTTTGATGACTCTATCCACACCTCATGCCACATGGTTTTCATTTTAGCCCATGATCATGCACAGCATACCATCTCCTACTAGCTGCATTGGCCCCCAATTACCAGGTTGAGGCAGTTTTTGACTAGCTGTGTCTATACAATACAACAATACAACCAATGACCCAATTTACCAATTACAACTCCATGCAATTAACAGTGGTTGGCCTGTTTATGCAGTGGCCCAACTTGTAGTAAAAGTGGGACTCAAATAAACCGGATAGCCTGCACCCAGATAAAGGGAGGAGGGCTGAGGTGGGTGGGTGTCCCAGTACACCAGTACAGGAAATATTTTTGCCATAACAGGGTACAGAAAATAGGAATATTCCAACATAATGGCCAGTGTGAATATATATGATGATGGGAAACACAGAAAAAAGAGGGCCTCTAGTTCGCTGGAATGGGAACACATCACCCCAGTGTGCCAGCATGGTGCTTGTTTGGAAATACTCATACCCCCCGACATCCCCCCCCCCCCCACACACATACACTAAATGACATGTTGCTCTGCCTCCTTGCTCCCTGCTTGCATGACTACCTCTATGCATACAAGAAGGAACTTTGCAATACATATATTTCCATACAAACTCCCTTTCAGAGTCCATAGATGTACTTAATGAGGGAAGATGTCTGCCTACCATCACTCTTTCAGTACATCTATGGCATTTTTTTCTATCATGATCATAATTACAGTTCTAGAACTTAATATGTTCAATATGACTTAATCATAGAATTTTGTTGTTTCCTATATTCTTTCTTTTTTTTCTTTCTTTCTTTCTTTCTTTCTTTCTTTCTTTCTTTCTTTCTTTCTTTCTTTCTTTCTTTCTTTCTTTCTTTCTCTCTTTCTTTCTTTCTTTCTTTCTTACTTTCTTTCTTGGATATGTTTAAAATTATGCAAATTAGTGGCGTTCGAAAATTTTGATCTTCGATATATTCAAAAGTATAATAGATATCGATGTCATTCCAACTTTTACCAAGAGGTTAATGACCATTGAGCATGTAATAAATTTGAAACAAAAGTTGTACCAATTTAAATTATGCTTATTAGTAGCTTTTGAAACTTTAAATCTTGAATAGCTTCAAAACTATTATATAGATGTGATTTCAGCTTGTACTTTGGGGGTGGGGGGGTGGGGGGAGTAATTGACCATTGCACATGTAATGAATCTAAAACGAAAGATGTGGAAATTTAAATTTGCAAATTAGCAGCATTTGAAATTTAGAAACTTGAATATCTTCAAAACTATTATAGATAGACATGTCATTTTAACTTGTATTAGGGCGTTATCAACTATTGCACATGTAATGAATCTATAACAAAAGATAGCTATTAATATTATGCTAATCAGCAGTACTCAAAATTTTCAATTTTGAATATCTTCAACACCATAATAGAAAGATATGCCATTCCAACTTCTACTATTCGGTTGTTGACCATTGCGCACCTAATAAATTAAAAATTAAAGTTGTAGCAATTTAAATTATGCTATGTAACACCATTAGGAATTTTTAATCTTGAATAACTCCAAAGCTTTAATAGATGGACATATCATTCCAACTTCTACTCCTGAGTAATGGAATACTTGTACATTGCCACACTAAAATACTTTGGAGACACACACACTGATTTGCTGTGTAGCAAATCATTTTTTCTAGTTTCAACTTTGTATCTCAAGGCGTAGTTGAAGGTCACACCATTTTAAGATGTGACTATTGAAATGCGTCATTATCCTTATATATAGATTTGGCACACAGATTTATTACATATGATTTTAACCCTATAGGCTTTGAAATTACCATTATTTTTCCATATGCACGCTGTTAAGGTTGTTTTGTCTCAAATGTATAGTTTTTAGTTTGTTAGTTTTTTTCCCCCTTTAATCCTCATTTTTCAACCTAGAGTGCCATGCGGTTATTTGTGTGTGATGTATATTTAGAATTTTTACACTAGGCTATTTCCACAACCATTTCTAATAATAAATGTATCAGCGATTTTGATTCAGTACAGCCACTCCACACTGGGCTAGCATACTTGAGAACAGGGCGGATAAAGGATCTATATATTGTTTCTAAGGTTTGGTGGTCCAAATAAAATTGCAAAGTTTTCATGACGTTAATCGATTTGCTGGGCTCCGTTAAAATTTCTAATATATGGTCATTTCATTCCGTCGACGGTTTGAGCGCAGGGTGACACCAAGATGTTTATGTTTGGATACATCATCCAAAACATAACCTTGAAATACAATTTGTGGATGGCTTGGAGATTTAGTTTTTCGGAAAATTAGCGTGGATTCAGTTTTCTGAGGATTAAATACCGCTAAACATTTTTTTGACCATTGTTCGATGTCAGAGAGATCGGAATTAAGAGTTTCAGCTGCAGATAAAGGGTTCTTGACAGTAAGATACAGACAGGTATCATCGGCAAACATTGTGATTTCAGATCGAATGATATCCACGATGTCGTTGATAAAGATGAGAAGAGTAGTGGCACGAGAGCAAAGCCCTGAGGCACACCAGTTGAAACAGACCCCCAAGAAGAGGATTAGCCGTTGATAACCACTTCCTGTGAGCGGTTTTGAAGATAGTCTGAAAACCAATGAAACATGTTGCCAGTAAAACCGGCTTTCTTCAACTTGTGAAGTAAAGCAGAATGCCAGACTTTATCAAAAGACTTACTTATATCTAATATATATATTTGGACTTCTTTTTGTCTGTAAACAGCAAGGCAAAGTTGATGACAAAGGGCAGGCAGTTGGTTTACAGTTGAATCGCCTGGAATGAATACAGACTGGTGGGCCGAAATAATTATGTTTTCACGGAAAAGAAATATATGTTAAAACACAAATTTTCCAAATACTTTTCCCGTGCAATTGGGCAGTGATATTTGCCTATAATTGTTACATGAGCTATCAGAACTTTTTTTTTTTTTTGTAAAGTGGGGTGACATTAGCTTTTTTTCCAAGATGAGAGAAACTGCATTTTAGTGAGGGAAAGACTGAAGAGTTTAATGAGGGAAGAGCAATAGCTGGCGCCAACTCTTTCAGGAGTTTTGCACTAACATCGTCAGGACCAGATGCTTTTGTCGTACCAAGACAAAGAAGAGTTTCAAGTGCTTCCGACTCTATTATAGTTATGGAGTCAAGACAAGAGTGAGGTGGATTAATAATTCCAGATTGAGAGGCCGTGCTAAAGTCGATATTGCATTGTTGTAGACAAAAATAAATTGAAAAATTTAGCTTTGCATGCGCTATCAGAAATTATCTTGCCATCATGAATAAGAGATGGTGTTACTTGACTGATTACGTTTGACAAAATATTTAACAGTTCACCACCAGTATTTATTGTTCTTGGAAGAATCATTTTAATCAGTCTGCAATTTATCATTATAATTCCCTTGAACGAGATTCAATTAAGAAATTTTAAAAATCCGTTGTTGACAAAAAGAAGCCCACGCGTTAGGTTCGAAATTTAAAAATTTAGCTTGGTCGTATTTTCTTTTAACTTGCCTTTTTAATACGCGAAGTCTAGAGTATACCATGGTAGATTTCATGGTCGAATTTCGACAGTTTTAATAGGAATCGTACAAGTGGCAGCTTCCATAAAAAGTCAAGACCAAGAATCACAATTTGAATCAATATTATCAACATGAAAGCATGGAATCCAGTCCAGCGCATGAAGACAGGCTCTAAAACTATCAAAGTTTGCTTGACGGTATCGCCATATATGACGTTTTTATGCTGTCTCCGTCAGCTGACGAAACTTGAACGTGGCCCCTGCGACACAGTGGTCGCAATAGAGCATATAAGAAATGGGTTTCCCCACCAGATAGCTCTGGGGTATTATACACCCTAGCCTGGCTGAGTGCCCACTGGCTGCACATGGCTGAGTATGGGAGATGCAGAGTTTTTGAGTTTATCATTATTCGTAAAACTTTGCTTACGCAGACGACGTGACCTTATTCTCGACCTCTGTAACCGGCCATCAACAGTTAATTAATGTATGCACCTCGTATTCATCCCAATGGAGATTTGTATTTGGAATTGAAAAAACAAAAATATTGTGTACAGGTAATCAACGCTGGCAAAAAAAACCAGTTTGGTACTTAGGAGACCCATCTTCTGAAGTAACTACCGTTGCTGAACTTAATCTGTTAGGTCTTACATATGATTCCTTACTCACTTTTAATACTCACGTTCAAAACAGAGTAAGCGCTGCTAGGCGTGCTATAATTAAGTAAAATTGCGCTGGTTGGAGCTACCCGGGCCTCTCGTGTGATGCCAAAGTGCACTTGTGGAAATCAACTGGAGTGCCAGCTTTATCATTCGGTTTTGATTGTGTCACAGTGTCAAATTTAAACATGCGTGAATTAGAGTCAGCCCAAGGAACCTTTGTAAAACATGCGTTTATTCTAAGTAAAAGATCACATCATACGAAGTTGTTACAAGCTCTTAAGATTCAACCGATCACCCAGATTATTAAACTTTACATTATTTCTCTTACTTCTCGAATCTGTTCTGTCCCCTCACCTGCAAGAAGACTTTACTGATATGAATTATCTCAGAAGGGACCACAAGATCTGGCACCTTAGTTGATAGACTAATAAATTATGGAGTCTCCCCTCTTTCCCTGCTGTTCTCCGATAGAACAACAGGGAGAGAGGGGAATAGGCAAGGTTCGGGGGCAGCGGTGCGTGCCGTTGTGGACGGACAGCCCGGTCCTCCGCTAAACCGTTGATGGAGGACGAGGTTGTTGATTCCTTGGCCACACTGCTGTCCTCCCCAAACTACAATCGGCCCAATTCACGGGAATGTAATTTAGTAAAATTGCTTATTAGGTTTTGATCCTGTTTCGCACTTTAAGATATCGTTGATGACAATATCATACTGCTTCTGTTTTGCGCGTCCGTGTCTCTTCTCCCAGGTGGGATGCGGCACTATCCTTATCCCACCTGGGCGAAGCACCGGGACCTGCAAGTTTTAACGCACTTATTTCTCGTGATTATCATCCAAATGTGTCTGGGTGAAACCTTATAAAATGCCCCATCCTTTTATTATGAACATATATTTTGCTCTTTTAGTCTTTGTATGTGTGTGTATAGCCAAACACAAAGTGTAAAGCAATTGTGCTTGTGCATATTGCTTTCATAAATCTTATTTTGGTGTATATGTGTATGTATTTTTGATGTATACCTTTCCCCGAGTTCGGGGGTTCAATAAAGAATAATAATTATAAAAACAAAAAACAAAAAAAAACCAGAGTTTTTAGCAGCAAGCAAGTTGTTAGAGGTTAGATACTCATAGAAGATGCTATAAACTAGACGCTCAAGTACTTTAAAGACATTACAGAGGAGTAAAATTGGCCAATATTTTCCTTTAAGTCTTTGTTACTTTTCTTAAAGACGCCCCCGTCTGCGGGGAAGCTCTCTTACTCACTTGGTCTGACAGTGGAGGCCGGGAAAGTGGCGACATGATTTCTGACTATGATATATATCATTTACCTTTTAAGGATACCAATGCAATACGTGTATGGGGAAAATTCTATGCCTCTACTGTCTTTCTGATAATCATCCATTCAAGGCCTGCATACATAACACACATTCTTTACAAGCAAACAGATAAAACAGAAAGAAAACAGAAAACGTGCTCACTCGGTCATTCTGTGAATCAATTTTCACTCACCTTGCAAAACCACAGAAGGATAAATAATGAAACAACATAGCCTCTGACGCTTTGGATAATAACTCTATTGATAGATACCAATATAGAAGTTATCCGGCCCTCAGACCCTGTGCTGTCTCTAGAATCTCAGCCAGCACGAAGGTTTTGTTGGAATAAAGCAGCATTCTTTTTGCTGAGCCGCCCAAATATGGAAGCGGGCTTAGCTTCTGACTACAGCATGGCCAATCCGGAACCAGAATAATTATTTACAAAATAAGCTTACTCATCCCAAACACAGCAAAGTCATGGCCTTGGCATTTCTTTGTTTCCTTACAATCTTAATATAACTTCTAATATTATAAAATTAAAACAAGGTATTTTTGAGGGACTTTATACTTGAGAGGTCTTTATATTTTGCATTACCAAAATAATGAATACTGTCTTATTCAAAACTAAGAATTAAACCATAATATAAATATCCATAAGTACATAATGGCCCGTTGGGGGGGGGGATTTATCGATCCGTTGACAGATTGATTTTGATTGATTTATTTGATCTTATTGATTAAATGGATATGGATGGATTTCTCACGAAGTGGGGACTCTATGTTAATTGTTTGACAGATTGATATTGATTGATTTAATTGATCTATTGATTAAATGGATATGGATGGATTCTCCCCACGAAGTGGGGGACTGTGTTTATTGTTTGACAGACTGATTTTGATTGATTGAGTTTGATTGATTAATTTGATCTGATTGATTAAATGGATATGGATGAATTTCCCACGAAGTGGGGACTCTGTGTTTATTGTTTGACAGATTGACATTGAATTGATCTGATTGATTATTGTGAACATATTTATTTTACCTGGATTGCCTTGGTAGTAAAAAATTACAAATCTGGAGGCTCTCCAGACATACAACGCAACACATAGTCTATGTACAAGACACACAGGACAAGTACAATGAAAGATACATGTTAAACGGAAAGCATTACAGTCCTATTTATATCACAAGAAAGCATAAATCGTCAAGTTTAAACCTCATATAAAATGTACAAATAACCCATCTATTAACGATTCAAATTAGTTTCAGCAACATATGACACACCAGACCTTAAAAGTGAAACCTCCAAGTATTAATTATGAATTATTGTACACTTGAAAAAATTTATTGGTTAACTTCAAGTGTAAAGTCTGTAATGCCATATAACAGAATTTCCACCAAGCGTTCACTAGCTACATGGACCATTAAGCTTGAGTGAACCCCTGGTGCGACAATATCTCTAATTTCCTTCAACTGGTTTAAACGGGGGGCAGCATGTAGTGGACCAAAGAGAAAGTAATGAATAATATCTTCGACAGGATGACCACAATCACACGATGAAGAGGCTATGTCGTTTATTTTGAAGAGATGTGCCTGTAGACCTGAGTGACGTAGACGTAGCTGGGTTTGGCAAATATTGGCAAAACGGTCACCATGAGCGTAGTATGGGGGGACATTATCAGTGGCCAACAAAGTTTGTTTGAGGGTTAATTTGAATTTTGATAGAGAAATAGAGCTACGTATGTCGTCCCGTAGGTCGTTCCTCGATTTAATTGCTGAAGGCAAGAATGAATCACCAAACCGTTTTGTACGAAATTTGACCTGTCTCAAACACTGCGGTGTTCTAAAACTACTACCACTGGTATCAGCTGGTTTTAAGGGTACTATACTTCATAAATATTCGGGACACAATCCGTGGTACATTTGAAGAAAGCAACTAGTTTGAAATATTTACACCGGTCTGCTAGAGTTTGCCACCCTAATTCAGAGAGTAGACGGTCAAGCGAGGTGCGGCAGCGAGAGCCCGTGCAGATTCTGGCCGCTTCATATTGCATGGACTCAAGAAGGTCCGAGAGTCCTTCGCTGCAATTATCAAAAAGTGCACACCCTTATTCAAGTACTGGAAGCACCATAGTGAGATATAGTTTGCATAAGGTATTTCTAGATAGTTTGAATTTCAGTCTCTTCAAGACAGCAAGACGTTTACTGGCTTTATCTATAATTCTCTCAATATGTGCATTCCACGTTAAATTTGAAAATAGAGTTATCCCCAGATGAGTATGGCTGGTTCTTTCAGCATGCTGTTGTGCTGTTTTGTGTGCTGTTTTATGCTGTTGTGTGTGCTGTTGTGTTGTTTTGTGTGCTGTTCTGCTGTTCTGTGTGCTGTTCTGTGCGCTGTTCTGCTGTTCTGTGTGCTGTTGTATGCTGTTTTGGGTACTGTTTTATGCTGCTCCTCTGATTGGTCGATCTATTTTTAGACTGATCTGTTCTCCGATTGGTTGGGAGGTTTCAACTTGTCTCTGATTGGTTGTTTGAGGTGGGTACATTTGTGATTACGTTTACTCTGATTCATTCTACATTGAGACACTGAACTGTTCACAGGGTAAGTGGCTTTTGTTATAATACATGAGGACAAAGTGTGATTTAAAGATCAATGGAAGAGTGACTCTATTCTTTGACACGAGAACCTAGCCCTCAATGTTCGCTATGTGTCTGAGAACAGAGATGAGAAAGCTAGCTCTTCTCATCTAAGGATGCTTCAAATCACAAATCAATACAGTGAGATTCAATATGTATATATATATATATATATATATATATATATATATATATATATATATATTCCAGGCCTTCGGCCTGTTGGTCAGGATGAACAGGATTTTCCAATCGATCAAAGATCAATTATTATACCTACCCGCTAGCTCTTACATCACAGAGTCCCCCACACTTCAGAGGGGAGAATCCATCCATATCCATTTAATCAATCCAATGAATCAATATCACCTTGCCAAACAATAAACACAGAGTCCCCCACTTCGTGGGAAATGCATCCATATCCATTTAATCAACCAGATCAATTCAATATCAATCTGTCAAACAATAAACACAGAGTCCCCACTTCGTGGGAAATCCATCCATATCCATTTAATCAATCAATCAAAATCAATCTGTCAAACAATAAACACAGAGTCCCCCACTTCGTGGGGAGAATCCATCCAAATCCATTTAATCAATCAGATCAATTCAATCAATCAATATCAATCTGTCAAACAATGAACACAGAGTCCCCACTTCGTGGGAAATCCATCCATATTCATTTAATCAATCAGATCAAATAAATCAATCAAAATCAATCAATCAAAATGAATCTGTCAACGGATCGATAAATCCCCCCCCCCCCCCAACGGGCCATTATGTAGTTCCATATAAACTAATCATGACATATGCACCAACTTGCTTTGGCGGTAAACAAGACGAAACGCCGTAAATCCTGGAAATCTTTTCCCGGGAAATTAACTGACGACACTCACACATTTTTCTTCACGTACAAGACATGTACACTTAAGTATACGTAAATTTATACACAATACAGAACGGAACTTAAGATACGTTAAGTCTCTTTCTAGTTCTGAGTGGGACAAATTTCGTTGCATACCTTTTTACGACTTGGCAATGCCAGGATTTTATTTTTATCGTTTGTGCAAATTTAAAATCCAAGGCATGAAGGACAATCCGCTTTGTCAAATGCGCAAGAGGAGTACAAGTGCAAAGCACCTGGCATGTCGCATGATGCGGTCGTCGCTCGCACGATGCTCGCTTGCATTTCGCACGACGCCCATCCGTTGGCACGTAGCCAGAGGCATTGCTAGCCAAATGCGAAGAGGGAGGAGCACGCATTTGCATTGTGTAAGCATCTTACTTGCGCATGGTACACAATGCTGGCTCTTTTTTCTATTTGCGCGCCGGTGTGCTCGACGGACTAGCAATTTGGTCCATTTGGCGAGAGCTGTCCTGTAGGTAAATGTGAAATGAGGTAAATGAAAATTGGAATGTAAATCAGGGTTGCACCTGCACAGAAGCAGATGAAATACATAAAAAATATGAAACACGCGTCTTTAGCATAGAAAAAAAGTGCTGACAGCAACCTAAATATGACACAGGCAATTAGGTGGACAAATGAAACAGATTTATGACATAACTGTTACTGAAATAATAGTGATGAAAATGGTTAACCTGGCTGCCCCAACATAAAAAGAATACACGTAAAATACAACAATCAAACATAAAGTTGAAAACTGAAGGTGCCCCATAGTATTGAGGATAAACACAAGCGGCAACATATATCATCAACAGGAAAAGTCATCACCAATCCAAGCGTTGACATTGATAATGTTAGACCTGATGTAGAAAAATAACAGGGTATTACTTATTATAACATAAGAACTCCATTGGATACAAATTGGCCACCCAAGTGCAGGAATTACACCATTTACACTTAAGAAAAACTACACCGAGTTGTAATACACAAGTTAAAGTGAAAGACAGAAAGAAAGACATGCTTTACGCAATGGAACCCGATTACGAAGAAAAATATTGAAAGTGGGATGCTTCATGTGTTTCACATACACTGATAGTATGACTATCTGTAGAATCTGCATTGTAATGAACATGATCGCACATGCTGTGCATATATCGATACATTTTTTTAGAAAATGTTCGCGCGACATCAATTGGTGAAAATTCAAATTAGAGAACAATAATGATTGATAACCGTGACGATGATAAATAAACGGTACTTAAGTGTTTTTACGATCAACAGAGGGTAAAATGTCTTCACCAGTCAATCGTGTATCAAAATGTGTATGATAAGATAAAAGCGAAGATGGCACTCAACACAATCACTGCCTGTATTCAAACATCCAGCCATTAAATTGTTTTAACACACAGTGGAAACACATCACGTTGCAAGTCAGTCAGTAGCGTTGACAGTGCGCACAGAAGACGAAGCAACAGATACGGATTGATGAGTGTCAGTATGGCGTCAAAGCACGACATAGTGCAAGACGGTATTCATTCGATAATCAAAGAAAGCATCCTACATTAATATACAGGGTGTTGAAAAGTCATGACTATGCCATGTGCCCCATGAGTATTAGGTAACAGCAGTCCCTGGAGACTGGACGGATGCACTTCTGTTAGGACGCTTGCCGGACGAAACACGTCCACCAGTATGGGCCCTGAAGTGAACTTGACCAGGTCATCCTGACTTGTAATAACCCAATTGCAGTCACTGGGGTCTTTGATAATTTTTTTGCAGAGTCGTAGACCCAGGTATTCCGCACATGGCCCTCGAGTTTCAAAGATCTTGCGAGGTATGCCAGATTGTTTCTCTTTGTAGTTAAGTCGTCATTGATGTGCAGGTTTCTATTTTCTTTAAGCTTGGAGCGGGCCACGTTTCATGCCCCGCGGGAAACCGTGCCGATCCGGTGTGATCTCCCAATATCACGAGCGTCAGTATCTAACTTTAACGTCTTCTTGAAAATATCAAGGCACATTTTGTCGGTGTCCTCGCCAACATTTTCAGAGCAATCATTAGTTATGCTCAGGCGAGTTTTCAACAATAGAAGTTCGTGAATCATTATCATTTATCACACTTTATCGACAACATTTTCTGCATAGACATGTTTTATTGACATAATTTCGATAATGCCCGCTAAGTTTGAAAATTTTGTTTAAATAAAACTATGGACATTTCCCGGGATGCATAAAAAAGTGCGTTATACGCAATGGCGCTCCGCACGGCAAAAATCCCAATAAGGCGGATTTTTTTTTACACACAACCATTACAGTCGAAATGCTAACCTGGGTTTAATGAGATGCGAGATTAGGAGTCAAATCAGCAGCTTCGTTCTCAGTTACATAGCTGGGAAGTGCCTATGTAAACAAAGATTTTACGAGCATCCTGTCACCCAACACCCCACTGATGCAAGAGATGCCTGTTTGGACCACCCACCAACCAGACACTGCTGTGGCATTTTAATTTAAAACAGATCCATGACCCTTTCATGCTTTAACTTGACCAACAAGTGTTCATGCTTTTCGAGAGGGTGTAAGTTTGGGCTGGGTTGGGTTAAATTTTCAAGATACAAGTGGTCCAATTTTAATAACGGAACAGTCCATTTTATCAGAAGTGATGGGGGTTTAGAACAATTGATAAAATAAAACCTTTTCTGTAATAACACAGATAAGGCAAAGTTTCATGCTTATTGATATTTTAAGTTGTGAAAAAATACTTTTCTAGGGCAAACTGTACAGAATTGATAAAAATTCAAAGGGCTCTTCCCCCTAAATATGGAATTTGGGGGGGGTCCTTCTTTTTGGCTGAAAGGTGGACACAGCGTTGTTACTACCCCCCCCCCCCCCCCCCCCCATTGGATTATGGATCTTCACGCTTTGGCAGTCCGTTCCAGGTGCAAATTGCCAGGAATCGACCCCATGTTACAAAAGTGGAGCTTTGTAGAAAAGGTGGATTTTTTTTGCAAAATGGTGAATTTTAGAGGTCAGGTCACAAGATAATTTCTTTCTAATTTGGACCTACATCTTACTGCTTGCATCAGGAAAGTATTTTTGCAGTAGATGGCAAAATATTTTGTCATCACATTGCTTGTACAAAATTTAATCAAAATACATCTACATGACTTCTGGATATTTGGGTCAGCAATGATTGACAGGTCAGAAATGAAATGGACATTTTGGATTACCATAGCTCCATTATTAGACTGGAAATAAACCATAATGTGGATTTATATCCGTGGAAAGAGGACATATAAAGGTAAGAGATCATAACATATCCTTTGTACCAATTTTTAAGAATTTCTTATTTGTATGTGATACTAGTTAATAACATGGCCGCCATGTTGGATTGGTGATGTCACAGCCTAAGGCTTAGCTTGGAACCGAGGCTCGCTGGTAGCCAATCAATCTGATTCATGTCTCACCATTTCGACTGTAATCATTTTGTGCTCACAAGATATTTCTAATATGGCGGGGTTTTTTTACTTTCTTTTTCTTTCCCTTTTTTTTTTTTTTTTTTGTTTTCTTTTTTTTTTTTCCTTTTTGTACGAACTGCAACAATTATCTCGTGCCCACAAGATAATTCCAACATGACGGATTTTTTTCACACACACCCACTATTATCTAGTACGCACAAAATATTTCCAACATGGCGGCTTTTTTTCACACTACAGCAGTTTTCTCGTGCGCACGGGATAAATCTATCAGACGGATTTTTTTTTCTTTTATATACTTCCCCTTAGGGGCTCCGTATATTTATTATCATACCAGTCTTTTCCCGTGTTGACTCAGTGTTACACGTGCTTCCCCGTCTAACACTGTGAATTTTGTTTGTCATGGCCCTGGTCTAACTTCTCAGCCTATTTGCTACAGTTTTGTATGTCGTAAATTATTCCACTTTTTTACCAACGACGATCCTTTTTTTTCACATCATGGACAAACGCACTTGAAAACCCAGTCGCAAGCTTGCACAGCAGATTGCTATTTTTCATTAAGAATGTATTTGGTTCGATGTGCGCCCCACGTTGTCTATCTGCCCAATGTGGAAGTCAGCATGCTCTCTTTTTTCAACCCAATCTACTGGTGTGAAAAATGGAATAAACCTACCCGATCTCCCTTCGTCTTGTTTTCTGGGTATTTATAATGACGCCTATGCCACAGAATACGCCTTCCACAGGTACCAAACAAACTGGGTCTTAAAATTTGAAAAGACCGCTCATCTGTGATCATGCACTAACCCCTCAACACCACAGTACATTAAGAAGCACTATTGAACTTTCCCTACAATGACTGGGTGCTGGCATTGTATTGAAAGATATTTTTTTCGAATAAACAATGTGAAATGAACTTTTTTACACTCCCGCAGGGAGTATATTGGAATTCGCATGTCCATTCTTCCGTCCGTCCGTAACACTGAACTTGTATTTGCAACTTGTACCATGATTTTCATTAGATCCCTTTTAAAGTTTGCACACTTAACTGGCATAATGTGGGCCAGTGTATATTACAGCGCCTTGTCACTGCTTCCATTTTCTGATTTTTAATGATTCATTTGAATTTTACAGATTTTAGATAATTTATACATGTTCATATTTATTGATGGGGCTGAACTTGTATCCGCAACGAGTCTTTCGTTTTTCATTGGCTCCATTTCAAATCTTGCACACTTCATCGGCATGGGCTAGGCTAGTGCATATTACATTGGCATGATACTGCTGTCATTTTCTGATTTTTTAAAGATGATAGGTATACATAAATGTTAATATTTATGGCAGGGGCTGAACTTGTATCGTAAACTGGTCTCAGGTTTTCCAGCAGAAGTCTTTGAAATTTGGTACACTTTACAGACATGATATTTGTTAGTGCATATTACATTGGCATGATGCTGCTATCCTTTTCTGAATTTTAATGCATTTTTAACAAATAATAAATAAATTTACAAATTAGGGCTATGTCCAGAGCTGAACTCAGGGTTTAAATGTGCTCCACATTTTCAAACCATGCCAAATGCCTTGGGGATACAATCTTCAGGGAGGCTCATATATAAGTGATTTCGGACGCGGGAGTATATTATCGTGTCATCGCTAGATGAAACTTCACTCTAGTTTTTATTGATTTTAATTGAAGTAAATAACGTATTTTTGTAATGGTCAAAGGAAGGCATTTCACAATGAAAAAACAAGACTGTAATTCTGTTATTGTCGATGAAGAGATACTATTTTTGCCGTTTCCTCCCGTAGTTTACTACTAGCTTTCTGTAATTTAATATTAACATCCGGCAAAGGTTTTACTAGTGCAACAAGTACAGAAACACACATTTTTTGTTTCATGACCACAAAGCTTCAAGATCTGGCCACCTTTCTCTGTGTTCCAATCACGTGTCTGCAGGAATCCTAGGCTCTTTGCTGTCGATGAAGAGATACACTTTTTGCCTTTTCCTCCCATAGTTCACTACTAGCTTTGTGTAATTTAATATTAACACCCGGCAAAGGTTTTACTTGTGCAAGTACAGAAACTCACATTCTTTGTTTCATAACCACAAAGTATCAAGATCTGGCCACCTTTCTCTGTGATCCCATCACGTGTCTGCAGGAACCATAGGCTCTTCGCTGTAAGGAACGAACTGCTACAAGTGCGGCTTTCATATTATGACATTTACTTTTCAATTATATAAAAACCAGCCAGCCCTATGAACAAACAAAATACAAATGCAGTTTAAAATGCGCATGCTTCGGTACTTTCGCCTTCGTGCACTTCGTGATTGTTCAATGCACCTAATTACCACGTGATATTGCCCCTTGTGCAGTGTGCTCAGAGAGCCTTACTCATCGTGACAGTTTTTCTCTAAATTTAAGACATTTTTTTTTTAAACGACCGGATTTATTGACAATGCCCTGCGAATACTACACTGAAATAGATAAGACGATTACCAAATCTGAGTACGTGTCTTTAAAACCTCGAAATAAATAAATAAATAAATAAATAAATAAATAAATAAATAAATAAATAAATAAATAAATAAATAAATAAATAAATAAATAAAAATAAAATAGAGTGCTACAACCGCTGTCCCCTGTTTCCTAGTAGTGCCCATAATCAATGTTATTGAAGATTCAGTTGCATCGCTTTCTGTATTAGTTTTGAAGTTCAAACATTTCAAGGCTGTTACTTTCCCTAATAACATAAAGTAAAATTCTGCTGTTTTGTTCACTCATTTGATGTGCTCTATTGCACAAATCTATGGATTGAACTTGGGATGGCAGCTGAGGCTGGGGTCCATGTGGCTGCTGCGGAGTGCAATATGTATTGCTGCTGATAACCTTCAGTTTTACACTATTTTCCGTCATTCTGAGCACCAGTTGTCTTTTTTGGCGGCTAATGGGCTTGGTTGTGTCAAATAAAACCTCCCGAACCACTGGATAGCATGACTGATTGTTACCCCCAAAACAGATGTGTAGAAAGCATTTATATTCATATAAAGAGGCCTTTGAGGCAAAAACTAAAAACGGAGAGTCTTACTGATGCTACAATTTAGAGAAAATGTATAGAACTGCATATTAACCTCTGACCTTGACTTTGACCTCAGAACTTGATATTGACCTCAAGCCTTATTTCAGTTCGTATATCCTTGTGAGCATCATAAATGCCAGGATATCATACGGTGTAGCATACATTTTTTTTCCCTGTAAATTTTCAACTCGTCATTTTTTAACACTAAAGTTAGCTATATACCCATGCAAAATTCAAAGATTTTGCGTCTAAAGTTTAAGCCGCCACAACATAATATTTACATTCGGAGTTTTTGTTAGCATTGAAAGAATAGGGACAAATTTTGTTTTCATCAGTCGATGGTAACATCATGTACAGCACGGCACGTGCCAGTGCCTACTTTGCTGCGTAACAAGTGGCTGGCATCACCCAAAGGCCATAGCCCCTACCACTGATAAACATTTTTAAGGTCCTTCGCAGTGGCTATCAAAACTTTTACGCACAAATAGTCATGCAAATTTAACTCTAGTCTAGTATTAATGATAATATGAATATGAATATAAAAAATGAAGTCTGTCTCTGTTGTTGTCATTGGCATGTAACAGCGCGGTTGTGGGTAGGCATTTTCTTCATGACGTCGCTATCGCGACGTCATGAAAAATGCCTACCCACAACCGCGCTGTTACATGCCAATGACAACAACAGAGACAGACTTCATTTTTATAATGGTCGCCAGTTTTGAGTTAGAGGCAGGCCTACAAGACAATGCGAATCTTTTTTCTGATTGTCATTTTTCAACTCTCATGTTTAATCATACACTTCTACTTAGTTCGTTTTTTTATTAGACGGATTTGAAATATTCATTTTTGTTTCATATGTAGGATATATGCCCCTTAAACCGTCTTTTGGCAGTGATTATGGCGCTGTGTTCTCTCAGTATTACTTTACATGCAGCAAAGATGGGAGATGATGACGACGAAACGACAACGGCGACGATGATGATGAAGCTGATGACGACGACGATGGTGATGACAACGAAACGAAAACGGCGACGATGATGATAAAGCTGATGACGACGACGATGGTGATGACGACAGAGACGATGACGACGGCGACAACGATGACAAATGATGATGATGATAATGATAATGATAATGATGATTGTAAGGATAGATTGTTGCCATTGTAGGAGGTTAAGGGAAAAAAATATAAACAGTTTGCCTGAAGGAAAGAAGAAACCCCTTACCTAAAGTTATCGTTATAAAATGGAATGAGACGAAAATAGAAAATGCACGTTTTCACCTGCATTTCTGCTTTAGTTGCTTAAAATTAATTACCAATGTAATAACATATATTATCTCAAAGTATACACAGATACAGTCTTTCGTAAGATCTTTTCTTAGCTAATTCACTGTAAAACAAAATAGCTAATTAATGTTATAAAAATAAATGAGGGGGGGGGCGGTCATAGCGTCGAGCCAGAACAAGCCAGGCCGCCGAGCGGTCCTGGGGAGGAGTGCAGAGAACCTTTCTTTCAGATAGTGTGTGATATTTTTAAAAGAAAACCTTTTCAGGTCTCTTTTATCATATACAAATTAAGCAAACATTTATGCACATTCCACGGAATACAAATAAAAAGGAAACACGTTGCATGACTCAACAAAACACATTTACTCGATTGGGTTTTAACAGGGATATTCATCAATACACGATCCAATAATTCGGGTTTTCTACATTTTTCGAAAATTTGTTTGGGTCTGAACCGTAAGGTATATAGTTGCCCACTTGTGGAATCTTAAGCTTTCTATGACTTCCCAACAGATCCATCACATTACACATGTACGTGTATACAGTATTAAGTAACAGACCCGCAAGCTTGTGTCAAATTTAAGGCATTTTGTGCGTGGTGCTATATCAACATCAAACAGAGTATTGGCACCTTCTTCTCAGTAATCAGGGAAATGCCCATTTTGGAGAAGCATTGCCTATCGATACATGGCCCTGAAGCCATGGGGCCTGTGCAAGACTTCTAAAACTTCTTCATGGGGTAGTCAGTTATACTTCAACTTTTAATTAGGGCCGATCTTACATGGTGGGCGTCATAATTTAATCTAGTTGTTTTATGATCCAGCTGGCAAACATGCTGTTATCACAACCAGCATGTTCAATGCGAATGTTTATTGAAAAAGGCAAAAACCAGTGTTCTTTTGCACTTTGTACTGTCGGCGATCCGAATGTTAACCCTTTCAGTGCCAAATTTGCCCAATGACCGCCGAGAAAACTGTTGACCTGGGGTATTCTCACTGGACCTATAAGCATACAGGTACTTCAATGAAACATTGAAAAGGGTTTTTTTTTACGTGGAATACGAATCTGGGATCCTAATGATAATTCAGACTAGGTTTACTTATAAAGATCCACTTAAGACGTCATCGACACGGAAAGAGTTAAAAGGATGCTTTTATTTGTTACGTGTGACCGCTTTGCACGAAACAAGGGAATTATGTTAGCATTTTTTCCAGATACATTTACGTCATTAACTTTACTAAAGGAAATAGTTCACAACCTTCGATTACTTTAGCGTAATTAAAAACGTCAACATTTGTATGGCACAGCTCATTTTGTTGTGTTCACTGTGTTTTCATGAATGTATTCAAGTATAGTTATACGTAAGGTTACCGTGCAGGTTTTGACCACAGGCGACCTAAGTTTTCTGCAAGTCCCTCAGGCGTGTCGCTCGCAGCGCCAAAGTGCCCGTAGTGGACTCTTTTGTAAATGAATAGCATAACACTTTCTCACCCAGACCAGACAATCAGTGATTGTAATCTGAATGGTTTGTGAATTAAATAATAGCAACATATAAATCTGACGATCCTATTTAATTATCGTCAGTCAGCTCTCTATAATGTAACAAGACATGATACATAATCTTTATTATAAATTGATCAATAATACATCCGTATAGTTCAGAAAAAGGAAAACAAGCAGAAACAGACTGCCTACACTATTTAAAATATAAATATATATCAAAATGACCATTGATGTACCAACACGTTATTCGTGCAAAAGTCATACTGTACCATCGAGAGTGCAGAAAGTGATCTACTTGGCTTTGCTAGCTTGCGAACAGTAAAACTTGCATCAGTGAACTTCAACGTTTCTCAGTCACAGTGGTCTCAACCCGAACCTGTAGTAAGGAATTTGAACCATACACGTATGTATCAAGAATCAAGAATTAAAACGAGACACTTAGTCAAAGCGTAGGTTGGAAATGATGAAGTCTAAGCGGGTAATGAAGCCCAAATCTTGTGCATGACCAGCCATTGCCATTGCCCCCCCCCCCCCCCCCAAACAAAAAGCTACTTCCTCAAGATTCTTTAATTTACATTTGAACTCACCCATAGATGAATTACAAGTTCTCCTCTCTCTCTCTCCTGTAGGGAAATGTAGTAGACACGTGTTCAGTACACAAGCAATAATTTTTCAACATAATCACAATCTGATGACCACGTGGAATATAACACTCAATCATGCCACAGATGATTTCCAGGATTATTTTTTGTTAATCCAGCGTCGGCTTTGAGTTATTTAATTTCTTCGTAAATTCATCTAAATCTTCTCAGCTTTTAACCGATTGAGGAAAAAGGTTCCATTCGCGCACTGTGGCAGGAAAAAAGAAACATGGCAGGTATTTATATGAGCATAAATTGAGCTAATAACCTGCTGAGACCTGATATTTTATCTAGGTCGTTCATCAACAGTACGTGGAAAATAAATAACATAAATCTAAGGGAGCCAGTCCATTTACTATTTTGTACATAAGTATGAGTTTATGTTTTCGTTGTCGTTCAGAAAGTGGCTCCCATCCCGTTTCAGCATATATTTTGTCATAGCTAGTATGGCACAAAGCCCCCGTAACAACTCTGGCTGCAACCAGCTGAGCACTTTCATGAAGGTCTCGGTCTTACAGTGTGCAACCATCCCTGACTGCATTGGCATATTCTGATGAGGGGTTAGCAAAATAAAAGCGCAAAGATTCAAGTGCACGTCTATAAAGTTTGTCCTGTAGACATTTTAAATACCTATCAGTTTCTTTGATTTAGCTACAACATTATTAATGTGCGCCTACCAACTGAGATCGCAAAACAGTATAACACCAAGGTGTTGGTGTTGTTCAACACTGTGAATATTTTTTTGTTCCAATACTAGGCTAGGGTGTTCAGCTGGATTTTTCTCTTTACTAAATAAAAGTGTTTTGGTTTAGGTTTGATAAGATGATGCAAGCCATTGGTTTGACCAGCCAAACTGGTGCAAGGCCTTGGTTATATGTGACCGCACATTCAACTGGGTCGTCAATTTGAATAAAATGGTGGTGTCATCAGCGTAAAGTCTTATTTCAGACTACACAACACCTGTTATATCGTTGACATAAATAAGGAGTAATAGGGGTCTAATACGGACCCCTGCGGGACATCTGCTTAGATATCGCCCCATTCAGAAGTTTTCCATTGAAGAACGACAGGTTGAGAGCTGTATTAAAGATAATTAACTCTCAACCCACTGAAGTGAAGGACTTGGGATTTGCGCCTTCTTCATTTTATTCAAATCTGGAAGATAGGATTTATCAAATGCCATACTAATATCACAAAATATTACAGGAAGTTAAGTCTTTGTTGTGAATCAAGGGCTTTACAGAACGCATGAGACAGATAGACTAACTGATTTGTGGTTCCATCTTGTGGGATGAAACCCGATTGCTCTCCTGATAGGGAGTAATTGACTCTTAGAAAATTGAGCATGTGCTTGAAGAAGCACGTTCAAAGGATTTGCAACACAGCTTAGAAGTGAGATAAGCCTGTAAGTACCCCAAAGTTCAAGTGGTCATCCTTTTGGAATGAGACAGATATTAGCCCTCTTCCATTCTACTGCAAAAAAGGAATGGGGCACTAAAAGATTAAATAGCTGTGCCATAAAATACAAGGTGCAGCTTCCTACAGCAAGAAAAGGCTGACACCATCTGACTCACAAGACTTATGTATAGCCAGATATTTCAGTATATCAGTAACAGACTGTTTAGTTAATAAAATAGTTTCTACAGTCCTACATTTTTATTGTGAAGTTTCCTTGCGCATGCGCACACTGACAGTTGTGAGATAGTGAAGCTCCGTCGATTTTTTTTTTTTTTTTTTTTTCAATTTCTTGTATAAGTCTGAAGTATTGCTGCAGTAGTGTATCTTTTATGTTTGGGAGTGTATATCGACAGCGAATTAGTTCATTTATGAAGTTGGGACGGACGAAATTGTCTGAAACATGGGCTTCTAGTGTCGCCTTCTGTTTACTATTGGCATGACAAGCACCCTTGCACCGCGTGGCACAGGCAAACTTGTTTTTGCAAGCATTACAACACGGAGCCCTCTCAAGCACGCCATTGGACATAATTATGATTAGCAATAAGGGACCAAGACAGGAATTCAGCCCTTGCTCGGGGTTTGTGGGTGGTAAATTGTCTGTAGAAGACCGATCCCCGGAACAGAAAATAATGAGGATGGCCCGTTTATCAACGACTTTGGAAAATGAGTGAAAGCTCGGAAGTGCCTTCTAACATTCCAGGTAAGGGAATGTCTTTTTCCGACCTCACTGCTTATTTGGAAAAGGAACAAGAACATTTAAAGCAGCCGCTTATTGAGTCCACCCAGAAGAGAATTGAAAATTTTTGCTTGCCGAAATTAGAAGTCTTCGAGACGAATTCTTAATGGAACTTGGTAAAGTGGTGTCTAAAAATGGAGGCAGTTATAGTAAGGGTTGCCCGGCAAGAAACACAGTTAAAAGAGGAGTTACGCAGGTTACAATCTTAAGTGCAGGACATTGAGAGCAGTAAGAAAAATATGTAAAAAAATTAATAAATAATAATTAAAAAAAAAAAAAAATAGAATACAGTCACGTGAATTTTGTGAACTTTATCACCACCAGTTCATCATAGTGGCCACGGGCGTCCGTTTTCAAGAAGGGGAGGATTCACAGGCTAACATGTCGTACACAATATATTCGGCTTACATAATATTCAAGCCGTTCGAGCAACGCGCACGATATGGAGAGATGGGAAACCTAGCTGATGTTGTGAGGTTTGAACTGAAATCATTGGATGAGAAAACACATATTTTGAGTCAAAAAGGGAAACTGAAAAATACGGAATTGATTGTGTTTTCCTAGGAAGTTTTAAGTCACACGAAGAGCGTTTGATTAAGAACAATTTCAAAGAGATACCGAAAGTATCATCCACTGGTGACAAATATAAATTCACAGGCAGTGGTCCACTCACTATGAACTGAAGGGGCCACGTGGTGACCACCAAAGTCGAACCCATAACCGCGAACGTACACGGAGTCAGCCACCCCAAATGGTCGTGACTCCCGCCAGTTGTGACCCACACAACACCTCAGCTACTTCATGTCAACCTAATACTGACACTTAACCCTATGGGTTTTCTCAGCTCGTATGTTATGAGCATACTATTATTTTATGGAACATTAATGGTTGGACTAACGACAATAAAGCGTTTAGACAAACCCTTATTCACAAACTAAATCGAGTCATTAGTGTGTTTGTGAAACACAATGAAACCCGGAGGAAGTGAACTCCATTTTTGTCATCAGTATAAATTTCCTTGTAGTTTAACAGACGACAAGCACACATTATTACCCCAAAAGTTTCAGGGGGCACGGCTATATTGCTAAAATGTAGATTCACTAGAACAGCCTAATGTTCTAGTAACTGATTAATCATAATGTTTGTTTATTGGGTCTCGAATTGAAGGTTAAGTTTACAGTTTATGTTTGTTTGCTTTATGGTACCTATTTTCCACCAGAAAATTCTAAAATAAAAGGCGTTTGATTGGGTAAATCGAGATTTGCTTTTTTTTTTTTTTTTTTTTTTTTTTTAACAAAACTAATGTAACTTAATATTGATGGAGAATTATACACAACAGTCAATTCTCTCCATTCTGATACGACTCCTTGATTCAGATTAGGGAGACATTGAATTGAGTTAAGGGATACCGCTTCCTCCACACTTTTCAGTTTAGTATGCTGCCCTCCCGAAGGCGGGGCATGTAGCTTTGCTCATGTAGGTGGGTTGGGCGGTCGGTCGGAAGGGAGACTTTGGTTTCTGTACCATAACTCAAGAAGTTTTAGCGATTAGACTTTGCTAGTTCCCTGGTATATATTTTAGTATAATGGTAATGTGAAGTACGACGGTGGTCGACCTTGACCCTATTTCCAAGGTCACGGAGGTATTGTAACAAGTGTGGTCTCTGCCTGACAACTACATTTTTATTTTGATGATTGGACCTTCTCCTTGAGCCATAATATATATATATTAATTGTATATGGATGTCCAAACATGTGTATTTCTACATGTATGATCTGCCTAATACTTCACAGTTACTTCAGTTTGTGTTCTATATAGATGGCACAGATATATTTCTGCGTGACAAGAATTGCAATAATTTGTTTCAGTTGGTGGAATCAGAGATAACTATGATGTCGCGATGGTTTAGAATTAATAAATTATCAAAATTCATTTCGTTTCATTACATCAACATAAATGAGAAACAACACAGCCTGCTATAATGAATGAAAATGAGGCTATCCAGGTGAAAAATTTAAAACTTACGGGTATAATGCAGATCAAAACCTGTATTAGAAAGGGCACATGTTGAATAATTGCCATAAATAAACTAACTGTATCGGCATAATTAGCAAAGGATTTTTTTGTTATCTTCCTGATTATTAAATCTTTACTATGAGCTGATATATCCATATCTCAATCATTATAATATAAACCTGTCAAGTAATTATCCTACAACATCAGATAAACTTAATATTCTTCAGAAACAAACTGTATAACGTCGAATTTTTAGATTTTAGAGCACGCTTCCGTATTCTGTTTACAACGTTATAGGCATTAACAGTATAACAAATATTCCAAAACCCCTAATTTTCTGTATAAATATTGGGAATGGTACCCTCTCTATTCAATGGTATTTTGTACTTAATGAAACTGTCCACTCATACAAAAACAAGCAGTCCTTATTTTCGTATACATTTTAACGTGACTACACGTTATGTTAGGCACAATGGAACTAAAACTTATAATATAATAGTATCCCTACTAGCCTTAAGAGTTGAAATATTACACATTTAGGAAACAGTAAGGACATTTTTCATTACCTCATGACATATTTATATTTTCTCTTTTCTTCATATCCGTTTCGGTTACTTGCATACGATTGATTGTGTTATTTTAGCTAGTCTTTATAATGTGTCTTCGATTAGCAATTAACTGGTATAGTTTGATACCTAGCCGAGGATACTTTAGACGGAGGCCCTGTAAGTACATATGAAGCACATTTTCCCCTTTACTGTGCGTATCTATATATCATTTTGTAACATGTGTTATCATTATTCTAATTGGCAATAAACAACATCAGCACATCCATTTAAAAATGTTAAAGCTGCGACAACCAATGGCTTACGTGACGTCGATCTGAAAAAAAAAATGTCATCGGTGGGATGTGATAAGCCGTGAAATTCATAAAAAAAAGTGCACAAGCTCTTCAAAGATAGTTTTGAACCAGAAAAATATATTACAATAGCAGTGCCCAAGAAGCCTAGGCGGGGTAGGGCTTGTTCCGAAACGCCTCTTCGCACAGACGAACGGGGCTATGGAGCCAATTATCTGAGTTGTATATGCTCTTTTTGACAATAACTGTGTGGGAAACGCTCGGCATGTCAGGTTCATTTATAAATGAATAAATGATAAGGAAAGCAAGGGAATCATTTAATTAAATGAACAGAGAGAACAGAAGATCCACTTATATGACCGGAAGAAAACTTCATCTCGGTGCTTGCTAAACAGGTCTCCAAATACAAAGTTCCATTTTTCTGAATGTGACTTAATTTTCGCGATTTCTCGAATGTGCACAAAAAGTTCTAGTAACTATAATACTACAGTTCAACCATGATGGGCATCGGACTTGCATTGTGGACCCACCATAACAACACACCTTTATTATTTGATCAGGGCATTATTTGGGTAAATTATGCTTAGGTATGTGTGCAGGCCTATGTGTACAGTGACAAGTAATTGCCACATGCTCTTTGATTTCCTTTAAAAAATTGCATTCAAAAAGAACAAGCTTGGTATTTGTTGTCGATGCTACGTACAATGCTCTTGGTCATGCTTTTTGAAAAATGACTGTTTTTAACTAGGATACGTTTCCATATGACATACATATCAAATGCTTTACTTTCTTTTCTTTCGAAGTACGAAACGCCTGCTTTTCATTGCAGAACATCAATAAACGAACACACAGGGCATTCAGAGCGATAACGCTGGACGAAGCTTCCACACGAACGGCAAAACACTGGTGCAAGTAAATTTTGTTTGCGGAAATCATGTTCTGAATTATCTAAAACAAAATAATCATACATAAAAGAGACAACATAATGAAACAAAACAGATACATTTTTCATTCAAAACAGAATAATTATTAATGAAACAGACAAAATATACAACAAAACAGATATTTTTCATTTTAAACACAATAATTATAAACAAAACAGATAAAAAATAAAACAAATATCACATATGAAGGGGAATAATCATGATTGGAACAGACCAAAACAAACGAACAGATAATTGTCATTTAAAACAGAATAATTATGTATAAAACAGACAGAGAAATATAGATAACATAAGAGGACAGGTGTCGCTTGTCAATGAAACAGGCGGTCGTCAAATAAAACAGACTATTTTGAAAGAATCTACGGTTAGACAGAGCCAGATTGAGGTAGTGCATGCGTGGGCAGCGGAAAGGTCTAAAAACCCGACACAGAACAGAACACAACATAACCAAACATAATTATTGCCCTTTTTGAAATTTATGAAAAACCTTCAATTCAGTTTATGGATACTGTAGACCTTCAAGGAAGAACGCTTTTACAGATGCAATTGAGCATAAAAATATTCGTTTTCTGCGTTTGAATCTGATTTTCTACCCTCCATATGATCATGACCATCCCATTCTATACCCGCGTTGGCGTCGGCATAATTTGCACAGAATCCCCACATGTGATAAATTCTCGCTAAAATATGTTGTGATGAATCTTGATTTACGTATCAGCGGTGAAAATATTTCTATGTTTTGCAATGAACTGAATAAAATGACAATTTTATTTGATACTGTACCGGTTTTAGACGCGTCCAAAGACAGCCGGGCGTTATGTGAGTGTGAAAAAATGGGGGGGGGGGGGAGGATGTCGAAAATGCGCATGAATTGATCAGTGTGCGTAGAAGCTAATTTCTCACTTTGAGTACCACTGAAGACGGAGTGGGGTGGGCATAGCATAAGTGGTTGAAAGGTCTAAAAACTTACTTGCCAGAAGTGTATTATAGCAGCATAAAACATATAGCAAAAAATTTTTTTTTTGGGGGGGGGGGTCAAAGGTCATAGGTAAAAATTGTAAAAAAATGTGACATTTTCATAGGAAATCATTTTTAATGTCTATTTGCCTTTACGCTGTGATATGTGTTATTAGGTCAGCATGTTTTAAATGATATCATTCGAAAGGTATTGATGTCTACCTTTTTCAAATGTATAATATCAGTATCAGATGTATTGATTAAGGTCTGTTGGGCTGAGGGTCAAAGGTTGTATATTGAAAATTGCAAAATGAGGCATTTTTAAAATAAATGGTTATATGATATATGATCAATTATAGATTAATTAAATACCGTATAATTTCAGAGACAGATAGTACGAAGCAGCGTGTATCAGGTCTTGAAATGTTCTTTTCAGAAATATATTATTCTAATTGAGGACCCTTATAAAAACCACATACTTTTCAATAAGCCCACGTAAACCTGGTCGTCATTACCTTTCTGCCTGCGCTACTGTCCATATTTTGTCAAGAGCTTCTATTTTCTAACAGGATTGCGCATTAGCTTTAAAATCACATATCCTGTATTTAGGTGACAAAGTTCTCAAACAGATAACCTTTGTGTTTAACTGATAGCAATCTTACAAAAATACAGGTAGTTGTTCCCTGTTTTTTTTAAAAGACCGTTTCCAGGATGATGTAAAGGAGTAACTTCTAAGGCTGCATAAAAATTAATCTGTAAGAGTGCATATAAATCCACACAATGTTCACAACCGTTGGCCATATTGACCTTTAGGCATGGAATATGAGTTCTTTGGAGTCTTTACATTATAGTTTCAGTGTTATAAGTCATTATGAGTGCCATGTTCATTTTTTTCAAGTACCTGTTGATTGTGCGTAACCTAATGTTAATGCTGAATTTTAAAAAATGCCTAAATTAGTTTTACATTATGTAAATGAATGATTTTGAATGTTTTTCTTAATGTGTATACTTCACAGAGTGTGGACAATGATGGCTGGCGTTGAAGCATGCCTGTGTTATTTATAGATTGATAACGGTTTTCTTTTTGAAATTTTCCTGTACTATTTTCACCTCCGCTCCCCCCATGTATTGGCATGCCGTATCAGAGGCAGTATATTTGCCGGATATAACGGGGTTTTAATGAACCCCCGACACCACAGCATTCACACCCTACAACCAACACCCCACAACCTACAATTGACAACCCATAAAAATAAAAGCAGGAAACGACTTGACTCATTGTAAAATTTTCTCGAAACCGCCTGTGGACAGAAATGGGGCATGATAGCGTGGTGTAAACGCTAGGTCTGGCAGAAAGACTGTTTCGCATATCCAGAAGGTTACTTTTGCCGTCGATTTCTTGATTTACTTCATTCACAGGGACAACTTCATTGCAACAGGTAACAATAAACAGCTAGCCTAAGGAGACAAGATGTAAACACATTACAACTTGTTTTAACAAAAATATATTGTAAAACCGAATGTACAGAATATGCTTTCTTATTCACTACATCAAAAGTCTTATTTTTATATATATTGAAAAGATAATTGTCATAGTGATCATCGTTTTTATGTGAATAAGTCAAATGTCTCTACACATGTAGATGTGTAATGCATGTACGTGTACCTTTACAATACAACAACAATACGTAAAACATATACCGGGATATATCCAGGTGAAATCACAAAAGACCTATTGTTAGGCCTGTCACAATGTTTTCAACGATCATTCATTGCAAAAAGGTCAAGAGTTAATGATCACATCCTCCTTTCGCTTTAAACTTTGAAACCATTTTGTTTCTCTATGTTTTCATTACGGTATACAACATTCACCCAATGTTCTAGCTTCTTTAATGTAATGGAAAAAATCAATTCACCTGCAAGCTACATGTACTATGAAAAACATAAAAGACAGAAAAAATCTGACACAAGAAGCAAATAGTGCTTGTTTACAAAGATGATTTATCCTGCCAACCCAAATTACTAGGCTCAGCTTTGATCTAGATTTGCCCACAAATTGAACATTTTATAACACTGCTATTAAATTCTTTTAAGAGTAACATATATAGAAATCCGGTGTAGAAAAAAAATCCACTCATGTAAAGTCAAGCTGTGGTGTTTGAGCAAATTGCCCGCACATTTGGTTTCTGAGCGCATTTCGTTTGGCCAAAAGGCATTCAGTTCGCTTATAGGATACTACGTCACCGCGATGACCAAGTGATTCAGTTCTTATCATTCCGGCAGGGGAAGCCTTTTTAACTCCCAAAACTCGTTGTTTTGGTGCAAATAGATTTTCCTGTAACTCATCATCTGTTTTTGATAAGCATTTTGGTGATAGGGACAATTTATCTTTGATTCTTATAGTCGGAACTGTCGATGGTTCTAAATGCTGTTGGTGACAAAGTTTTGGTTCTTGCAGATCAGGTTCGCTTCTGCATTTTGTTTGTCTGCGATTAAAATATGGCATGTTTAAGGGTGCAGAAGAGGGTTGTCTCCTCAGAAGATAAGCACTTTGGCATCGGACCTTCACCATCTGAACGCATTGTGGATCGTCATCCTTCCACGGTGATATCATTCGTGTTGGAGACTGATTCCTGATATTTATATCTGAATTTCTATGTCGTTGTGATTCTCGCGAGATTGTGACAGGTGCCCACATCCGAGATTCGGATAGATAGCTTCCGTAAGCGAATGTTTTAGACCTTTCTAATACTGGCTCTTCATGCAAGGTTCTCAATCGTGCACTATTAACTCTCCGGCGCGACAGATACGATTTAGTGTCCCGGTGCATTGTAGTCACCGGTATGTCCCAAGGTCTTGTGGGTTCAAGTGATCCAAAGGAACTGATGGATGACAAGGTGTCATATCCTTCGTCACCTTTGTCGTTGTAGCTTCTTTCTTCTTCACAGCTACCAGAGGTAATCTTATCTGCCTGTGAACCGGTTTTACTGTCATCCAGTCGTTGTTTAGCTCCTGATGTTTGGGAATCTAAATGATGAAATTACATAATGTAATTAAAAAGTGGTATATATATAGAGAGAGATACCTTGCGAAGACAATAAAAATACATGAGGTCGTGGCAAATTAGAATCATTGTTCGCTGGGTCAGCTGGGCGAACACTGTGTGAAAAAAGTCCTGCTAAGCCAGAAGTGACTATGTTTGAAATATTTATATTATGGTTTGCAAGCTCCAAAATACATTTACAAATATACCTCTGATAAACTTCACCAAAAACATGACACTTTTTAGCTATTCATCTACTCATTTCACTAGTGCAATGCATACATTCAGCCGCTAAGTATCTAAATCATAATGAACAGGTGTCTATTGTAAAACTATTTTGTGTGCTGCCACCTACCTGTGTCTCCTGTTTCCGTAATCCTAAATAGCGGCGGTTGCTGTTCCTCGTTTTCTTCCACGTGACCGTCTTCGTCATCAATATCTTCTCCGTCTGATAGTCCTTCTTCGCGTTCCCTTTCCAGACGTTCTTGTATTTTTAATTCTAACGGTTTCTTCAACCTTGGGTTTCGGTCCCTTGGTTTAAGGAAAGGCCATAAATCACCATTCATGACATCGATCAGTTCAACAATATCTGCCATGTCGGCCTCATAGGCCATCTGACGACAAGATATTGTATACCATTTAACTTGGTCGGGGTTCTTCTGATTGCCTTCATTGTCCTGCAAACATATACGGCCGATTTGATAGGTTTAAGAATAATGTGTATAGTGTTTTCATAAATTCAACATTGCAGAGGCCAGCCACAACTGGCCCTGGTTGTTCTAACGGTATTCAAATGCGTGATGCTTTTCCTTACATATAGTTCGCAAGCTGTGAGAATGTGCCAACTTGTGTCATAATTGTCTTTTAATTCCTAACGTTTATGCCTTAAATTATGGTACTACGTCTCTTTTAAGGTCAGATAATCTGTTTTAGTTCAGCTATATAGTTATGGTGTACATGCAAAATTAAATTATAAAGTCGTGCACTTAACATACTTGTAAATTGTATATACATACACTTCACAACGTTACTGCGAGAGTTCAGAGGTAGCTGACTACTCCTAATGATAAAGGCTTAAATCCGTTGACATGTCAACATGGCACACCTCACAAACTACCTTCATGTACTCACCAACCGGGTGCTCTCAAAGTTTTGGTCAATTCCATTGTCGAGAAGAAATTCTGCCATCTCTTGCTGGCCCTGACGTATAGCTGTCATTAGCAAATTCTCATTGAACTGCAACGGTATAAGTTTGTTTTTACATGATTTCCAAGGCCATTGATACCGCTTTTATAA
>OZ026622.1:77190702-77195702 GCA_964020975.1 Hermodice carunculata | reverse complement strand
AGTAACAAGTTTTGAACATAAATGTAGGCCCATAAGCATTTGTCAATTTGGATAAGTTGTACGTTAGGCCCTATATGTAGGCCTACGTCTGACATAGGCCTTAAATGTCCAGACAGTATTCTCTAGAAAATAGGCCTTTATCATCCCTACTGAGCCTACTTCATACTTTCAAAAGTAGCAGTTAGGCCCACGATTACTGAATGTCCCACTGACGGTAGGCCTATCAACAGACACAGTTTCGCACGACACACGCAGGCCTACGTCACTTCCGGATATCACAGTACCTATACGATCGTATAGGTACTGTGGTACCTATACGATCGTATAGGTACTTATAGCACTGCAGGTGGTACTGGGCCTAGGCCTATATGAAATATATCTTAACCAATTATAGCACCAATTTTGACCCAAAAGTAAGATAAATATATATAAATATATATATATATATATATATATATATATATATATATATATATATATATATATATATATATATATATATATATATATATATATATATTTACTTTATTAAATAAGGTGCTGATGAATCTAATTCTTAGTTAACAAATTTGTTTTTGGTCTCTTTTTATAAATTACTTTCCTGTGTAAATATGTTAATATTTGATTTTCAACCTAACCGTTTTTGCTGTTTTAGTTGTTTTTTTTCAATGACAATCTTAATGCTGAACATCTTCATACTAGTGTCATTTAACAATGTGTGATCACTCGTAGAATGGTATGCTAGCCAAAAATGGCGATACATGATGTCAGTTAAGGTACAGATGAATATGCTGTTTGAAATTCGAAATGGTTAAATTTAGGATTTGGGCCGTCTTACGTAGTTTGTGGTATACTGCCTTTTGTTGGATCAGCCCAGTACTTAAAAAAAAACTACTAAGAATCTAATACGGTAATGGTATTGATAATTTTTTAAACGGTGCACCTGTGAGCATTTTTTATGTGTTCGTCTTGCAACTTTTGCCATGCAGTCAAACCTGACACCAGGGTATTCAAAACGATGAAATACCCGTGTCTCAATAGTCCGCATTTCTGTACCCAAAAAGGAAATGATATAAGGATTTGAATTAGGGGTTACTGTAATTTTGAAATAAATCGTGTTTGTTGAAACCAAGTTAGTGACAGGATAATGCCTGTACCCCTTTCTCTTCTTGTGTCATTTCCGGGTCCTCTTCTTCGTCCGCTTCCTCCTGTCCCATATCTTTAGCATTGGACTCCCGTCTCTCCTCATCAGCATTGTCAGTCGGTACATCCTCGTCATCGATACATGTTCTCTCACTATCTAGGAGTTCGCCTTCAAAGTCGCCATGCTCTGAGATCTACGACATAATAAGTAATTGTGATCGAAACTGGTTAAAACCAATGTTGCAGTGATTCAGACCACAACATACTCTTGGCAATTCCAGTTCACAGTCCTTACAATGAAACCTGAATTGCGATTAATATTCTGTAAATCCACATTGACTTTTGATGGTGTTGCAGATTGTGGTGAAAGGCGGAACAAAAGTGTGGGCGGTGGACAGCGGCGACCAGCGGTGGATGGCGGCGACCAGCGGCGTTCTGCGGCGACCAGCGGCAGTCTGCGGTGACAAGCGGCGGCAATCGCAGCTGTCCGTCGCTGGTGGCCGCAGACCGCCGCACACATTCTCACCTGCTGTGGATGCTCAACAGGAATGGGCAGCGGTCGGCGGGAATACTGCCTATCGCCGCCGACCGCCGCCCTGGGCCGCAGAACGCCGCTCATCGCCGCCTTCTGCCGCAGACAAACTCAAATCAGTCCAGGGAGCATCTGTTTCTTTGAGTTGTGTGCTAAGAGAACAAATATATGCACCTTTTTAACAAACCTGTACACTTATGGACCCAGGCTGGGTGACAATAAAAGACAACACACACACACACACACACACACACACACACACAATGTAGGACTATCTACTATATGTACACACACACACACACACACACTGTGTATGGGTGTATATATATATGAATGACATTGACCTTTGACTTTTAGAGGTTACACATGAATTAGAGATATATGCAGTATTGCAATACTTACAAGTTGAGACCAATATCATAAAAAATGGATAAAAAATGACCAAGTTATGCCTGGATAAAACATTCGAAGGCCCAAATGACATTGACCTTTGACCTTTAAAAGTCACATGTACAGAAATATACGGTGTTACAGTATTAACAATTTAAGCCAAACATGAACCAAATCAGATAAAAATTGACCAAGTTATGGCCAGATGATTGTTTGGGAGATATCACAGATTTTCAATTTCAAATATTCATATGTTGCATGATTTTCAGCATATATCATCCTATTAAAAGGCGCAAGTTCGTGTATTCACCTATAATCATGCAAACTTTGAAGTTTATGAGCGTGACAGTGTTAAGGAACAAATGACTTTTACTTTCGACATGACGTTTGACCTTCAAATGACCTTTTGGCATGGCATGACCTTTGACCCTGTCCTTGACATCACCTTAGACTTTTGGAATAACTTTTGACAATTACATGAAGTAGGACCTATGGCATGGTGTACACCTATGATCTAAAATTGGAAGATATTTAACATTTAAAGTTTCAAAAGCCCCTAATTTTCATAATCTTCAATATATTTTCTCCTTTTTGTTAAAAGGCATATATTCGGGTATTGACTTATAATCATGCCAAGTTTGACGTGTCTGAGGAAAATAGTTTTCCAGAAAACTGACCAGCAAAATTTGGCAGTAAAGAAGAAAGAAAGAAAGAATTAAAGAAAGAAAGAAAGAAAAAAAGAAAGAAAAAGAAAGACAGAAAGAAAGAAAGAAAGAAAGAAAGAAAGAAAGAAAGAAAGAAAGAAAGAAAGAAAGAAAGAAAGAAAAGAAAGAACGTCTGTGTTGGCAGACAGACAGACATGTATTGTTTTAATTGTGACGTTTCTAATTGCGAGATTCTCAACCACAGCAAATTATTTTTAGAACTCGAAATGACGAGTGAAAATTACGAATCCTTTCTCGTAGTTATGTATTTCTCTTTTGGTAATAATGAGTTTTTAAAACTTGAAATTACGAGTCCTTTCCTCCTACTTACGAGTTTTTGAAAAACTAGAAATTACGAGCTTCTCGTAATTACAATTTTCTCTATTAATTTAAACTTTTCCGACCATCAAAAGTCTATGTGCCAAATCTACGACAATGTTTTAACAGCACGCCAACAGGGTCACAAACGCTACAACGGGGCGGCATTGATGCTAAATTTTGTAGAGAAAACTAACGAGGCTTTGTCTCCTTGCCATTATGTAAATTGATAAGACTTGGTTCGCTCCATAATTCATGAAGGCGTCCATGCAAAATTTTTAAAATGTGATAGAAACAAATACCATTATTTTGATTCGTTAACACGTTTTCTTGTTTTGTTTCATAGTATAAGTTTTACATTACAAGTACGGTCAACATGCTTCATATTTGTCTACTATATAACACAAGTTTGCAGATCAAGCAGATGAAAACTTGCCAAGCATATATCTGAATTATTGATCGTACCTGCAACCATCTTGCCTGTGGATATAAATGTTAAAATTGTCGCAAGCTATCCAAATGAGCCCTATAATGAATTGCGGACCCTCGTATTAGCCATTTCAACTCCACCAATTTTTCATAGCTAATAAGCATAGTTTATGCTATGAGAGAAATCGAACAGTATTCCAAAATACGAATAATTTATACAAATGTGACATTGCATATATCAGTTAACGTTCCGAAATCACACAACAGGAAGAACACGTTTGATGGTATTTCAAATCCACCAGCTTTCATAAGTCTGAAGTATTTTCCTTTTACCTTCACCCTTAACTTATGAGTGACCTTCTACCCGAAATGCAATGCCAGGAAGGGGTCCCCATCCAGCAAAATGGAACATATTTATGTATAAAACATAGTTCTTTCTCAAATATTTCATCATTCATTTTCAATGAAGGTTCATAAGCCAATGGTACTCAGTCAAAATAAATGTCAGGTATATACGCATTTATAAAATTAATTAAAAATCTAGAACTCTTAAAATCATCATATATATAATAAATTTTACTACGGGCACCTGTCGTAAACAATTCACAAGACGTACTGGAGAATCTAACAAACAATTGTGGGGTCAACGCATCAAAGGACGGGTCGGTATTTCAAAGGTTTTAAAGCACGGTATCTGGAATTTATGGCACAATACAGGTAAATTGTAAGTCTCCCAGGATATGGCTTTGCCTTTCAAGATGGAACTACCAACATATTGCCCGATCGTTTGATGGTATACTTTTTTTTTCTTTTTCCTTTTTTTTTTTCAATATGTGCTACTTATGTCCCAAAGCATTGGTTAGATTGTCTGGTTCCTGTACGGAATTGTTTATGACAGGCACCTTAACTAGAATTTGTTAATAAAACATGACAGAATAACAGTCATTAAGATTGAAATGTGTAGAAAAGCGAAGCATCAAACAAACATTTACAAAGAAAAAATGTTACTTTTTATGATATTACAGTACAAATTTGATTATGTGGTTATATATCCATCTCGTGTATTCCAAATAGACCAGGGTTTACCCAAAGTCACTAAAAACTGTGTGCAGTATCACTTCCTATTATTTTTCAATAAAAAAGACTGATAGTCCAATTATTTAAACCATACAAAGAAATAAATAAAATGGGAAAATAAAAATAACCAATCAACATTATAATCCATTTGAACATGACATTCCTTGCTTCAATATCTTTTTGAATGACGTATATATATATATATATATATATATATAGAGAGAGAGAGAGAGAGAGAGAGAGAGAGAGAGAGAGAGAGAGAGAGAGAGTGAGAGGGCAATGACTACTAGGAAGTGGTTCTGGGCAAAAAGACACAAATACAATATATATATATATATATATATATATATATATATATATATATATATATATATATATATATATATATATATATAATTTCATAAAAT
>OZ026622.1:77128202-77185702 GCA_964020975.1 Hermodice carunculata | reverse complement strand
GTTTGTGGAATGACATTTTATGCATTGAACTTGCTTTATATATATTTAAGTGTCATGTTTATGCCATCTTATCCATTTATCCCTTTCTTTCTTTGGTTTATAATTTTCTGACTTAGAAATAAGTTTGGTATTTATAGGTTATCTTCGGTCTGGTTACGATACAGGTGCGAGGGGTTGATACAGGGGGCGATACAGCCACAGCCATATGCTAACCTTTATATTTCCATTCGGTGTAAATGATAGGCCTATTGAATGCAAATCCTCATGATACTAGCCACCCTTACCCAGTAATTGTCCAATATTATTAAATTTGGACAAATGCCTCCGGCTGTGCCCAGGTAACAAATTAAACTGACATCAAAGGAAGTAATGTATAAACGAGGAAAGAACATCAATTTTAAACAGGTTTCAACAAATGTCCAAGTTACCGAAGGCCTAACAAAGATATATATATCTGGTTCCGGTAACCCGACCTACCCCACTGAAAAGGCCCAAATCCCGACCCTAAATATGAGACATTAAATAATAATAATAATAATAATAATAATAATAATAATAATAATAATAATAATAATGTTTCAAGCAACCCTCCCTTGATAAAAAAAATCTTCGACCCTGGCGGAAAGTTATTATGGAGAAAGTAGCCGTTGTGTGCTTTTATTTTGCAGTCAATTCAAATCAAACACGACGTTTTATTTTAACTTGTCTGGAAAGGAGGGTCAGCTTGGTCCGGGGAAAGTGTATAGGCTGAGTTTGGCATAGCTGCAGATCCATGGTTGTTCAGTGAAACAGCATAGCCCCAGAGATTTTGTTATAGACTTCATTTTTTGCGATTTATATTTTGTTGGCCAATCTGCTATCGCACCTTCCGAAAATAAATACAAATAGGTTTGTGGTTGGCAGCAACTCCAAGGTTGCAAAATTTCTTGTAAACTTCGAGAGATGTGACACTCTCTCGCTGTCCTTTTGTAATGTTGCTACGGTTTTCTTTTTTTTTTCCTTTTGAGTTTCTAAACTTTTGCTGTCATCCGTAGTTTGTTCTAGCCTGGATGGATGGTGACGTCACGACATGTAATAATTCTTGAAAAGTTGATTCGTAAAACTAAAATGATGTTTTGTCATCAATATCGTCAAAATTGCCCAACCCATTATTTCATTGTGCAACCGACGAAGAATCATTAAGATCATAATGGTCAATATTTTTGAAATTCCACTCTCCTGCACTTTCTACACTTAAACTGGAAACTTTCCTCCCTCGCCTCGTTCAGAGAGCAGGCTAGTCCTGCAGCACTGAACTCGACCCACATACAGCACCCCTCACCTGTATGTAGTCGTCCTACTCACCCCCTCTAGCTCTACCCTGTGCTCATCCCCTCTTCCTGTCCGCTCCCGACCTAACTCGACCTGTCCCCCTACTACCTGCCCCCCTCCTCTAGAAGACCTCCCTCCTGCTGCCTTCCCTCGACGTGCATCCCTGCTATTCTTTGCCAATCCACGTCCCGACATACTATAGACTTGTGTTTGTTTATTTTCGTCGATGATAATATAATTCAAAATGGCGGCCCCCACACTCCCTGACCTATTTTTCCTCGTTCAAACTTTCTGACTGAAACCCCCTAAAAATATCCCAACTTTGTCACTAACACTTTCCCTCCATTATTACTATCTATTCATAAGACAAATCCCTTTCTAATTTGATCAAATTGGTCTAAAAATGTCAAAATTTCACTAAATTTACACCAGCTCAGAAAACCAAACCTTCCCTCGCTAAATTTCGTCTCCGGGCATGCAGTGTGTGTGAGGCCGTCACACTGTTTACAAAGCTATCCTGCTAACCGGAAGTTCAATGATTGACAGGCGGCCGGGTGAAATGAATGTCACGAAAAACGGTAAAAAATGATATAAATTAGTCTTTAAAGCCAGTTTCACGAATATAGTCGGATAGATTAGCCATTTCACTATTTGGCAGGGTGGTCACTCGGTTGTGAGAAGTTTTTCCATTTACTCCAATCAACGTCAGATCACTTTGGTATGTGAAGAATGTGGGTCGTTGTCAGACGTGAAGTACATGTAAAAAACGATCGATTTTGGGTAGATTTGAAACCTGAAAATATGAAAAACACTCGTAGTCAGTTATATTCGCGGCGTGGCATTATGTATTTGGTCATATATAGATAGCAAACAGTGTTTGGGGGTTAAAATATGGGTCCACGTTTCAGGGGGCGTGGATTCATATTTTCGGGAGATTTTTAAATATGGTGAAACAAACGAGAGCCAGGTTCATATCCTATCAACTTCCAAGTGGTTGCTAAGCATTTAGTTCCTGTACGCCCAATCAGAGAACAGGGTTCTCCCAGACACCTTACTATAAATCTGTGAGAATCCTGTTTTCTGATTGGCCGTACAGGAACTGAATAGTAACCATTTTGAGGGTGATATTTAAGAATTCCATTTTAAATCGATTTAAGAATATTTTTATTGTCATATTTCAATTTGCATGTAGTACATCCTGTGGAATGATGTGCAGGTGGTATGCAAAGGCTTGTAGAGGTATGCAAAATGTATGCATTGTGGCATGGTCCTATACGCAGGCGAAGCACGGACAACATTGGTCTAAACATACAAGGCTGCCCTCTTATGTATAAGCCTTTCTTGCACATTCACAAATAAAGGTATAGTAGACAATGGTAAGTATGAACCAAAATTTAAAAAAAATAGATAAATTAAAAAAAAATAATAAAATAAAAAAAGAAGAAGAGGGGGGGGGGAGACACTTGAAAGAAACTGACGTTACTGACGAGACCGACAGAAGCTCTTTATGGCTTGGATTATAAAGTATCAAATGTCGACAACGTTCTTGTGCCACAATGATTATCATGACCCTGAATCACAAAAGTGTAAATTCGTGATGTGCGGACAGAAAAAGGGAGCAAGAGGTGCGTCACATATAGTGGGAATGCAGTTGTCGCAGCGTACAAGCGGTGGAAATCGTCGAGATATATGACCGTGATATAGATTTATATAGTTTGACTTGCATGACTCTTTGTAATTTACATTGTGCATGTGCGTCAACATAACTTTACCAGAAAATATGTACGTTTGCATAGATAAAACTCAATGATTGCGCCTCTATGCACGATTCAAACACATGATTGTGCAATTGTGTGCGGCCAAAAATATAACAAGTATGGAGAAGGGATTTATAAAAATCATAAACTGGTGAATTAAAAAAATGATAATTTCTATCTTTTGACAACTATTTCAGGCACTAGATTAGTCAATAAATCTGGCAGGTCCGAGAATGAATTTTGCTACGATGATTCTGTCAGGGTAATGTAATCCATTGGATTTTTTCTTCAATGTGAGTATCCTCTTTTTGCGGAAATTGTATTAACTTTTTAAATGAGACGGATCCATGGTACAATATATACAAATACAATAACAGAAACATAACGTTAATGTTAAATAAGTATAAAACATGAAATACAGACAACACGATAAGAATTTCGAGACTATTTACAGCCGTTGATTCATGCAGGTACATACAAAGACAGTAACCGAACCGAACCCCTATTTTCTATTTTTATCACGGCCATTGTAAATAATTTAAAATAATAATGGCTTTGTTAAAATATAAAAGTACATTAAGTATATTATCTTAACCAGTGATGAAGCGCGAAACAGGAAATACAGAATTTTATGTTTGGTGAATATACAAACATTATAAGAAGATTATTGTACGCCAAGCTAGGGATTATCACAGAAATTACTTTTTGAGTTGACTTTTTTTCGGCGTATGTTTTCATCTGATGCAGTACTGTTGTGAGGATATTACATGGGTAAATATATATATATATATATATATATATATATATATATATATATATATATATATATATATATATATATATATATATATATATATATATATGGATCGATGCATATGTGGTTGCCTGGATCGCTGGCTCAAGAAGAAATGAATGACTGCACAAACACACGAACAAACTTGGCAACGAATGGATGAATGAGAAATTATAAGATGCAGACATAAAAATTGCATTCCCAAGTCAATATTTTGTTGTGAATGAGATGGAATGCTCGGATTATAATGCGTTTTCGCATGAAGCAAATTCAATATGCTTGATCCATGCACTACACATTCCACACATTTTTTTCTCCGTGTCGTCCAGTTGGCACGTTTTAAAAGTGTATCATGTGCGCAACTGCCCTTCTTCTGAACGAGGTTTTGGTCAATGCCACTAAGCAACAAGTGTCTTGTTAGAGTTTTTTTTTATATAAGGTTCCTTGATAGACAGCCTTAGCCTCGAATAAATTAAATAGCGATCCCCCTTTGCTAAGCCTCGAACCGAATTCCATCTGCAACGGCCACTTCTACATGCATGTAGCTCGTGCAGGGTTTTCATGGTTTTAATGTTATGCCTAAAGGGGGAGGGAACCCTCACTTAAGGCCACATTTCTGTTGTACACGTAGTGGGAAGCCGTTAATCACTATTTTACCAATGATTTTTTTTTCACAGCCTAAGATTGTTGAACAAGATAGTAATCAGACAAGCCTCGATAGGTTCATTCAGAATATGTCGACTGAAGATTCCTTCGGTCCAGATATATTCTGGATGGGCTTCTACTACCGTTCAATATTTTCCTGAATTGGAAAAACTGTGTGGGAGTGTATTGGTGGTTGGTAAGAATGGAGCAGTGTCGGTTTGAGGACCACATGTCGCCATGACAACAGAGTTACACTCCCGGCGAAGTAACAGGGCGGGGGGGGGGGGGGGGGAGGGAGAGGCCAAATTGTGTTTATCGAATTTCTCTGATGTTGGTCATGTAAGTCGATCTTATTTACCCGCAGACGCAGTTTCAAACAGTGCTAAATAGGAGTTCCAAGTTTTATGACTGGAAATTTCTCTAATGCGCTGATTGGTAATGTAAGTATGTACATGTATCAACATCATAGAATTTCACGGTACACCCGCAGGATTTGATACGGAAATCAACCCTCTGCCTATCTAACTGATTTTAACTGTCCTTGGTTTTCTTCCTTTTTTTTAATTTTTTTTTTTTTTTTCTTTTTTGGAAAATAATAAAAAAAGACATCTGGATGTGCCCCTCATAAACATTGCTTCCTTCCGAATTTGGTGGGAATTAAACAATTCCAGAAATATTTTTGTCAAATTGTTTCTGCCATGCTTGCGAGGGATTGACACTTCCAGCGGCAAACTGGCCAACAATAATGTGCCCTTTATTTAGGATGATTTGACTCATTAGTCAGCTGAGCTTACAGTGTGGGCGATGATCTGTTTTTTTTTTCTTCCTTGATATACATTTTCGACATCTCAAATAAAAACGTAAGGCGAATCCTCTTGAACCTGAGTCAGGAGGTACCTGTGGTAGGTATGGACTGTTTTTTTTGTTTTTTTTTTTTTTTTTTTTTTTTTTTTTTTTTTTTTCAAATAGTAGCACCCAATATTTTTTTAAGAGTCGGTCTATGGAATTTTGGGTTTGTTTCGTGAAAAAATCTTCAAACTTTTTCCCTAAAAGTGTTGGGCCAATTGCTTCCAATATTATCAGAGCACTTCCCGATATCCCTGAACCTCACTTATTTAAATGCCGCGTGAATTCTTGTCGAATATGATGAGAATGTACATTGTGTCGATCTCCACTACACTTTTCACTAGGGTGGCGCTATCGCCTTTTTCTGATATTTATAAAGATTTTTGAAATGATCATTAAGGGTACATGCATTGTTACCATTGCATAACAATACTGATACTCATGCATATATATGTAGTTTTCGCTCAGCCTTTTGGCCAGATTTTCATACAGAGAGTAGATATGTACCCGTGCTGGGTGGTTATATTTTAGTTTCGTTCCTAAATTGCCATAGTGATCAGTAAGAGACACGGTATAGCATAGTTTTAAAGCACCGTCATTGTAAATAGCAATATTTTTAGTTTTCTTTAGAAATCGTTAAACAGATCCCTTCATAACTGGTGAGGATATGCATGGCTAGGTGAGCCTGGCAGTTTTTTACTTTTCGATTGCACAAGCTGAATTGACGTTGCAACGATTTTGCATCGGCGTACCTTTTTGTGCTCAGATTAATATATTCAGGGTCCTGTGTACTTGGAAGGCACATTGTTTGAACCTACCAACCTCAGCAAAAGCTTGAGTATCCTCGATAAAGCAGAATGCAAAAATCACCTCTATGTGTAAGTGAAAAAAATTATCTTTATGTCTACGTGGAAATTACTTTGATGTAAGTTTATTTGGCAGAAGGTATCTGGGCGGATTTTGCTAGTTTGCTTGTTAATGCACACAAGCTGGCATGGATGGCAGGAATAAATCGGATACGACCATGATTATTCAATTTATGGTCAAAACTTGGCAGATAAGAGCGCTTGTGCCGCAAGTAGTCAACGAAAACTTTATAAAGTCCACTTTCAGACCAACCCGTCCCCCTTACATAAAACATGAAAACTGTGCGCCAGGAGCTGACCTTGACATGTAACCCAAAATATAAGTAACAACCTGGTATTCGGGGGTCCAGAAGGGTCCCCATAAAAAATAAAAATCAATCAGGCAAGCAATTTCAGATATGAACACTTTGTAAACCCCTCCCCTCCCAAACTACCCCCCCCCCCCCATTGCCTGTTGAATAAACTGCTGAGGAAAGCCCCCCCCCCCATGCCCCCTCCCCCAACTTGAAGTGGATCTGGTTAACGGTTTTGGAAAGATCTACATACACATACATGTACACTCATGCCCGTATAGTAACCTTGCTAATAGTTACTCTTAAAGATCAAAACGTAATTCCACAGATTCGTAGAAAATCAACAATTGACAGACTGAATACTTCCACTCAGGGAACAATATTGGTGGAGACAGAGTCAAGCAACATTTCTATCTCGTTTAAAGACAATACTAACTTATGGTTAAAGAGAACAGGTCAAAAAATATAAAAATTGAAAACTTCACACAAAAACACACAAACACACACACACAAACAAACACACACGCACGCATGCATGCACGCACGAACACACACAAAGGGGGGGGGGTGCATTACCACCAGTTGAATAAATTTAAGCTTCGGATATATCCAGAAGTGTCCATATCCAACTTCCAAGATATTGGGGTAACAATTTGGGGGAATTGTATTTAACATTATGGTAGAAACCCACCCGAGGTTTTTTACGCGGGGGTGCAGTTAGTCTGCATGGCGGCTTTGGCGAAGTCAAAAGTGTGCGTGACCATTGCAATCCCCATTGACTTGTGTATTGATCAGTCCAAATGGACATGTTAACTGATAATTACCCAAAATAAAAATCCGTATGAAATCAGGTATCCCCAACAGCACAACCTAATGGTGACCATTGTCTCAACCTGCCACAAGCCACATTTCCATCGAGTTCGAACACAAACTAAGTAACCGTTTTGGAGTAGACGTCAAAAAAAGCTTTTGGCACAATAGTTCATTTCAGAGAAAACAAAAACCAAAAAACAAAAACAAAAACCAAAAAAAAAAAAAAAAAAAAAAAAACCAAAAACAAAAACAAAACAAAAGCAAACAAAAACAACAACAAAAAAAAAACAAACAAACCAAGAACAAAAAAGAATGCTTTGGTGATTACTTAAGGTACAGTCTGAAAAGATATGAATTTCATTTATTTAGTTATAAATTTATTTCATGAAATGTCTCATATATATATATATATATATATATATATATATATATATATATATATATATATATATACGAGTTCTTACCACATATAAAAACCCGCCAGTACTTTCGGATCTGTTTCTACTATCGGAGCAACTTCCTCCCCTGAGCGCCACCTTTCACTCCACAGAGGCTCCTGGCAGGTTCGACTTGTGCTTCTACTTTATTCATAGCCTGGGGACGACTTCAGTGTCTGATACAATATTCCTATTCTGGGGCCCATCTATGCTAAAAATAGGTAATTTCAAACCGTTGTATTTGCATTTCCAGGTCTTACTCGCACTGAAAAAGTGCCATTATATATTACATTACATTCATTCAACAAATTAATCTTCGGTTAACATTTATCACACACATATTTTGGATTCTACCTTACCAAAATATGGAAACGAGACAGACCCACAAACTTGGCTGCCATTTTGAATATTGTGGAGTCCGCACCCAATGGTCTGGAGATGAAGATAGTATTATTCGGACAATGGGGGGGGGGGGGGGTTACAATATATGAAACCAAAAGCACATAGTTTACAAATAATTTAGCACATCAATAATGATATGCTTTATGCTTTGGTTGCGATTCACTTTGAAATCCAAATCAAGTGTATTTTTGTGCAACTTTCCTTCAATGCATTGTGCCATGTTCAAAATGGCGTATAATTTGCCAGCTCGGAGTATCGTGTGGCCTTTGTATGTGTAACTGAAGATAATAACTTTTACAGACACAACCCTGCTAACAGATTAAAGTTAAGATAGTTAGTCATGCTTTCAAAGTACTTTAGCGACCGTCTGCCCTGGTAACTTGGATAATGGACACCTGGAACCTAGCGAAAGATTACGATAACGATCACCGAGCAACCGGGGCTATGCAGTTTCACCAAACAAACGTGGGTGTGCCTTATTGAAGGTTTTGTTGTCATGTTGGTTTCTGGGCCCAAGTTAACCGTTCAGTCATGTTGAAATAATATACTGTTTTTGAATTGACTTTCCTGCAAAATGACGGCCCTCTTCTCAATAAGATCTTTCAACCGGGGCAATGCCTATGGCTATGGCTATGGCTTTGGCTATTTCACTGAACAACTATGGTTATGCAGTCATGCTCTTTCCCCGGCCTAAGATAACCCTCCACTCCAGACAAACTGAAATAAAATGCTGTGTTTGGTTTGACTAGCTAAAAATTTACGTATATATATATATATATATATATATATATATATATATATATATATATATATATATATATATATATATATATATATATATATATATATATATATATATATATATATATATATATATGTATGTATATATAAAGGCACACGACGGGCACTTTCTCGATAAAAATCTTTCAGCCAGGGTAGATCGATTTTTATTTAGAAAGAGTGGCTTGAAACTTTTTTTTTATGTTTCATAAAAATCATTAAGGGCCTGGACTCGGACCTTTTCAGTCGGGTTGGTCGGGTTGTCGGAAATACACATATATTTTTGTTGGGCCTTTGGTAACTTGGACATTTGTTAAAATGTGTTTAAAATATATGCTCTTTCCCCTTTCACATATTATATCTTTTAACGTCAGTTTAATTTGTTACCTGGGCATAGCCGTGGGCACATTTTTTATCCTTATTATTAAATATTGTCGAAGAATTTGATACCATTAAAAGTGAATAAACAACCCTGTCAGTATGGGTGATAAGCCTGCATAAGAGCATTTTTAAGAAAATTGTTATATATATATATATATATATATATATATATATATATATATATATATATATATATATATATATATATATATATATATGATCATTATATTTTCACTACGTACAGATCAAAGATCAAAACTTCCATTTTGATCGAAACGAAAGCTTATAAAAGTCTCGGCCATCGACATTAGTTTACATTTTGTGTCCGTCTATATTTTGTAGCACACACAAAAAAGGGTACAAAATCGGTCCTGGAAAAAAATATATTGCGCGATTATTTAAAGAAAAATATAGCACGTTATTCTGGTTACTCGCATGTATACTAATGATTTTAATATAAGGTGCCACATTACATGAAGAATGCCTGATTTACCATATAAAGTAGGTCATCAGAGTTTGGGGGCTGTTTCCGTACAAACGACATGAATGCATTGACATTAATGTCTAATATTTCATGGAGCTATTACAGTTCAATGAATTAAGAATATTCCAGCATTTACTTGTGCAAATTTTCCAATTGTCCGCTTACAATTCATTCTTTACATACACGCACGCAACGTACCCTAAAGTCCATGACTCAGGGAATTCGAGACGGTGCCTTCAGTAAACGAACAAGACCGTCCTTCTTTTTTTAAGAATAACGATATATAAACCTGTATGTATTTTTCCTCACGAACTTATAGTATTGACCCTCATAATGCAGGACTTTTTTCCCCAAAAAATCCTGAGGATGCCCCCACCCCCCCCTCCCCCCAAAAAGTTTTGCCAACGTCACTCTGAATCTTTCCTGGGCTTGATCCCTCCCCACATAAATCCTGTATCCACTTCTGTATGCCTTCGTCCGTGCTATGAAGAATACAACACGCTCATTTGTTTGAGAGTACTAACATATGGCTTGATCGCAATATTGTATTCTTTTTTTTATGTTCTTGAATGACTTTTCCTTGACATTAATATTTGGTCATACATTTTTTGAACATGTATGTTTGTATGTATGTATGTTTGTATGTATGTGCGTGTGTGTGTGTCTGTGTCTGTGTCTGTGTGTGTATGTGTGTGTGTATGCATGCATGTATGTATTTGTGTGCGTCTATGTGCACAGTCCATTCCCAAACGCGATTAGGTGTCCCTAGTGGTCGTTGCTTGGTGTGCTTGTATTCAAAAGGAGGCTCACCTTGAATGTATCTTCTTGTAAAGTTAAATTACAGTTTGCACGCAGGAAATTAAAATTTATTTTGTTTACAATACTAAAATTATAAAGAAGAATAACAGAAAATAGCATTTCAGGGGCTTCACGGTCCATCATCTTGTGTTATTATTATTATTGTTATTATAATTATTATTATTATTATTATTATTATTATTATTATTATTATTATTATTATTATTATTATTATTATTATTATTATTATTATTATTATTATTATTATTATTATCATTATCATTATCATTATTATTATTATCATTATCATTATCATTATCATTATCATTATCATTATCATTATCATAACCATTATTACTATTATTATTATTATCATTATTATTATTATTATTATTATTATTATTATTATTATTATTATTATTATTATTATTATTATTAATTTCTTCGGAGGCTGGTTGAAATGACGCTCAATGCACAACATGACAATAAGAAATAGTTAAACATAAAAAACAAAAACTCACCAAATGAGCAGTTGATTCATTCGGAGAGCCTTCTTTCTGATCCAATACCTGTTGTTCATGCTGAGTGGCTGCAATAGTATCCACTGAAATGTCCGAACCATGGTGTTCTCTTGGCGTATCTGTTGGTTCTGTGCAAGAGTTCATCCTGCCTTTTCCCCTTGTGTCTTTTTCATCCATATCGGTCTCAAGTAGTGCCTGGTTGCCCGATATTGCATATATATGGCGCTTGTATAGTTTTCCGACCAAAGAACCGGTGCACTTAAGATCTTACAAATTTAAATACTATCACTTAAAATCACACAGATGCCGCTGATCGGCAATGACTTGTGAAACCACCTCCGAACATTGCGTATTTTGAAACATAGTACCAGCCATCGAAGTCACTGCAATTTGTGCTCCCATGGTATCTAAGGAAGAGATATAAAATAACGTACACAAGAGTGTCGCGTTGGAAACAATGACAAAAGCTTCTTTTATGCACAGAATTGGTTCTTGTAACATGGCATGTTAATGATCTGCATCAGGCCGGCATTGAACAGAGAATGAATAAGCATTGCCAGGGAGTTTTTATGATGTATGTCTAGTCCGTTACATGACGGGTCTTACATGTGCATATGCGTTCCTTCTCAAACTAGAAATTGTTATAAGAACGAGGCCGACTCAATGATAAGGCCAGACGTTGCAAGGCAACTGAGTGACTTAACGCAGGAATTGAAAAACGAGCCGGCTGCTACAATTCCCCTACCCACCTGGCGGTCCGTTTTGCTTGCAAAACGTGTGCCATGTGTGTGTGTGTGTGTGTTGGTCCCTAGATTGTCAGATCGTACTTTATGTTCTAACATAGAGTGACGTGTAATTATAAAATACGTAAACACAAGACTTATCACCTGCATGAATTTGATGTACCACATGACATTTAATTTGTTTAACCTATGCTGACTCGTACGGAGTGTCACATAGCTGGTGTTCATTATATTACCTGCACAGTACAGCCAATATAAGCTTACCGCTGCAATATGGAGCACTGCCTCAAATAATGCTGTATTTATTTTGAGACTCAACCGACATAGGAATGACCAAGGATTCAATTTGCTGATAATAATAATAATGATAATGATAATAATAATAATAATAATAATAATAATAATAATAATAATAATAATAATAATAATAATAATAATAATAATAATAATAATAATAATAATAATAATAATCAGCTTCATTATGAGGTGTTTCGCGGACATATTCTGACTTGCAGCGTTATTAAGCTGCAATTGCATAGCATCATTTGTTTTCAATGCACATTTTCCGTTGTTGCGCTTCACTTATATATTGAGCTCTTAGCGGCAACATGGTGTCGTAACATCATCATTCAACATAAAGCACTACTGATTAGTATATTGACAATACGTAAATAGACGCTACATACCGATTCAAATAATCATGCAAGACTTCTCAGGTAAAAAGTTCATTCTTGGATGAAAACGTTGGGAAAACTGTTCTGGTTCAATCCACATGAAGTGCGCCACTGATGGAGATAGTCGGTAGTAAATATATGTTTAAACTTTTTTTCTAATGGGTCAACTGTATCACATGCCCTTTCGCCAATCATCATGCAAGTCATGGGCAAATACGCCACTGAATTCTCGACTACTCTTACGTTCAATATACACGTACATCGTCACCTTAGGAATTAAGCCCAGGGTAAATACATTGCATATTGCAAGTCGTCTGTGGATGCCGATCAATGACCATTTCAATGCAACCACTTTGATTTGCTTTCAATTGTAGAGTGTATACCAACAATGCGGCCACATAATGGGCCCTATGTGTCAGTGGTGGGTCAAGGTAAATAGGTTACCGTTATACCGTGTAAGAGCACCGAAGACCAACTCGGCAAGACGCCCGGCAATACAATAGAATCAATGACCGAACTAATTTGTATTTAATTTTCATTTTGACCAGACTTCAGTCTCATCCATGAAACAGAATATGTCGAGTGGACATTTGATACACTGGGCAATATACCATTGTGCGCTTTGCAAAATATTCCAATGTAAGGAATGTTTACTTTATGGTTCGAACACTTTCCTATTTTGATATCCTTCAATCCAATCAACCGTTATTTAAACAAAATTACCTGTAACATCAGCCAGAACAGAATTAGGTTCTGACGAAAGACACATACAATAGTGTTCAAGCATATTATTTTGTAATGTGTAAGATTTTGGTCAAACATCACAATCAGATTCATTTGTTGCAAAAGCAACCCGCGACCAAATCACAACAACGAAAACACCAAAAGCAAAACAAAAGCAAAAAATAACAGAGCAAAACAGAACCAAAAAAAACTAAATGAAAACAAAAAAAAAAAAAAAAACAAAACAAAACAAAACAAAACAAAACAAAACAAAACAAAAAAAACACAAAAATTTTGAACAAAAGGACAAGCAGCATCTATCCACAAGACACCCGGATGTTGAAGATAGTGCCTGCTTTTCACAGAGACATTGATTTATGTCGATGTTGATCATTTTCCCACGAAGTGTTTTTATATGATTTCTCAGATTTAAACATTTGAACAAGTCTAATTAGCATAATTTTACATATTGCGACTTTGTTTCATGTACATTGGATGCACATCCATCACAAAAACACGGACATGTAGACATTTTATTGCCATTTTCATTAATTTTAAGATGTTTACAATTGAAGCGCACGAAATGTGTCAATCATTATCATTATTTCAAATGCTGCAACATCATGTATGTCGTTGTCATTTGCTGTGCTATTATCGCAAACCAAAATGTTCAGTTTGAAATTGCGTTTCTATTATCGTTTTGAACATATGAGACTTTCTAAAACCAAATAATAGTGAATTACGTACTTGCCACCGCACAGATTGTATTAACCAGGTGCACAATTTCATTTACTGGGCATGCGCTGTTGTTCGTATAATGCAAACTCTATAGGAAATAAGCATTATGTAGTTGATGAAGGCTCACTGCAAAATTGCCACTATATAACCTGTTACAGAAATAATTCAACACATAGAAAAATGCATCTGATAATCAAGTTATCAGTGTTTGTTTAAATGGATAACCAAAGAAACTTGCTGCAGTAGACTTGATGTGATAGATATAAACAAAACTATCATAGTCTTGGTCGTTGTAAAAAGGTCTTTACATTTAAAGGCTAAAAAAACAAAACCCCAAAAATACAACTCCCCATCCCCAACAACAACAACAACAACAACAACAACAACAACAACAACAAAAACTCGGCGACTCTAAAAGCAGGTCGTAGCACTGACTTGAACTCATAGATCTGACATTTAGCGTTAAAGCAATGTCTTTTTTTTGTTAAGTAAGCCAAATGACTCAATTTTTTGCCTACCTGACTGAGCTGACACGCACAGTCACTAAACGTTAAACTTACGGTATGGAGGTGTGGTTCCATCTATAAACATTAAAATATGCCGCTAAACGTTAATTTTTGAGGTCAGCTCTTACCGCCAAACGTTAAATTGCCGCTAAATGTTAAAAACGGCGAGGATGACATGAAACCGCTAAACGTTAAAAACAATGGGGATGGCATGTTGCTTGTAAACGTTATAGACAATGACCTTAACTTGAAACCTGTATGCTGGAAAACTTTAGTACTCCTTGTATTGCAAGCATTTATTTTGAAAAAAAAAATCGTTTTGTCATAAATGTTTCAACTTGCAACATATGAATGTTTCAATTGTAAATATTTAACAAAATGAAAGAAGCCTAGACCACTTTGTTTGTGCAAAACACAACGGGTTTCAGTATTTTAACCCATTAAGACTCGGTAACATATTCAGGATATTTACTGCCATCCTTGAAACGGCCATTCCCGATTAAAAAACTGTATTCATTCCATACGTAGCACGCTGTGCTAATGCAATGATCCCCTGCAGCAGACATAGTTTTTGCGGAGTTTTGTCATAATGATATATTATTCTAAGTTACAATACCACAAACACTTACACTTATTATAGAATCTATATAGCGTAAAATAACGAACCATTTTCTTTCATCAAAAGCAGGTCACTGTTTTGATATTGAAAATAATTATTCTGAATAATACCACCAAGATTAAAATATAGGGTGTGTGCTTTCTATTGGCGCATGTGCTACAATTGGAAAGAAAACGGTATGCCAAAAATCGGATAAAGATCGCGTGATTCGCGGCAAGAAATTCGCTAAAACATCTATTTAGTCACGATGACCTGTTATTAGATATTGTCCCGATTCAGCCGTTTTTCAGCCGAATTCGACCCGATTATTCCGTTCTCACTCTGAGTCTGATCCTATTTGTAACTTTTTTGTCCCAACAGTGTCCCTCTTCCCCCGAATGCGATCCAACAGAGAACAGACAGTGGGCAAACAGTGAACCGAAGCTTTCGGCAAAATCTGGATGCAATCTGGCTTTGTCGGCAAGAAAAGTTACTCCAGATCATGCCCAATCCATAGGACAGTGTACACACCAAACAGGACATTTTTTAATATTTGGGTCTGATTCAGCCGAATCTGTCATGACATGTTCACAATTGTAATCTGAATAGACAGAATCGGCTGAGTTTCCCCAAAGTTAGCCTAGAAGCGATTTGGTTTGATCTGTGGCTACACAAGATAAAACCAATTATAGTCAGTACCTGCTACCCCCCCCCCCCCCGCTCCTCCCCCCCCCCCCCCCCCCGCAACGGATTTTAGAACTGTTTGAATTGACTTTATTCAAGTTTTGGTCTGGCTGTGAATTATATATTTTAGCTGATATAAACATTTGCTTCTCACTGATGGACAGTAGTCTTTGTACATCATATAAAGGGGTATTGGATCCTTTTAACTGTACTTAGGGTATAAACAGCCCTACCAGAGTCACCGGCACATCGGAAGCAAGACGTGGCCATGCCATTAGTAACAGCACTGAAAAGTTAAGTCAGTTTGGCACAATCTGCGTTGGGTTATGGGATCATTCTTTTTTTTAATCTTTTGTTCACGTAAAAGTTTTAAAGGACAATATAACCACCACAGCACTGTGAAAGGTAGATATATGAAACAATGCAGCAAAGAATAGCTCACACCCAAGTCAGATAGACTGGACTCATACTTTGAACTGTGCAAACATTGACTGTGCTTGAAAAAAAAAATTGAAAGCATTTTTCATGCAAATCATTAATGGGATGGTTCCGATAAAAGCTGTAAGATTTTAGGTACGGACAGAACCTTGGACGCGGACTGAATTAATTCAGCGTATGCAAGAGACAGAGATAATTTCCTCTGCTTGTCTAAGAAAGATAATATACGGACTGACCCTACAAGAAAAACCGAACATTACGAAGCATAATGTAAACTGAGAAATAAGACTCAGCAAGAAATAACAAAAGCAAAGTCTGAATACTTCTATAGTAGAATCAAAGAAAATACAAATAGCCCCAGGAAACTTTTAACAACATCTGAATTCCTTTGGTTGGCGCCATAAATTTAAGTATCAGTCAAATATTATTTATTTTAGATATAGATGGCCGGTCATGTTTTCATTTTAAAGACGTTCGGTACACTGGTCAAAAGAATTTAGAAATCTCTGGTTTTTGGTGTGAACCAAGACATTGGCATTTGAAACAAAATGCAAGCAAAATATTGGCATGTCACGGTGCTACTTTTGTCGCTAGGTGGCGCTACATGTGAGGACTACAGAAATTTTATAGCAAACATTATATATGCGGGTAAAAGCAAAAAAATAAATTAAGGATGCAAAGATATGCATAAAATAACTCAATATGAATGTATGCAATGTATATCAAGCCTTTTAATAACAAATATGTGAACAAAACATGCTGGAATGTGACTTTAAATTCATCTCGTCTTGCAAAAATGTATAAGTGCTCACATTATTTTTCAAGTTTGAAGTAGAAAAAATATTTACAAATCCCTGAAAAATTGTAGGGGGTTTCCAAAATATGCACTGATTTCATTGATTAACAAAAAAAGATATCATACGGTGCTATTTTTTCCGCAATTGTACAAAGAATTCATGCATGTTGACTGAATTTGTTCTAAGTTCATAGGTACAAGGTACCCATTCATTGTCTAACTTCGATACCATATCAATATACATGTATGTAGGTTAAATAAACGGCAGTACGTCGTTAATTTTATATTCCAGTCATAATATATGCTTTCATAGTTTTACTGAGAAGAGGCAAACATTGTAAGATTCTCTCCATAGTGCAATACAGCAATGTGGAAAAAGAGGTAAAAATAGGAATATCAAAATTATAGTTGCCTTAATACATTGTCGAATAGTAACACAGGCAGCACATTGTCAGATATGCCTGTGCCACCTTTTGACGCTGGGGAATTACTGCGGTCCCCCCCCCCCCACACCCCACAAGTTGGGACAGCGTTTATCGTACCACATTCACAAGTAATGTAAAGTACACTGGCCAAGCCATATCGTTTTTCTGATTCTGTATTTTTAGGGACAATGTTTTTTTTTTTACATTCCTCGCATACAAGATTATCGGCTAGTACACTTAGTTCCACTATTCTACGACCTTCGTCCCAGTTATAACTGTCAGTGTTTACATGTGCATGTGGCATTGGGGAAGTGGGCGTGGCACTTTCGACGGTGGCTTGGTCAGCGTTCGCTGATTGTGTACATGCGTTTTGGTCTACCACTTCCGTGTTTCGACGTATTCTGCCTTGTTTTAAAGCATTTAGTCCTTTGTTTTGGCACTTGTTAACAAACCGCCCATTCTTTTTCCTTTTCACTCTTCGTAAACAATCCATATTTCTCAAACGGAACTGTGCAAAATAGGAAAAGCGAACAGCAGCTAGTGCAGGTATCGGCAAATACCAGCTCTAACTGCATAGAGGCATTGGACCATAAATGGTTGCGCATAACGCGGTGTACCGAACGTCTTTAAGCAAAGTGGCCTCCCACTTCGATGAGTTCTATACAACAGTTGCTGAATCTCCTGTTGACGAACTCCCAACCCCTCCCCAGGAATATCGCTCTGAGGCTGAAGCATTCAAAGGATTTTTCAATGATATAGTTCCAAAGAAGCTGAAGATCCAGGAAGTTGGTGGGGATTTAGTGTTCAAAGTTTAGTAACCTAAATTGGTACAAGAGTACTGGGCTAGATGGCATCCTACCTCATTAAATTTCTGAAAGATGGAGCTTTAGTGTCTTGAAACCCCAATCATTCACATATTTAATCGTTCAATCTTGACTTGTACAGTCCCAGACGATCTCAAAGCAGCAAGTGTTAAACCGCTATTTAAGAAAAACAGCAATTATGAAGTGGGAATATACAGGCGTGCGCGCGTTTTCATAGCTATTTGTAAAATTTAGAAAAGGCTGTTTTAACTCAACTAGAGAGTCACCTCAGCCAGAAACGCATTTTTTATGACTACCAGCCAGGATTCAGAGGCCCTTATTTAACCTATTCATGTTTGATTTAGCTAACTGGCCGTATAAAAACTGAAATATCTAAAAGCAATTATGAAGAAATGGCCATGCTTGATTTACAAAAAGCGTTTGTCACAGTGGACTATTACTTTTTTCTAATAAAGCACCAGCCGATGTGCATCGAATCCACAGACTGGTTTCGATCTTATCTTACCAATCTGACAAAATTAGTGTCAGTTAACGGAACAATCAGAGCCCCTGACAATCCGATGTGGTGTCCTTCAAGGGATCATTTCAAGACCTTTGTTGAACCTACACTATATTCATGACTTACCCAGCAGCGTCACTTGCAAACTGGTACTATGTGCCGATCGAAAGCAGTCTATCCGGAAGGTCCTTTGCCAACCATATTAGCCACAAATCTAGTTTCAGATTTAAATTTCTTTACAGACATGCGTCTTTAACAGCGTCATTATGACTATTCATACCCTTCCGGTTCACAGGTCTTACTAAAGCACTTAGGAAAAAAGCTATAGATTACTCAGAATAAAGTTGTTAGATTCATTCTGGACATGGACCCTCCGGATCACATATGGCAACGTGAACTGGGTAGCATCGGCATGCTCAATGTAAATGATCGAGGACACGAATTAAAGTTACACCAAGATTTAAATTGTTTAGCAGTGCGGCACCATATTACATGCGGCACAAGTTAATACAGATTGGAGATCAGCACGGATACAACATCAGACAGCAGCACAATCACAATTACTTTTTCCCAAGTGTGGGTGGTTAAGCCATAACTTCTTGTTACTATACTGCTGTATCAGATTGGAACGAGTTACCTAAAGCAGCCAAAGGCAAACAGGCTTTTAAATCAAAAGTAAAGCTGCATCTTTCGTACCGAGCAACCCAGAGCGAGAGTAACACATCCCATTATTATTACCCTGCTAGTTTTAATACATGTATTTTTAATGTGCAATGGTGCTGATCAATTGGAAGAGACGTTACCATCATGAAGTTACAATTTTTAGAAATTTACAATGTTGATTTTGAATTTGATTTTTATTTTACCTGCTGTATTTTTTTATCCAGGACCCCAATAAAAATACGCTTTCTTGGGTTATCCTGGCAATGGTCTTGTTCATATACTTAAAGCGAACAGCTTTTGATATTTATTGAGTGTTCGTGCTTTTTGTATGCGTTATGTTGTGGACTATAAGTCTATATCTGGGTGAGTTCTAAATTCGCCTAAAGGTGATGCTGCCCATCCTGTTCATGGCTGATTGCCCACATCTTGTGGTCACTTTCCATGACCCTCAACTTTTCTCCATCGATTAACACGGAGAATTAGCAGGTATAAATTTAGCCTCTCTATATGTTGCCAAATTAGCATTAAACTTTCATTTTATCACACCTGAGTGTATTTGGTAGACAATATGTAGTTCAGGTAGATTAGAAAGTGATAATTCAAAAATTGTCCTCATATGCAGGGTTAAACTTTCAGGTCCAATGTAATTGTATTTGTGTCTAGAACCACTTCTTAATAGTCATTACCCTATTCCGCAGTCCGATCTCTTTACTCCCTATAAGCTAACCTGTCCCTGTCTAACCCATATACATATCAAAGTATTATTGTCCATATTGCACACGTTCCTCTGTAAAATTTTGATATAGCCTGTATTTGCCCAAATAAATTAAAGGGTCGTCGGCGGGTAACTACTCAGAACATGTTTTGGACCCGTACATGTCTCTCTGAGTAGCAGTTTCTTGTCTAGGCTTAATATTTAGCAAAGACAACCCAAATAATAAAGACGAAATATGAACGTGGCAAAATGATGAATTAGCTAAATTTAAGCTTTTGCTTATAAATGCAAAGCTTCATTACGAAAGAACAATACCTGTCAAACAAAAAATAATTACGAAATTTGTATAGTAGAGGTTCAGACAAGAACAATTTGACTTACCGTTTGCCCTGGTAAGCAGGAAAACGGACACCTGGAACCCTGCTGAAAACAAGTGGCCACGGTTCATTATGATTTTCCTTTCCCACAATGCACTGCATCATGTTTAAAATGGAGTTCAATGCGTTTTAATGCGATCCTTTGTGTTGAGTTTGTATTTATAACTTACGATGATAACTGCTTCCAACACAACCGAGCGGGCAGATGAAAGTTCAGATTGTAAGTCATCTTTTAAAAATACGTTCACGACTCTTTGCTCTGGTAACTGAGAGAACGGATACCTGAAACCTAGCAATACTAGTTGCCGATACTGCACCTATTGTGGCTATATGCAGCAGCTATGCTTTTTTCCTGGCCCAAGTTGACCATCCAGACAAGTTGAAATAAAATGCTGTGTTAGAGTCGACTTCACTGCAAAATAACGGCACACGTTGGCCAGCTTCTCTGTTAACTTTGTCTTACAACTTGGTTACGGTTGATTTGAACGACCGTTTCTTTTACGTCTGGTTGTTTGTGGGATGATTTTGCTGGTCGGTCACGTGTTGCAGCTGATCTAAGGCCATCCAACTGGACCATTGTAGCAAACTTTTGCATCGCAGTTCTTGAAAAATGCTACAGAATTTTTACAAGTTAAGGGTTTCTGCAATTGGACAGCACCGTGGTCTTAGGGGTCAGGTCATTCAACATTACAAAAGCGCCTGTGTCAATGAGATCTGGTCGTTTTGACCAAGGTGGGGACTGCGGTCGGTAATTGCAGGTACTATTGTACCATGGTTATATTTATCCCCATGCAGAACCTGCCAGGGTATATAAAAAAGAGCGAATGTGAGAACATTTTCAAAAATAAGGTGAAATCATTGTGGTTGCACGAGATGGGAGTACTAGAGAGGGACCGTTTAATCCTTTATATATTTATAGTTTCAGCATCTTAGTGTTATCAGGGACCTGCAATTTATATGCATATATAGCAGGTTTCGGAGTTATAACAATTACGCCTTTGGTGTTTATATATATATATATATATATATTAACTTATTGAAAATTTAGATGAATCTTTTAATTCATAAATAATTACAGCATATCAGCTACAAACCTGTGCAGAGTAACTTAACATTTTTTCTAATTTCATACTTGTATTTCTGCTATTTTCATGTTGTGGTCCCCCATGAAAATAAGCCAAGGAAAGATTCCCTAGGCATTTGTACTCCCATTTCATATTTTGGTCTGCTTCAGCAATATAATTGCACCATCCTGGCATATGTGAATAAAATATTACCAATCAACATTCAGTGATAAAAGTTAAGTATATTCAGGTCTCGTGACTATCTTAATGTATTTTTTCTTCTTGCTTTTGTGGAGATAAAATACACAACTTACTAATTGCGGGATAATTTATCTGTTAATTTCCCCCTAATTAATAAACATAATATGTGTGCAAAAATTCTCTCAAGCCTTTCATGTATGAATACAAAACTTGTCTTATCTTAATTGATAATTGTCTTTCAATTTTTTTTCCACTAATGTTTGCTAATTTTCATCAGATTTTTGCACAATCTGAGGGATAATAGCCAAATCAGTACAATGATGACTAAAATGTTGTGATTTCGTCAACCATGTGAAATCAAGATACTGGAAACTCCCCAGAATGCACCATTTTGCATGCTCAAATTAAAAAAAAAAATTTGGGTCTCTGACTGAGTTTTTAGCATTGGCCTGGGTCGATCAGTATTTGTTAGAAAAGGACGGTTTGAAAGTACTTTTTTATTGAATTAATTTTAGTGTTGGGCCTTTTAATAGGGTCTGTCAGGTTACCGGAACCACACATATATTTTCTAAGGCCTTGGGTAACTTAGACATTTGTTGAAACATGTTGAAAATGGATGTTCTTTCGCCTTTTACACATTACTGCTTTTGAGGTCAGTTTAATTTGTTACCTGAGCACAGCTGGAGGCACTTGTGTAGTTATAAATATGCAACTCATAGAAACGACAAAGGCCCATATCAAATAAACTTTATAAGCTACTGTTGTGAAAGACAATGTCCATATGCGCCGATATAAAGACTAATAATATCACAGAAGAAGAAACTCGATGGTTCCTTCTAGGTATACGTAGTAGAACCTGGGGCAGGATGGATATTTTGGGTCTAGGTGGATCACACAATAGTGTCATCCCTTGACAAAGGGTTACATAATTTCACCGCCTCTATGAGTATAGGTCATGCATGAAGGGGAGTCATAAAATAAAAACGCTCTGAATGATGCACCAAGAACTACTATTTGAAACCAAAGTTCCCACTTTTCAGGGGAACAGGTCTTCTTTCAAATCAATAATGGGACAGGCTTCAACCTTCTGAAAACTCAGTTTTTGGCCTTTTTTGTATTATTATTATTATTATTATTATTATTATTATTATTATTATTATTATTATCATTATTATATCATCATTATCATTATCATTATCATGATCATTATTAGTGGTAGTAGTAGTAGTAATATTATTATTATTATTATTATTAGTAGTAGTAGTAGTAGTAGTAGTAGTAGTATAGTAGTAGTAGTAGTATGTAGATAGGCCTATTGCAGTTAAGTTACTAGTTCTCACATTCGACATGTAATTTGGCCGAAACACATATTGTAACAGCCAGACACTGTCTGTTATGTGAAAAGTGACATGAAAGAGTTAAAATATAAATATGATTTGTGAATAGTTTTCAAATACTATCTGTTAGGTGGAAATGGAAATTGACATGAAGCAGTTAATAATATAAATTCAAATTGTAAAGGATCAGTTCAAACCAGTAGAAAAGTCAGGGTAAACTGAGGTAGCCAAGATGGCAGACACAATGGTATTTTATTTGGGAAAAATTATAAGTTGGATTTTAAGCGGCCAGAGAAGGCTGCAAACATGCCCCAAATATTCATTAAAACAGTGCGGGTTGAAATGCAAGAAGGATGTTTGTGTGCTCCTGGTCAGTGTTGGATGTGGGTCACCGCATCTCCACTGAAAAACAACAGTATAAGGTTCCGGTGTTAGCCTGCTGTTTGTGCACAGGTCTTATGTAACTTTTAAGCGGACGTGTATGTGAATCTTAAAGCAGGACAACAAAGTAACTTTGGGGAAAATGAGTTTTTAAAGCCCAGACATGAAAGGAAATGGGATTTTATTCTGCATGCGGCTAGTGAGTGTGAGTTTCCATTGGTTTTGCATGTCGCTTGTATTTTATGTGTAATTTCAATGGAGGGGGTCTGTATAAGCTGCAGTGCTAACTGGTTAATGGAATAGCCCCCCCTCCCCCCCCCCCCCCATCGTAGTACTCCGTAATTATCATTGTGGAGGCTCCCTATTTTGACTTTATGAATTAATCCGCATTATTTATTTGATGAAAACTGTCTGTAAAGAAAAGTTTGGTTTTATTATCTTGGACGAAAGTTGACTAGGTCGTGAACTTGGAGCAGCAATACCAGGACCTGCGTGATCAGGGTGTGACACTTATGCAAGCCCCTTGTGGCGAAGGGAGTAAATATCCGTCTTCTATTTCACAAAGTTAATTGCCACTTTGTTTTCGGGGTATGAACTTTCAAGACTTATACAACTTGTTGGCTGGGTGCTGCGTCACCCAGCCGGTTTGAACTGGTCAATGTTGGGATAGATAAAAAATTATTGTATTGTCGAAATAAAGTATTCCCTGCACAGAACTTGTGATGAGTGGTTGTATGGCAGAATTGTCCTGTTATGTTAGGCCTAATGAGTGGGCTTCGCCAACAAATGGAAAACCAGCATTAATAGTACACTTGCGAACATTGGAACTGTTTTGAGAAATTATGCGCTATTTGTGTAGCTCATGTAGTGAAATCTTTGGCACCTTTGATGAATTTAATTTACACATCCGATCCCAACATTGCGGACAGTTTTATATTTATATTGCGAAGTGCCCACATTGCGACTTTGAGACTGGGCAGGCGAGCCGAAATCAGGACATTACTAGAATCACATATCTAATCAGAATGCATTTGTCGATAACCAGACACCCAGGTCTGAAACACTACACCATCCGCAGAATCAGGCTGAGAGCTGTGCGTTCAAGAGCACCGTCATCGCGTTTGGCGAAATATTACTGCTGGTGATTTGAGTGACTGAGCCCCTTGATTATTTTGTAGTCCTATAGTAGAGAAACTGTGACCATCGACCCAAACCAGTTAGCCGGCCTAATGCAGGGTATCAGTGACCTAGTCACTGGCCTGGATGCCCACCAAGTTCAACACTACACTGCCCAACAAAACCGGTGGCAGGATGAAAAGCGCAAGGACAAACTGAAGGGACTGAGTAAGCAAATAACCCCCTGTGACGGAGAAGTCAGTGCACAGTAATTATTTGTATGACATTGAATTACTTCGCCCTCAGTTACAGGGTGACAATGGGGCCATGATTTATATAGTGGGCCGCACGGCTTGTGGTGCTCTGAGGAGGGAAATAGAGCGTTACATAGCAACCCAACAAGTCCCGAGGGATCAGGTTCCGTGGAATTAACTTAAGGCTCACATAGAGCGCTCTTTCCTTTCGGCGGATGAGCAGGCGAAGCTCCGAGTGAATGTGGAGCAATTGAATCAGCGGGAGGGCGAAACGCTGGCGTCCTACAACAGACGGTTTAGGGAGGCGGTGGAGCGGGCCTATCCGGCCCCAAGGTCAACTGATGCCGACCGTATAGTCCTGCGAAACTACTTAAAGGGTTTAAGGAGCTCTGACTTGGCAAAAAAGGCTAGCCTAGAGCTGCCACAGCAAACCTTAGACGCAGCGCTCACCTTCACCGAAGGTATAGAGGCTGGTTTAGAACGCTACTTTGGGCTACAGAGGGATGAACCTATGGATACATCCTCCTTACGGAATGAGCCCTCACCCAACCAGGACGTCGTACAGGAGATCCTCCAGACGTTAAAGACAGTAAAGAAGGGCCAGGACAGCTTGGCAACGGGGATCAACAAGCTGGAGAGAGGAGGGCGTCGCCAGGGCGACAGCTTTAACCAATCCACTGGACCGCGACCCCAGCATCCCCGATCCCACCCTTCGGAACCGCAGCGGCAACCAGGGCGAGTGCCCCAAGGCCCCATAGAATGCTACACCTGCGGAGGCCCACACTACGCTGTTGGCTGCCCCCAGCGTCCACCCAGAGGCCCCCGCCGGACTCAACGACCTCGGGCTGAGGACAGACCACAACAGGACCAGGCAAACTAGACCGGGCAGGTGGGGATGTGTCAGGTTCCAGGTGGGGCTTGTCGATTAATATTGGTGGGAGAAAGGTAAGATGTTTAATCGACACTGGAGCCTGCGTGTCCCTCCTGCACAACTGTGTATTCAAAAGACTCTGTAGAGAGACTGGTAGATCAAGAATTTTGAAACCAGCTCCCCCATTATTTAATGTGTCTGGTAGTCCAATTAAGGTGTTTGGGGGGACTGAGGTAAATTTTGGGCAACTCGGTAACTTACCTGTATTAATCGTGGAGGGTATCATTCACCATTGTATTTTAGGTGATGATGCCCTGCTCGCAGGAAAGGCTGTTTTAGACTACGACTGGGCGACGCTGCTGTGGAAGGGCCAGCGATTGGGATTGCAGCCTTATGGGAGACCGCCCGTGGTGTCCGGAGTTGAAGATCCTGAGGTATGTAAGTGTCCACCAGAGTTGCATCTTTGCAAGGACTCTCCCCCAAGGGGACTGGAGTTCTTTAGTGGCACGGTTAGTCCTGAATATCTAGATGTTATCAGGGACAACCGGGATGTATTTTATGAAGCGGGAAAGCCCTTTGGGCAATGCCCTCTGACAGATGGGCTTTTATTCTGTATGCGGCTAATGAGTGTGAGTTTCCATTGGTTTTGCATGTCGCTTGTATTTTATGTGTAATTTCAATGGAGAGGGTTTGTATAAGCTGCAGTGCTAACTGGTTAATGGAATAGCCCCCCCCCCCCATCGTAGTACTCCGTAATTATCATTGTGGAGGCTCCCTATTTTGACTTTATGAATTAATCCGCATTATTTATTTGATGAAAACTGTCTGTAAAGAAAAGTTTGGTTTTATTATCTGGGACGAAAGTTGACTAGGTCGTGAACTTGGAGCAGCAATACCAGGACCTGCGTGATCAGGGTGTGACACTTATGTAAGCCCCTAGTGGCGAAGGGAGTAAATATCCGTCTTCTATTTCACAAAGTTAATTGCCACTTTGTTCTCGGGGTATGAACTTTCAAGACTTATACAACTTGTTGGCTGGGTGCTGCGTCACCCAGCCGGTTTGAACTGGTCAATGTTGGGATAGATAAAAAATTATTGTATTGTCGAAATAAAGTATTCCCTGCACAGAACTTGTGATGAGTGGTTGTATGTAGAGAGAGAGCAGCAGGCAGCACACATGCTCCACAGTCACTTATGAACACCAATCTTCTGCGCATGTTAGCCTCGTACCTACAAGCCCAGCATTAATCCTGAAACCTAAAGTTGGAGGTTTACTCCATGTTGGGGTGAGCCGAGGACGTAGAAGTTGCTGTAGGAGGTTTCAATGTGTTACACTCAGATACGTGTTTCTGTTAACTTTTTAAGACTCTAATCTTGCATATACGCGTTTTTGCTGTTCTTGCAACTGCAGTTGGCTCACCTTTTGGGGCTGACGACTTTGCCAGGGAAAATAATGTACTCAAAGAGTGCGTTTTATAGGGAAAACTCAATTTTGATTCATGATGCAGATACGCGCTTTTGCCAACTCACGGTAATACAATGCATAATCAGGTGAATGAATATATGTTCAAAATGTCTTTTCAAGAGAGGGGATACCAAAAGGTGCATTAATCGGAGAAAACAGGGGATGGGTGGGTGGGGGGTCACAAAAAAGGTTAGAGTATAGGCCTAAACCCTCATCCAGAATTGCATGCCAAAATTCAATCATTTTCTTGGGCGGACCTCGGGTTCTCTTTCTAACTAACATTATGACACATGGTAGGACATGCAGACTGGTGACCGCAAGAACAAAGAATGACTACAAAAGAAGCTTTGCTTCAAAGCAAATCTCTCTGTGTGCTTTCAAAAGTTGTAAATATTAATTGCTGTTGTCTTGTGGTACCTCATATTCCATAAAGCTTAATTAAAATTTTAAAGTCCCAATTACCTTGACCTTTGACCTTTGGAGGTCACCTGTAAAAACAAAAAAATGTGCAGTATTACAATACCTACAATTTCAGCCCAACATGATCAAAACTGGATATAGATTGATGAAGTTATGACTAGATTAAATATCTTAACGTCTGAATGACTTTGACATTTGACCTTTACAGGTTACACGTAAATTACAAAGATGTGTAGTTTTACCATAACCACAATTTGAGTCCAACATGATCAAAACTGGATAAAAATTGACCGAGTTTTGGCTAGATGAGAATTTCAAAAGTGCAAATGACCTTGACCTTTGACCTTTAGAGGTAACATGTAAATACAAAATGCAGTGTTGCAATACCTACAATTTGGGTCCAAAATGGGTAAAATTGGATGAAAATTTCAAAGGTCCAAATAACTTTGATCTTTGATCTTTGAGCTTCACACGTCAAGTGTAAATTGAGAAAAAAAATGTGCAGTGTTACAAACATACTAATTGAGGTCGAATTGGTTTCCTGTACCCATAATAATTTTGGAGATATTCAAGATTAAAATTTTCTAATGTCTCTAATTTGCATAATTATCAAAACCATTGAACTTTACAAAAACTCAAGACTTCATGTGTGCAAGTATAATCATGCGAAGCTTGGAGTTTCTACGTGAGATAATTATCCAATCAAATGTCGGATAAATATGCCTGTGAAAAAAGAAAGAAAAAAGAAAGAAAGAAAGAAAGAAAGAAGGAAAGAAAGAAAGAAAGAAAGAAAGAAAGAAAGAAAGAAAGAAAGAAAGAAAGAAAGAAAGAAAGAAAGAAAGAAAGAAAGAAAGAAAGAAAGAAAGAAAGAAAGAAAGAAAGAAAAAATATGTCTCTGTTGGCACACAGACAAACCAACTAGGATCCCAAAATAAATAGGGTGTTCAACTCGTATGTGTACTTGACGCGCCATGCATAAGCTTAAGGTTTTTTGTTCTTTATATGGTCCACCTCGCTTGCCATCACCGGTATAGATGACTACCATGTGTGATAATGCAGCCTTAATTAATTCTCAAAACTCGGTTTTATGTCCTTTACGCAACGCTTTTTCTCGTATCCAGGTATTGTAATATTGCTTGATATTTAGCTTCGACAAGGAGCGAGTACTCAAAGAAACATGAACGGGTACAGGCTGCGAAGCATATTTTGGGTCGTTGCCCGTTGAAAACCCTTAAATTTATTTAGGCTACTACAGCCTATTTCAAAAGTCTACAGACGAATGGGACAATAGTACTTCCATATGTATACATGTTAGACAGTGGCAGGTTAGCATATGGAGTGTAGAGAGTTTGGAGTAAGGAATAGGGCAATGCTTCCAGGAAGTGGTTCTGGATGAAAAGACAGAAATATAGTATTACAAGGCATACAAGATAAATGAAGGTGAGCGCTCAAAGGGTCTCTTCCCGACAGAGGGGGTAGCAAAAGCAGTTCCATTTAACGGAGAAGACAGGAGGGGGGGGGGGGGGGTCATAATATACCTATATCCCTTATATAAGGTTTAAGGGGGCCATAAACAGACCGAGGCATCGTCATCCCGATGTTTCGAGTGCCCTTCAACCCGAACCCCGAAAAATAAAGAAAAAACCCTGCATGTAATTATGTATATGTATATATATATATATATATATCTTAACAAAGAAAAAACCCTGTATGTAATTATGTATACATTTATATATATATATCTTGTATTCGTTCACAAGAGGTACAATATAAAACAAGAGGACTGTGACAGTCCTGTGCTCAGCTGATATGCACATATACCTTTGTAATTTTTTTAAGATTTGTCCAAAAAAGAACAAGGAAATTCATAAAAATTAAAAAATCAACGGAGCGTGACCATTTCAACAAATCTGGTCGAGACTTCAGAGAAGAAGTCAAAAATATGAATTAGCAGTAGAATGTCTATTGACTTACATAGTAATCAATAGGAAAGATGCATTTACCGATAAGTACCCGAATTGAAAAAAAAATCATTAAAAATCAGAATTCCACAGCAGTGCCACCTAGTGAACACCTTTGTTTGACCCTTCCACAAGGAACATATCAAATAAGTTTCAGCTAAATCTGAGTGATGGTTCTAGAGGAGAAGTTGAAAATAGCAATAACACACAAAAAACCATTATTTTTTTTTAAATTGCAATGCCACCTGGTGACCAAATTTAGAACTAGAAGTCCCCAGGAGTATTCTTGTGTGATATCAAAGCAATCGGGTTTCAGAAAAGATTTTAAAGATTTGCCCCAAAAAGAACACAAAACAAAAAAAAAACATAAAAAATACAAAAATCATTGGACTGTGACAATATAAAAAAACTTGGTAGAGACCCACCCAAGGTACATTGACATTGACATTGACACTACGTTTGAAGTGAATCTGGCTCACGGTTTTTGAGAAGAAGTGAAAAATGTGAATTCTATATGGATGACAGACGACCTATCCTCCTAAAAGCTCAGCTGACTTATCAGCTGAGCTAAAAAGGACAGAAAGAAAAGAAAAGAACTGAAAGGCAGACAGAACAAGTTAATGAGTATTGCAGAGCAATACATAGTCCCCCGCTCGTCGCCCACGAGGTTGAATGGACTACTATATAGGGGTGTTACCTAGATGAAAAAAAAAATTAAAAGTATGGCACATTCTTAGATTAAGCTTCACATTTGTGTAAAATTTCATTAATCTAAGTAAAAGGACAAAAAGGTTATGGCCCGGACAAGATTTTAGGTCACAATACATTATCAGTAAACTTTTATAACAAGAAGTCAAAATTTTTTAAGAATTACAGTAAGGACATGGAAATACTGTACATTTATGTATTACTGTGACCCAAATATTTAACGGACGGACGGACACACAGACGGTGCCCATTACCATATCCCCTCTAAGGTCTACCCACCATAAAAAAAATCAAAGGGCTGGCATCAATAATTTAGAAGATATGGCCCGGACACAATTTGTATTGTATCTTGAGCTTGCTTAATGAACTTCGTTAATTAATTAATTAATGGAAGTAATTAGCCACAGAAAACAATGCGTATGCACACCTACTACCTAAGGTCTACACACCATAAAAAATTCAAAGGGCTAGCATTAATAGTTTAGAAGATATGGCCCGGACAAAATTTGTCTTGCTTAACGAACTTTGTTAAATAATTAATTAATGCAAGTAATTAGCCACGCAAAACAATGCCTATGCACATCTACTACCTATGGTCTATCCACCACAAAAAATTCAAAGGGCTAGCATTAATAGTTTAGAAGATATGGCCCGTACAAAATTTGTCTTGCTTAACGAACTTTGTTAAATAATTAATTAATGCAAGTAATTATCCACACAAAACAATGCCTATGCACAGCTACTACCTAAGGTCTACCCACCATAAAAAAATTGAAGAGGTAGCATTAATATAGGGAAGATATGTGCCGGACAAAATTTGTTTCTCTATATTTACATATCGATCGGTGACCCAAATATTTGACCTAGTGACCTAGTTTTGCTTTATGGCACTTTCTTCGACTAAGCTTCACATTTGTGTAACATTTCATGACTCTAAGTAAAAGGACAAAAAAGTTATGGCCCGGACAAGAATTTTCATACATATGTATTCATTGACCCAGATATTTGACCTAGTGACCTACTTTTGGCACACCATACACCTCTATCCTAGGAAGTACAAACACATTAAATTTGGTAGCTGTGGGTGTTATGGTGTTGGAAATATGGCCCGGAGAAGCTTCGGACGGACAGAAGGAAGGACGGACGGACGAGGTGCAAACCTATAGTCCCCCACCAAGTGGGCGGGGGACTAAAAACAGAAAGATAAAGGAAAGAAAGAAAGAAAGAAAGAAAGAAAGAAAGGAAGGAAGGAAGGAAGGAAGGAAGGAAGGAAGGAAGAAGAAAGAAAGAAAGAAAGAAAGAAAGAAAGAAAGAAAGAAAGAAAGAAAGAAAGAAAGAAAGAAAGAAAGAAAGAAAGAAAGAAAGAAAGAAAGAAAGAAAGAAAGAAAGAAAGAAAGAAAGAAAGAAAGAAAGAAAGAAAGAAAGAAAGAAAGAAAGAAAGAGAAAAAAATTAAACATAAATGTCACAGCATGGAAATAATTTGTTCTCTGTGGATTATCGAAGTATGGATCTGTGAGTCAATTTTGCCATATGGCATTGTTTGAGCTAATTGGGGGCTGTACTTCCAATATGCACTAGCATTACGAAGTCATCTATTTTAATGACTCTCATAGAACCACAAAGCACTGAAGGGAATTTGACAAGCTGTTGTAAAATTGTGTTTGATTATACAAAACTGGTATTCTCAAAACGACTTTTCTAGATATCTTCCCGGCATTATATACTGTTATGGGGTTCTGATATTGTGTATTTTTCTGTTGTTTACTTGGAACAAATATTCTGTATTTGCTCTTCTCCAAACTTAAGAGCCTGCACACATAAATTTAATGAGGTACACAACAGAGAATTGTGCAGATTTTTGTTGTTATGTTTTTAAATGTTCCCCGTCCTCTGCAAAATTTCTTGCAAATTCCACCAGCCTGTTTTCATCCCGAATTAGATTCTTGTCAAGTTTCTCAATTTGAGCAGATTAGGCTCTCAAATTTCATTGGGTCTCTAAACCTCACGATTGGGTCTCTATTAACCCAAAATCACAATTAACCCTTTCCCTCTTTAATTGAAACTGTGTCAACAGCTTTCCTTGACATGGATTGCACACTTAAGTGTCTATAACCCATGCTAAGGAAAGCTGTTGACCTGGGGCATATAATCTTGATAGCTGTGGTCTCATTGACAATTCTCAGTGAAACAGTGTCTACTAACCCATGCCCACGAAAGGTCTCATTGACAATTCTTAGTAAAATTGTTTTTCATTATTGTTGGAATTACATAGTTGAAAACACTGAAGCAGACAACATTTAATTTGACCACTAGCCAGTTTTGGCCGGTTTAAAGGGGAAATGGTTTATAAACTCCACTACTTTTCCACCCCAGGCAGTGAATTGGACGAATAGACTAGGTGGTTACAGAGACCAAATCTGAGATGACTGCACAATTTAATGACGAAATACATTTACCTTACTCAATAAGAGAACAAACATACATGTATGTGACAGACGTACTATATAAACTTTCTTTAATTTTTCAAAAAAGTGGTAAGAAACTAGGACAAACAAAAACATGGCTGACATTAGCAGCTTTTGTTTTTTTGTGTACTTCTAAAACTTATCTCCAAGCCCTAAAACTCTTGCATAATGTACACAATCCTGATACTGGATGATAGCAAACTGCAAATGATCATAGGAGGGTGATGGTCCCTAATATGTCTCTTTTCTTTTAAAGAAAACACAATGTCAGTTTCATGTGTGTGTTTATGCTGAAAGGTTTCAGAGGAAAAGCAGTTGCGCTCAGAGCTGAAATGAGGCAATTTAGTACCATCTGGTGCCACTGTAACATCTAAATCCAAATTTAGGAGGTAGGTAAGTAGGCCAAATTTTTTATCCCGCAAAATCCTCAAATTCTAAAAATAGTAATATAGAAAATTCAAAGATTTATTCCTTACATATAAAAAAAATATTTGGGTGGGCGGTAAATTAATTGGGTCGGTCAGGTTACTGAAAACAAGGAATATTTTGTAGGGTGGCCCAATGAAAAACAACTTGGATAAAATTTGTGAGCCAGGCCATCAATATAACATGCCCCAGGTCAACAGCTTTCCTTGGCGTGGGCTGGGTGCTTAGCAGCCAATCCACACCAAGGAAGGCTGTTGACTCAGTCTTAAGAAGGAAGGGGCTAAATTCATACAAGAGGGCTGTGTGAACAGCCCGTGCCTCAGCTGATCTTGACATTCATCACACTTGCAGGTCTATGAACAAGGGAAAGGATCAAGGACACCATGTTCTCAGTAAGTCTGACCTTTATAGAAGAACACCTACATATGCAACATCAAAGTTCAAGTAATTCTCACGTCATAATGAAGAGTAAAATTCATGTATGTTGCACTGTGACCCCACAAACGAGGTCAAGGTCATTCATGTACTGTCTCAGCATGACCTTCATACAGAATAATTAACATGTGTAGCTAACTCAAAACAGATCTCAAGTTATCAAGTAAACAGTAAATTTCCTGTCAGTTGTCCTGTGAATTAGCATTAGAATGCCCATTGACTTACATAGTAATCAATAGGAAAGCTGCATTGAACGATAAGTACCCGAATTGAAAATCCTTAAAAATCAGGAATCCAAAGCAGTGCCACCTAGTAAACAACTGTTTGACCCTTCCACAACAATATATCCATCACATTTCAGCTTAATCTGAGGGATGGTTCTGACAACAAGTGCAAAATAGCAAAACCATACAAAAAATTCATTAAAAAAAATTGCAGCGCCACCTGGTGAACAAATTGGGAACTAGGTGTCCCCGGGAGTGTCTATGTACGATATCAAAGCAATTGGGTGAGCGGTTTCAGACGAGAAGAATTTTGAAGGTTTGCCCCCCGAAAAAACAAAAAAATTCATTAAAAATCCAAAAATCAATAGAGCGTGACAATTTGAACGAACTTGGTAGAAATCCACCTAAGGCACATCCCCACCAAGTTTGAAGTAAATCTGGTCAATATTATTCAAGTTATGACCATTACAAGAAATTCCCATGTTAAGTTTGCCTATTAAAACTTTTGTAGAGATTTTTGAAAAAAAAAATCATAAAAAAATCCAAATTCATTGGAACATAACCGTTGGAACAAACCTGGTAGACACTCACCCAAGGTACCTTGCCACCAAGTTTGAAGTAAATCTGGATAATGGATTTGGAGAAGTCGAAAATGTAAATTAGCATTAGAATGCTCATTGACTTACATGGTAATCAATAGGAAAGGTGCATTTACCCCAAAGGAGCCGAACTGAAAAAATTCATTAAAAATCAGGAATCCACAGCATTCCCACACAGTGAACAACTCTGTTTGGCCCTTCCATTAGGAACATATCCATGCACCACGTGTGAGCTTAATCTGAGTGACGGTTCTGGAGAAGAAGTCAAAAATATCTATAACACACAAAAATTCACAAAAATAATTAGAAAAAAACTGCAGCGCCACCTGGTGAACAAATTAACAACAAGGAGTCCCTAGATGTCTTCCTGTGTGATATCAAAGCATTTGGGTCAGCAGTTTCGGGGAAGATTTTTCCAAAAAAAACAACAACAAAATTCATTAAAAATCCAAAAATCACTGGAGCATTACCACGTGAACAAAATTGGTAGAAACCCACCCAAGGTACATTGCCACCAAGTTTGAAGTTAATCTGGATGACGGTTTTGGAGAAGAAGTCAAAAATGTGAATTAGCATTAGAATGCCCATTGACTTCCATAGTAATCAATAGGAAAGCTTCATTGACCGACAAGTTTTATTGAAAAAATCGTTAAAAATCAGGAATCCGCAGCATTCCCACATAGTGAACAACTTTGTTTGACCCTTCTACAAGGAACATATCCACCATGTTTCAGCTTAATCTGAGTGATGATTCTGGAGAAGAAGTCGAAAATAGCTTTAACACACAAAAATTCATAAAAAATTAGGAAAAAATTGCAGCGCCACTTGGTGAACAAATTAAGAACTAGGAGTCCCAGGGAGTCGTCCTATGTGATATCAAAGCAATTGGGTGAGCGGTTTCGGAGAAGAAGATTTTTTAAGATTTACCCAAAAAAGAACAAAAAAATTCACTTAAAATCCAAAAATCACTGGACCGTGACCATTTGAACAAACTTGGTAGAGACCCACCCAAGGCACATCTCCACCAAGTTTGAAGTGAATCTGGCTGACGGTTTTTGAGAAGAAGTCGAAAATGTGAATTGTGGACGACGGACGGACGACGGACGGACGACGGACGACAGACCCTCAAAAAACCTCAGCTGACTGACAAGTCAGCTGAGGTAAAAATGGCAAATAAGTATACAGCGTATATATATGAATTAAGAGGAATAAAAAATAAGTCATTCATACAGTTCAGTGGTCAAGATGACCCTATCCGCATGGACTCGTTTTGGGTGACAAACGTTACGATGTGCATACGAAGTTAATAATTTCATCCAGTTATGCTCGTGAGAGATTGGTTTTAAGCTTGCCGTCTCTTGCTTCACAAAATTCGCGGATAAACGCCACGGATTGCTCATCATCTTGATTGAAGTCCTCATTATCCCGGGAACTGAAGAGTGATCGCCAGCATGACGACACTAGTGATTGCTTATCCATTCCATATTTTGACAATATGAGCGTTAAAGATTTAGATGCAGATGATTGGCTGCCAATAATCACCATATTACCGCATCTTTTTACAATTATATTGTTTTTGTTAAATGTTTACCACCTTTGGAATGAATTTTATAAACCATCTATGTATCTGTGTTTCGACTGGAGGATCACCACAAATCAGAGGGAGCAGATGATTGTGTGTTCTGTGCCGGATTCTCCATATGTATCTAACAGCCTTACGCCAAGCTGTATAAAAAGTTCGGACCTCCTTACTTCATAGATCCCAGAGTTGACATCCGTACAATGACATGCAGAATTTTTTCTAAAAAATTGTGCCTAATATCTGGAAATGCGTTTGAAAATCGTACCATGAGCATGTTCACCTCTGTTTGAAACCGCTTAATGGCATTTTTTTGTGCCATCGGAACCAGAATTGAGACCAATAAGTTTACCCAGATGTTCACATTTATCAACATGTTCAATTGGATTATCATCAAAGAGTAGTGGCACAGAGTGATTTCTTTTGCCAAAAGTCATATGTTTACTTTTACTAGGATTAACAGAGGCATTATATTCGGAGGAGTAAATAGAGCAAATATCTAACATTTTTGACATGGAGGATAACGTGGTGTCAATGAAAAGAAAACTCAATTCTGTTTCCAAATGCGTTGATCCAGCTTGATAATCATATATGGTGCACTCCTGACCGTTCATTTCGTAATTGTACCTAATAAGCATGTTCAATAAAGGCCCATCCTCTAACAAGAATGGCGTGTTTTTATATTCCTTGAGGGAGGAGCGCAAGCTCAGAGAGTTCCATGTAATTGTTTGGGCACAATTCTAGGCGGTCGGAGGGCGGGCCCCTCCCCAGAAAAGTTTTGAAAAAAAATGTTTAATTCCGTTCTTTCTGGTGCACTTTGCTGTTAGGTGTCGCCATACAGACACTTACATTGGCAAACAATTATGGCATGATATATATATATATATATATATATATATATATATATATATATATATATATATATATATATATACATATATATATATATATATATATATATATATATATATATATATATATATATATATACATATATATGTGTGTGTGTGTGTGTGTGTGTGTGTGTGTGTGTGTGTGTGTGTGTGTGTTTGTATTTTCAACTTATGTTCTGCAGTAAACAGTTATTGATAGAGTTAAATAACAGGTAAAAAACAAGTGTTTGCTCCTTAAATGTGTAATAATAAAAATGAAAAATTATAAAAAAAAAAACCCAATAAATGAATAAAATGAAATAAACTTTGAAGAGGCAAAATCCCATTTTTGCGTCCAACTTGGTGAGTATGTACCTTGAGTGGGTCTCTACCAAGTTTGTTCCAATAGTCATGTTCCTGTAATTTTTTTTCTTTTTTTTGCAATATCTTCAAAAGTCTACAAAACCGCTTGCCCAGTTTTATCTAAAAGTGCATAGGGACACTTTTGGGGGCCCCTAGACCTTAAATTCTTCAACAAAATTCAAATATTGTTGACAGATATCAAAACATTTAATATTCAAAAATGTCATTACCGCCACTAAATAAGTAATAACATGTTGTTGTGATATATATATATATATATATATATATCTTAACATTGAAAGTTATCTCCATATTGATACATGGATGCACCTTTCAAAAATTTAGTAATATCTCACTGACTCAAACATGATAACATGATAAATTATAAAACAATTATAATGTATATGCCATTGATACGTAATCAAAATTATGACATTTCATTCTGTGTATCCAGAAACCAGACTGGGTGTGACCAGGGTGGTTCGGTATTGAAAGAGCAGGTTAGTTCAGAATTACGCTACGTATTACCTTTCCACAAAAAAAGTAAAATGTGGACTCTTTTCACCTAAATATGTGGCCTTCTTAATGCAACTTAGCAATTTATAAAATGCGTGCGGACTGTTTACGTATTACCAAGTATGATCAGATGTCATAACGCAAGTAATGTGTTACTACCTAGCTTGGCACTTGATTCATTCACTTATGTTCCTTTCCTTCAATTCCTCCCCCCCCCCCTTTTTTTTTTTAATGGGAAAGAAAATGCTGCCAGCTGTAACATGTATTTATTTTACATTTTGCCTTAATTATGGCGTTACAATCATGCAACCACACACCCACACACAAAAAAGTATAAACCCATATCTATTACATGGATTGCCAAAAAAGCCTAGCCTATATTAATCAATCTGCACGGCACAGATGTTAGCACTCTCCACGGCACAGATGTAAGCATAAAGTGTCCTATCTATTTGACTGTGTGGTGGAGAAAACCACCGTGCACAGTCAGAGTGGCAGGGCCTCTTTCCACTTACTGCCTCGGCCGTGGATCGAACCAGGACCGCAAATGTAAAGGCAAGCGTGTTGCAGTTCCGCCAACCGTGCATCCACACATTGCTTTCTAAAAATACTATTTTTTTTAATGTGTTTTCGTATGTTTGTACTGGGAACATGAAGTATGCAAGTTATAGATGGCGAGCACCGACGGCGCATTGTGCGATAGCCCAGGAGCACTAGGAAAAAGATAGGAATACTTGTTAGTAAGCTGATTTTTTTTTCAGGAATCGTGCACACACTAACCCTGAAGCCAACCATGCACAGTTCACCAAGTTCACCATTGTGGCAACTTCTGAATTCAAGATGGCCGCCAGACCAGACAAAAATGAAGGAGAAACCTCAAATAACTTAAATATGATGAGCAGAAAACTGTAAACAGTCGTTGTTTTCGCACCAGTTTATTTTTAAATGTCCCATTTTATAAATTGTGACAGACTTATCAACCCTTTCGTATTAGTTCAACTTTGGAGCTTTTGATTACATAAAGATTCCTGTATAATTGTTTTGTCGTGTGTCTTAGCCATGTAAAAATTGGTGTATCGCACCTTCCCATAAATTAAATTAATAGAAATGTAAACCTCATACGTGATATGTACTGAGAAACTATTTGAGTTACAGCTAATTAACATAAATTCAAGATGGCTACTAGGTTCTTTCACTAAATGTAGATACCATAAATGCAAGTACAAGCTTTCAATCAGAGGTAACATGTACCTATTTGCAAACACCTATTTTGATGTTATGGAAATCATCTTGAATTTTGATGAAAACAACATATTCCATTATAGATGCCGTGCTTTGATCACTCAAATAATACAGGAAGATAGCCCAATATACATAAAAAAGTGGATTAGTGTTTATTCGGATAGTTTCAAAGACGGGCCATTACCCGTTATAATCAGGATGTTTCAGGATCCATTTTACGCATTTCAGAAGTGATAGATGTTGGCCAAAAAAACCAAACAAACAAACAAACAAACAAAAAAAAAAAAAAAAAAAAAAAAAAAAAAGTGGCACATGGGGTACAAGGTGAACGTACAAAAAACACACTAAAACATACAAATGTTGCCAACATCTACAAAGTTCACAATCTGTGATGTGTCTTATAGTTTATTCATTCTGCCTATCAACTTGAAATGAGTTTTTACAGTTAAGGCCAGAGAAAACAGTGCACAAAAAAGGAACTTTCCAAGCCAGCCTTGAAGCACCCACATGCTTTCCCACATACTGTCATGCAGTCACTGGATACCATCTTCAGTACTTTATGTGGGGCCAATGGCTTGTCAGTTTCAACTGCCCATCCTTATATTGCATACCCCAGACAGTTGGTGGAAGTTCATCCCCATGCCACGGTTGAACTGTGTGGTATGTTCTAAAGCTGTGGAGCTTCGCAGCTGCAGATGCAGGTGAAAGTGATTCTAACTTAAAAGTAGAATCTATGGTTACTCGATGAACATAACGGAAATACACTGAATGATTGTGTCAAGAAACTCTGATTTCCCAGCTATATACAATCTAAGAGGAAACTGTTCGCCGTCCTGTGCTACTTGGTCATGTGTGCTATCTGCTTCAGACAATACCTGCAAGAACGCCCAGTTTTTTTTACCTTGGTTGTAAACGGCAACACAGTGTCACAACCGGTAACTGCAAGTAAAAAGAACACGTGTTGTTTTAGACCACCAAATGCTTCTTGGATGTCCCCAATGCAGTATATCAGAAATTCTGTCAACGCCCATCCGAGGCAAAAGTGTATTAAGATATGACACTATAAACTGGATACAGCCAATGTGTCAGTAAATGCTGAAAGCAACCAGGGACGTACTACATGGAGTCAGAATCACGGATCCCCGAAGCAACCAACGTTGCTACCAATGAACATCCAGTAAATATTCAAATCCCAATACACACCCATCCAGAAATAAGATATAAACCACGAATATGAAAGGTCTATTCCTGTGGATACTTTCCACAAATTTGACTGGTCCCAAATGATACAAACCTCTGCAAAAAGACAGTATCACACTACAACCTCAGCAGAAAAGTTTAATAGTATGCTCATGTCTCGACAGACCCCGTTTGAAAAAGATAATTGTATTATATATCTGTGCATCGAAGTTGAAAGTGATCCGATCATCTACGAAGATTCAACAATATGTCACATTGATCTAAATCATCAACCCATCGATTTAAAAAGAAAAAAAAATCTTAGAAACACAGAATTACTTTTCTTCTTAAATCAAACAGCTCAATCAAAACAGTTTGAAAAAAAATGAATGAAGAGCTAACGAACACAAATAGATTGACAATTTTGAAACACCTCACGAAGAACCGATAATCAACGCATCAATGTCCTTTGTGGCTCTTTGGTCTGAGAGTACAAAATACGGTGGAGTGGTCCCTCCTTTGAGAGACCATCCTTAAGGCAGGTGGCCTTAACAGGCACGTCGTCTTAAATTTGATTGATCTCACAGAGGAGGGACTTCTGAAAATGCATAAATGTTCGTGCTTCGGAGTGTAGTTATTAAATACGTTGAAATATTTGGAAAAAAATGAATGTCTGCACATCACGCTTAGCGGCGGAGGCGAGTTTTCACTATTAGCGGCAACTTTAACGATAGCCACCACTAAACGTTAAAAAGTTAGTGATGATTTAACGTTTACCAGCTATACAATGACTGGTCACCCGTTGTCTATCCAACCGAAAGTCACATCACCGACTTTTCCAAACCAGTTAGCCAGATCCGCTTCAAATGGGTCGGGCATGTACCTCAGGTAGGTCTCCACCAAGTTTGTATTTGCCATTCAGACGTCTTCTCATGACATTCACATGCACGAAATAAAACATTAGCATGTATGACCCGTGCATTTAGCTATACGGGCATTTCGTGAGCAATCCATACAAGGTAGTTAAAAACAATAGAGAGAGAAATAAAATTCCTGCACCGTTGTTTGTTTGTTTGGTTTTTTTTTGGGGGGGGGGGGACCTCTTAACCCAGTTTTGGGCAAAGTGAAGCAAGTGAAATATGCAGTTGTTGAAACCTGGAACTTGTCCGCATTTTGTGCACGTTAACAATGTTTGAACAAGGTCACTACGGGTTCCCAGCATAGCTAGTCCACACCAGTTGAGCAAATGTGTGTGAACTGGCCCATCATCACATTTTTCAGCCAAAACTATTTGCGAACTGTAGTTACTGCTGGTTAGGAAGCACCTTTATCCCGTACTTAGGGCCATATTACTTTAAAAATGGACTTAATACAGACTACGTAGTCTGACTGACCATACTACGTGGTTATGCACCAGACTACGTTGTGTTGCACTACTTTCATTCCCCTTATATGGCATGGATCTGAGCATACTACGTGGCTATGCACCAGACTGCGTTGACTGTTCACTTTGTTTATGAACTTAATGTATTCATACACCAGAAGCAAAATAAAATGAGGTCGCGTATTGGGAAGCTTGTGTCTGTTATCTTTTATTTAATTATCAATAGTAGTTTTTTTTTAATTTACAATGAAAAATGAAAATTGATAGTACTTAAGTACGGGATAAAAAGAAAACTAGGCTCGTCCGGAGTCTGCTACACCACACTACCTTCGTGACATCCGCATCACACGCGCCCTTCCGGCTTGTGTGATGCGGATGTCTACTCAGGTAGTCTGGTGTAGCAGACTCCGGACTCACCTTGTTTTCTCATTTAATCAAGTGGAGCAGGAAGCAAAATCACTCACTGGGCACACGGGAATGACACTACTAATCGAATTAAAACATTTTAGACGAAAAATTCAAGACAGACATAGTACAAAAATGCAGCTTCACGAGATGGAAAGTACAAAGGCGCAGGAGTTTCATGTAACAAACAGTTATTGTCTTTGAATTCGGTGTCTGCATGAATCTATTGACCTGTTCACACTGACATATGTATATCGGCTTTCGGATTGGCATAGGGAGATCGAAGTACCTGTGCACACCTTATTAAAGCATAATTGTATAATGTCTTGAAGATATTGTTCCAATACATAGCCTATGTAAACTCGCTCATGTACTACCCTGGTACTAGACCTATGTAAAATGTTGCACACTAGACAGTATCCTGCTATTGTCATGGAGCTACATATACGTTTGCGGGACCCTGAATGGGAGCTCCCATGTCGCTTGTCGACCTCAACATATGGCGATGTTGATTCGTAGAGATTAATAAGTATGCAGAAATAAAAGCAAAAGAAAAAAAAAAAAAAAAGAAAGAAAGAAAGAAAGAAACACACCCCCCACCCCCATGCACACACCCGCTCAAAAACAACATGTGTAATAGGGCAGGCTGGAAACCAAGCGTAGCCATGTAGTCCATGGTAAACCATAATATACATCTGCAAAACCGCTCAGTAACAGTTCGGCAACTTCCGCTGTTTGGCAGCGCTGGACAGTTAGTTTCCAGGCCGACCTTGCTATTGTTTTGGCAAAGCTGGTGGAAAATGCCTATACAAAAAGTTATACTAAATGCAGTAATTTGAGGCATAAACTGAATTGCATTCGAAGGAAAAACAAGCACTCATGGAATTCTTGCTTGAATCCCTAATCTTTATTTTAAAAACATGCCATGTGATAACTGAAAAAGAAAGGGTCAAAAATATTCAGAGGTACAAAGGGGACAGTTCTCCAAAACAGATGGGCGAGCATGGTGATTTGCATTTTGGCCCTCTTTCACTTCTTAGAAGACTGTAATGTCACCCCCAAAATTTCCAACTGATAGATGGACCATGTCGTCTGTCGCTCTGTTTGCTGATTAACGCATTGATGATTGTTTATTTTAGGAAACTGTTCTGGCGTCCACTCTATGTAGGCTGATGATGATGTCGAGTCTTTTCTGTTTGTTTCAATGATTCATACTTAGCATGCACCATCTATAAGAAGGCTAGACCCAGGCCTTAGTTACATGTGTGTGTGTGTGTGTGTTTGCTACAGAGAGATAAAGAGAGAGAGAGAGAGAGAGAGAGAGAGAGAGAGAGAGAGAGAGAGAGAGAGAGAGAGAGAGAGAGAGAGAGAGAGAGAGAGAGAGAGAGAGAGAGAGAGAGAGAGAGAGAGAGAGAGAGAGATGTTGTTCCGTACAACAAATACAGAAACTAGAACATGCTGAGAGCTTTTCTCATAATGAGCAGTTTCAAACCCGTTACCTGAAACACCACACCTTTGTATCTAAGGATACACGTTTGTTACCAGTGATCGTAGTGTCTACTGATCCTTTTCTGCATATAGCACCGCAAGTTTACTTAAAAAATGCCACAAAAAAGTATCTTGTTTTAGAAAGCGTAAAAACTAAAGACACATGCTGCGCAACCTAACGTTTATCGATAAATAGGACAGATACAAACGTTTCAGACCTGCCAAAGGATGGTTACATCATTTCAGTGTATGGTGGTCTTATCAATGTGCACATGACATCAATTCCCGGGCAACAAAGTTATGCAAATGTAAATGTCGTTAAAAACATACTGTCACGGGTTTAATTTGCTCACAGTACAGTTTGCCGTTTTCTTATGGTAATTTGGTCACGTGTGAACGATTTTTAGGCTCTGATGTTAGTTGTAGTGTATACTCTTTTGTGTTTAAGCGATTTCCAAGGGCCTGTAGCCAATCACACTGTGTCATTGGTCTTTGTCAGAGGAGCAATATTTACGTCGGTTCAGAGGGCATAACTTCAATAAACGCAACTCTGATTCAATAATATTCCAAATGTGATTTCTTGTAGATATAGCTATCTTAACCCATTAAATCGAGTAATTAAAGGAGCTCCTCCCTGGAACATAAGTAGACTGTGAATAAATTGATGTTCAGTCATTCAATCTTTACTAAATTCATTGTACTTTTCTTGGATCATCATCCTGACAGCCAATCAAAAGGTGTGAAAAATACGAAGTTGGGTGACAGCACATCATAGCCCCTTGTGTATACTTTATGAATCCTGCATGGACAGAGCTTCCAAGTTGAACATTTCTTCTTCTTCTTCTTCTTCTTCTTCTTCTTCTTCTTCTTCTTCTTCTTCTTCTTCTTCTTCTTCTTCTTCTTCTTCTTCTTCTTTAGAGCTTCAAGGTTGAACATATCACACACATATTTTTCCAACCTGGGCTTTTAGTACATTATATCTCTTCTTCTTCTTCTTTTACTTCTTCTTCTTCTTCTTCTTCTTCTTCTTCTATTTCTTCTTCTTCTTCTTCTTCTTCTTCTTCTTCTTCTTCTCCTCCTTCTTCTTCTTCTACTTCTTCTTCTTCTTCTTCTTCTTCTTCTTTAGAGCTTCAAGGTTGAACATATCACACACATATTTTTCCAACCTGGGCTTTTAGTACATTATATCTCTTCTTCTTCTTCTTTTACTTCTTCTTCTTCTTCTTCTTCTTCTTCTTCTTCTTCTCCTCCTTCTTCTTCTTCTACTTCTTCTTCTTCTTCTTCTTCCTTTCTTCTTCTTCTCCTTCTCCTTCTTCTTCTTCTTCTTCTTCTTCTTCTTCTTCTTTAGAGCTTCAAGGTTGAACATATCACACACATATTTTTCCAACCTGGGCTTTTAGTACATTATATCTCTTCTTCTTCTTCTTCTTCTTCTTCTTCTTCTTCTTCTTCTTCTTCTTCTTCTTCTTCTTCTTCTTCTTCTTCTTCTTCTTCTTCTTCAGCTTCTCCTCCTTCTTCTTCTCCTCCTTCTTCTTCTTCTTCTTCTTCTTCTTTAGAGCTTCAAGGTTGAACATATCACACACATATTTTTCCAACCTGGGCTTTTAGTACATTATATCTCTTCTTCTTCTTCTTTTACTTCTTCTTCTTCTTCTTCTTCTTCTTCTTCTTCTTCTTCTTCTTCTTCTTCTTCTTCTTCTTCTCCTCCTTCTTCTTCTTCTACTTCTTCTTCTTCTTCTTCTTTTCTTCTTCTTCTCCTTCTCCTTCTTCTTCTTCAGCTTCTGCTTCTTCTTCTTCTTCTTTTCTTCTTCTTCTTCTTCTTCTTCTTCTTCTTCTTCTTTCAGCAAACTTTCAGACCACCAGAGAAAACATATTCTTAATGGCAAAGCTTCCATTTGCATTTTTTTCGCTCTTGTCAAAAAACGTTCAAACCACGGAGGCCTTTTGAGACATCACCACACTCACTAGTGGCTCCCCTTAACAGATACTAGTCTTTTTAATTAGAATGTGTGCGCAAAAAATGGAGATATAGTTTTAACTTCTAATAGTTTGTACTGAGGTGAACTTGTACCTATTAAAAAAAATATTTTCAAAACACGCACGGCAAGTAATGTCGTGAATGTGTGACCCTTTGGCAAAAAATTAGCAAGGCATGATGCAATATATCCTTGTCCCAGCTTAAGATAACCAATGCATGCTCATTTTCAAAAACACTGTTCTGCCCTTACCGATTATTGGCAACTAATTAAGTGAGGGTCAATGACTCTTAAACACTCGTTGGAACTGCACTTCGAACTGCCGTTCGAACCCGTCCTTGGGTTTTCGAAACAGTTGAACCATGCTGTTCAGTCAAAGCGCTGCGATCTTTATGTTAATGATCAATAAACAGAGCTCTCTCCAGGAACACAAGTTCATACATTAAGATAAAAACTTTCACTCATCCAATCTTCATTCCATTTTTTCGGTACCGTTCAGTTTCAGAAGCTGCATACCTAGAACCATGTAGTTCATGTGGTTGCATGGCCAGGGAGCTTTGTGATATACAAACGAAACTCACAGACATAAGACTAATATCATTTATTGATATACAGACATAAAGGCATTGCATCAACAGTAATTTAGTTAATTTTATATATAGGAATATAATGAAGACCAATATATGCAGGGTGTACGGGCTATATATAAACATAGGCTTCACAGTCATTGATGTGAATCCACAAGAGCAAGGTGTGTGCATAACTCAGAGGTGTCTGACTTTGCAGCAGTTGTCAGGAGAAAGTGGCATTCCAGTGTAGCAGTGCAGAGGTAGAGGGAACCTTTAGCAATAGACAAGAGGCAACAAGCAGAAGGTTGCACCTGCAAAACTAAGACTTTTCCTTGGATAGATGACCATCACCTGGTGCAGTTGTGAAAAGAGACGAATGTTTTGCAGTGCAGAGTTTTCGGCAACAGTGGAGGAGGGCTTGAAACATCACTGCAACATCACTGCAACATTGTCAAGCATTAACAAGACTGGCGTCAGTCATACTGAGATCAAGGGATCCTGCACTGTGCATCCCCACTGGTCAAACACATACGCCTGCACAAATCCAGTGGTGTTAGCAGCATGCAGACAGGACCATTTCATTGAGCCGAAGTTAAGCGGTAAATATAAACACTGGTGTAATAAAGCAACAAACGTTTCATATTGATCCACCTGCACATGCCTATGTAGAACAAGTAGCAGCGTATTCTGCCCCAGCAGTGCATAAACTAATTGCATTTGTGGGTTTTTGCCCAGAAATGCAACATAGAGTGGGCACTATTGAAAAGTATGGTATGTAATACAGAAGTACAAATACGTTCATTGCAATAGTCTGGTATGCAATAATAAAGTACAGCAAAGTGTATGGTAATAATATGTCATGTAAGTTCATGGTAAAATATTCAGATTAGCATGATAAAGCACCAGAACCAGAAGGCGCAGAATGAAGCTTTACTGTTAATTAAATTAAATGTGAGAGTAACACATAAGCTACTGCTTAAAAAGAGAATTGAAGTTTTGGTAAAGCATCTAGGCATGTTATAGAGAATATTGTCAGGCAATTGAGTTTGGTTTGTTATTCTATTTGATTTTCGGTTGATCCTCTCCTATCAAAAGTGAAATTTCTGCTTCCAATGACATACACATGAGGGCATGTTGCCTTCATATTGCGTTGACATGCTGCCTGTGAACTCATTCTAAAGTACAATATCACAACGGTGCATCCAATTCCACACAAGACATTACACTAATATTGCTCAATGTTAAAAGAATGGGAGTACTTTTTTGCCAGGAGTTTAGAGCCAGCGTATTTTCATTGCACATATAGCGCAGTAACAGCCACCAAGCACTACACACTCCCTATGAACTATGAAAAAGTATTCTTGTAGCTACCCTGCATGAATATGAAAGTTGGTAATTGTTACCCTGTGAAAAATCGAAACCTCAGGTCTGAGTGCTGCCAAGCTTTCATTACGAGTAAGAGTAAGCATTGTTAACGATTTATCCACCTATCGTTATAGAGGCTGTGGATTGAAACTGGGCACTGGTCACCCATTCTACGCGACCAAAGCCCAGGCTGTACTGGTTGTTGGGGCAAAGTGAGTGTCGTGTGGTATAATGATGCCCTCTGGTACAGGATTGCCACATTAAGTTAAAAGGACAGCGTTTGCTCTGCAAGATTGAGGCCAGGGACCAGAAGTTACCTGCGATTCTGATGTCTTGTAGTAATAAATCAAGTATAAAATATAATTTTCATAATGTGTATAAATAATATGTTTCACGTTGCATTAGATCAGGCAAAGTCCAGAATATCTTTTTTACTTTATGTACACACACAAACAACAACAAAAAGCAAAACAAAACAAAACACACACACACACACAAAAAAAAAAAACATTCAGGCAACCTTGTAGTACACATGCGTTAATCCTTCCCTTGTTACATGATTGGTCATGATGTGGAACTACACGTTGATATCGACTGTCTATATATAATTAAAAAGCAGTCAAACAGTAGCATTTACGCCTATGTCTATTTATCGTTATTTTTTTCAATGATAAGAAAATTATAATCAATGAAACAGAGCAATGCAGTCAATGAAACAAAAGTAGTGAAAATGAAGAAACATTCCAAACATATTTTGGAGTATCTAAAAACTGTTTGAAAAACGTCATAAAATAAAAAAACATTTAACAAAAAAAAAAAAAAAAAAAACAAACAAACAAAAAAAACAAAGGTTTAAAATGGTCAGAATATATACATTTGTGACAAGTTAAAAATGTAAATTGTGGACGAATCCATGGACGTAATGACGGACCATCTTACAATGTCCAGAATGCTCATTCCCATGTACACTAGTTTGTTGACAATGAATTTCATCCTCTTCATGTGCGAGAAAGCAGAATATTTGTGTTGCTGCAAAAGTGCAGGGTTATTCACATTATTCAATCCATTGGTAAATATTCACATTGTCCTTGCGACATTATGCATGCATGTGTATAAGACATGTTATTAATTTTCATGATGTACTATCATCGACCTCATGAATGCTCATGAGCATAGATCATAAAATGATGCCTGGTCTAGGAAACACACATGTACCTTTGTAAAGTAAACAGTGTAGTTCCTGCTGCTATTTGGTTTAATGAAAGTGAAACCATAGCAACAAAAATTGTTCATCAAGATTATAGGGGTGTTGAGCTACCAACTGATGACTAAGTCCTTTCATGGCCGGTGACACATTCCTCCATATTTAAATAAGTAAAACACACAGGCAACAGTCAAAATATTGGAAAAGTTAAAACCTGTTTCATATTAGCTTTTAGCAAAGAAAAAATCAACTGGGTATTGCAAAGGGAATTTGTTTGCTAATTTTGTTCAGCTAGTTACTTGTCTATTATACTGTTGGTCCAGATGCTGCTGACTTTACAAACTAAACATCTCAATCTGTAAAATAAATGCATCTTTAAAATTATCCTATCTTTACACATCACTATTTTTTTCTGATCTTGCAGTGATGCTGTTCCGTATGCTTATGAAATAACGTTGTGATGTGTGCTCTTTGTTAAGATAACAAAGGTATAGTCTTCCCGGAAATGCATATGCATGTTTCTCTTAAAAGCTTTGAGACATATACTTTATATTTACTCTAATTATCATCTACCTTTTTATCTCCATTGACGTATCAATCAACATAGCTTATCACAGTTACATGTCCATCGAATGTGTATGTAGTTTTCTCCCAAATTGGTGAGTTGATACTCTGTATTCATTGTTTCGATGTGCCGAATCTGCACAAATCTGTTGTGGTTGCCTTGCAGGAAATACTAAGTACATAGTTATGTGTATGGATTACAGAGACATATCCATGTAGTTACCATCTGCAGCCTATTGTTTGCTGTGCTTCTGCTTTATTTCTCACAAACTCAATATAGGGGCCTTTATTAAGGTCCAAATACATGGTAATGGGCAACTGGGTCATTTGCACAAGTATCTGGGGGTAATTTCTGAACACCAATGTACTTGTTCTTTCCCTTTGTTTTTTCATGAAGCTGATATTCTCTGCCGCAGGACTGATATGTTATATGTGGAGAAAGCACAGATCAAGCATCTAAAGACAGGGCACAATGGTCTCAAGTGTTATGGACAAGAATGCTGAAACATTTCTACTTTGTGTTACTAGTTATCTATAGACACATGTGCTTGCGTGTGTGTGTGTGTGTGTGTAGCGGGACTGGATTGCTAGCACTGATAACATACCAAAGCACAGCTCGGCTTTCCTCTCATTCCTGAGCTTGTTTAGCTCATTTAAGCCCACGTTGAAAGTATGGCTTAAGCTCGAGCATAGCCTAACTGAAATGCTGTTTCACCCTTGACCTGAGACAGGCAGTCACAATAAAGAAATGACTAAGACAATAAATGAAGGGTGTAAATTTTATGCATGGAGTGTAAACAGAATTATCATATGAGACGCTATGTCAATACTTCAAGACTGCCGTAAACCTTTCTCAGATTACTTCTTTCACATGCACCAATTCATACATCACACTTACACAAATCCGTCAATTTGGCATATGAAATAGGAGCAGATTTTCAGCTTTGCAAAGAGGCAGAATATCTTGGAACAGTAGCTTAACCCTTTCCCCCGTTATTCGGCCAGCGTATAAAGTCTGCTTTTTTCATTATTGGCGAAAAACATTATTTTATTTATTTATTTAAGAAAGTTTTTACCCTAGGTGACCCTTTCAGAGCACATCTCTGCTCTTCCAAGGGGCCCAGCATACAAGCAGATGAATAACTTAACTAAAAATTTAATCCAAAAGGAAACAAAACTAAAACTTACTAAAAGCTTATAAGGGTTAATATAACAAGGCGAAACTTCTTAACAAATATACAAACTAGAAAACTAAAAGGAGTTGAGAAACACAGGTACTAAAATACACCATTTAAAAAAGTGAGCCTTATACTGACGTTTAAAATCACACCTATTTTTACAGTTCTTTAAAAAGTCCGGCAGGCTATTACAAATGCAAGCACCTTCATACACAAGCAGACGTTTGAATATACTTTTTTTAGGAAGAGGAACATGGATATATTATTTCCCGTTGCGAATCGTGTTGAATAGTGATTAATTTCATTTAAAAGGCAGATTAGTTCGCAAAGAGAGTTAGGTGCTAGAGCATGCATGCATTTGAACATTAAAACAGCCATACAAAACTGCCTCCTCTCTTTAATTGTCTGCCATTTCAAACTTCTAACAATGTCTTCCCCCCTAAAGTTCACATAATCATAATTTCTCGAGGCAATTCATAACATTTTAGCAATATATTCAAATTTTGGGTTAAAATTAAGGGGTGGGGCTTTGTAATTTGATCTCTCATTGTAAGGACAGGACATGCAGGCAAGTGATTATGGGTTTGCGTCATAGCCCATTGTGCATCGTATTCATTTTGGACAGAAAAGAATTGATTGCATGCGATAATATAATTTTCCTCAAAATTTTAGTTAATTATTTTATTTGTCATAAAAACTGATTTTTCAGATTTAAAGGTTGCTTACAAAAAAGGTGATATTTTCCTTAATATTGAAGTTTGGTAAAGTGAATGCAAATCCTTTGCAAAAACCAAGTTGTGACTTCAGTTAAACAAGTTTTAAAGATTTTGATAAGTCTATTAGGTTACAGACCACAGTTGTGATTGGCTGGTTGTGCATCCCAACGGAGTTCGTAATTGTGAAAATACTGTGTTTTCAGCATGCTGTAGCTTCTGTTTAAATAAAGTAAGCTAAGTCAGGTTTGCTGCATTGCAGAGTTGGTTCATTGGTGGTCATATAGATGCATTATCATCCAGGCCAGGTGGGAACTTTATGGTGGGGAAGGACAATGATGTGACCCTGGCAAGAGCACAGTTCATACACCTGTATAAAGCTGACATCCAGGTGTTGTTGCGTATTTCGATTATCACAACTTAACGAGCTGGGAATTGTATGACAAAAATCCATCCATATTTTTCTGACATTTTGATATGTTAAATGCCGTTCACGGAATTTTAAAATACTAAAATGCTGATTTTTTAGACTGAAAAATGCTAATATGAAAAATAGAAGGATTTATAACTGTGGTCTGTGGCCAGAAGGCAGCCGCTTCCATGACGATTTCGATCAGCCCTGAAAACATTGTACCCATCTATGTGAATTTCTGCATTTGATGTGTTCTTATCACACCAACTTTCGTTAACAGAAAATACATTTGGTTCTAGATCTTTTACCTTTCAATAAATTTCGTCAAACTTGAGTAACAAACTGCGAACATTCAAGTGCATAAGGTGAAACTTATTACCTTGCTTATTTTTCTTATTTTTTTACTTTCATTGATTTCTTTTGTTTCTGTCCTGTTTGTTCACTATTGGAGGCATTTGTAACAATATTACTATTACAAGCATCCTTCTCATCAATATTGTGATCAAGTTCACACTCATCATTACCGAATATTTGAAAATAATTGCTTGTGCTGATATTGTGATCAAGTTCACACTCATCATTACCGAATATTTGAAAATAATTGCTTGTGCTGATAGTGTCTTGCATTGCATGCCTGCCATTTACCTGGCCAACCCTCTATATAGAGGTAAACTGACCACAATGATTACCTTCATGTCCGTAAGAGCCGCATGTACCACATGATACTGGTCCAGAATGCCAGCAATGTCTTTTCATGTGATTGTCTTCAAAGCAGTGATGACATCTTGGGGAAGTCTCTGTATCATTATTGTAATAAGACGTGTGACTGCGTGAAATTGATTTAGCATGTCTGTCACGATGATAGCTTTTTCTGCTCTTGGTCCTGTTGTCGTGTATCTCCACGACCTTGGTTGGTCATGCTTGATCTGCCCTCCGTACCGTTGCGTTTCTCAGGGACCTGGCCTCCAGTGAACTTCGTGCCCTTCTTCTCTGGATAGCGTTTCCACGATGCTTCATCCGTCCATTCTCTGGTTGCCTTATGTTGTTGCTGTCAAGTGTATGTAGTTTGCCTTGGGGCACTGAAAATATCCAGGCCTGCGTGACAGTCGATATTTCTAATTATTCTTCGCTTACTTTCCCTTGTTACATGCACTTTATCTTTCATGAGAACGAGTGGATCAACTGATCCATCTCGATAAGTCATTGTAAGGTCCTGGTTTACAAAGTACAATTTCCTTTTTCACACACCTTTTCAATGATTTCGTTTACATCTTCGTATTTCTGGGACACAGTATCATTATCTGCTCTCACACAGTACCTGCCTGTCATATGCAAGACGTTAGGCTGCCTTGATGAACATGGTAATATCATGGACAATGTGTTTGGAATCACGTTCATCACTGCAGTCATTACTACGAGCATTAATTACACAAACTTCTGGTTTAACTCTTTCACTCCTTAGCTAAGTTAATCTTTCAGTGATTTCCATCACTCTGGCTTCGCATATGCACTACATCTTAACTCCATCATGTACGTATGCCTGTGCATCACATACAATCGAGTCGCCAGTAACGAGAACACCCATGCTCGTGTCGTGGCTGGCTAAATGTGTCCTGTCATCATGAATAACATGGTTACTTTCTTGATCATGGGTAGGTGAGTTAAGCATTTCGCCAATCACAACAGTATGATCAGCGTCTATATTCTGCTGCAGCAGATCTCTGTCCTGTGTGACTGAGAGAACGTTTTTCTTGAAGAGATGTATTCTCACTCAGAAGTTTTTGACAGTCAGCCTCCTTTGCTGCGAGTTGTTTCATTAAGTCTGAGTTGGCTTTTTGGATACTGCTGAAAATCGTTGAGAGTGATTTTAGCTCTTGCACGATAAAGTTTATTTTCTGTGAGAATTTTCGACACTTGTAACAACACCATTTAGCCTTAACTTCTTCATTTCCCCCAAGCATACATAGTGAAACCAGTCCATACACTGGGTACATTGTATCATGGACGCCTTTTCATTGTCTTTCCTTTTGTATTGATAAGTTGCTATGCAATAGCTTTGCATTTTTTCCTTCGACTTCTATACACTTTTCCCCTTTTAGGACTAGGTTCCTTGTGTTTATTTTCTTCGGATCTTTTTGTATCATCACTTTTGCTAGGTGATGGGACACCCTTAACGTCTGTATCAGCATTCGCCTGCGACACTGTACTCTCCATGGCGTTAGACTTTAAGATTGTCTGTGTGTCTTCATACTCAGACTCGGAATTCTCATTTATAACCATATGTGGACTCATTTGACAAGACGTCTCGTCAGGACTCACTGGACATGAAACATTGTCGGTTTTAGCCTTTTTCCTGTCATCTTGCTGTTATATTGCTGTATTACTGTCTTGTTCAAGTCCTATTTGATAGTGTACAGTAATGATCTCACTGACCTGTTGTTTCGCGGGCAATTGATTTCACCCTATTGTCTGGACCAAGGTTGAAACATGTGTAGAAAGATGTTCAAACTGCTTATTTCTTTGATCCCAAATTTTTGATTGGAAATCTCTTGGTAATCACTGGTTATTCATAATCCCATATGCAATCACGGATTTAAGATCAAAGTCCGTCATCCTAGGAGATTTTGTATAGATTTTCGCAGTATATATTAGGTAGTAGTCAGTAACCGTTGCGCATGCATAAAACTTTTCATGGAAATGTAGATAATATATATATATATATATATATATATATATATATATATATATATATATATATATATATATATATATATATATATATATGTGTGTGTGTGTGTGTGTGTGCGTGTGTGTGTGTGTGTGTGTGTGTGTGCGTGTGTGTGTGTGTGTGTGTGTGTGTATAACAGGTCCCTTGTAAACAACTTTCCTTAGCTCTGGTCAGTGATGAGCTTGCACCAAGGAAAGCTTTCGATGTACTCTTTAACCATGGGAGAAAGTGTTGAGTTAAAGTTTCCACTTCTGCGATGGCCAACCGAACTTCCAATCTTCAGGCACGAACGTGAGAGGAGAAAACCAGTTTAAAACTTTGGCTCTTTTCAGGACATTACTTCCGAAAGTCCTTAGTTGCCAAATATGTGTATCATAAATGGATTCCATTCTGCTCTTTTCCTTTATCCTGGGCTGCCCACGTTGATAAGCTTTGAAGGGAAGGTAGATCGCCAATTTGGGAACAGATGATAACTCCACGAAGCTACAAAGGTGGACCAGTTCCAAGATAAAATTTGAATAGTTTTAACTAGAGACAAGCCTTGGTTATGAAAAACTTGAGAATAATATTATGAGGCCTCATCATGTTAGCGTGGCCCTCAGCTCCAGAGACCGTTCAAGGCCTGCCATTCAAACAGCTAACTACACTATCGCTGTACGCCAGTCCAGAAGTCCCATGCCATTGGTTTAAACATATTTTCATTTTAAAAAATACAGTTGGGACACAGGGAAAGGTCATATATGAATCTATCCTGCACATGGAATGGACTTAAAGTGAGATGTTACATATGACAGGTCATAAGACAATTTACTGTAAAAGAAGGACGCAACAAGCCATGGACAGGTAGAGTGGAAGTGCCACACGAGCATAAGCATACCGACATATAATGTAACAGGTACTAGGTAGAAAGAAGAGGTCAGTCTTCATTTAACTGAATACAGAGATTGCACATTTCTTGTTTGAACGTTATGGCCATAAGCACTATGTCGCTGCTCCCAGGCTGCCTCTTGTTTTGACAAAGTTATGGACAATGTCAAAAATAATTTCCTTTTACTTGGTGGTACAGGTTTGGACCTATTTATTGACAACGAAACCATAAATGGTACAAAAGACGTTTTTTTCTTTTTTAATGTACTTATGTGAGTCATATAAAAAAGACATTCTTAAATAAAATGATAAACCCTGCATTAATGTTACCACAGGAACACCGAGGCGAGTCTGCAAAACCATTTTTGAACAAATCTGAGTGTAGGCAACTGCATCCTATATGCAACAGCAAACGTTCTGTCACTTCTGTATCACCTTTTATACCTTTTTTCCGGTCTAATCTGTTTTTAAGAAATTAAAGATCTTTGGAAATTACAAACAAGAGGCACACATACCATAGTCTGAAGGAAACCTTTTAGTCTTGTCTGTCCAACGCAATGAACACTGTCTGCCTGTGCATCACAAAATCACTTTGGGAGTGAGATAGGCCTACATTAACTTCTCCTTTTCCACATCTGATGCGGCCCGCCTCCAACTGAGATATTTCTGTCATCTATTTGGCTCACCACACGCTTGCACTTTTGTTCTATACTTGCTGTATTACCGTGAAAACGGTCCTGGTGCAGGCCAAGTAGTCTGGTGCCCCATGCTACCTTGCTATTACCCATGCTGTTTATGATTGGTTATTAAAAGTTCATGCTACCGTGTTACATTAAATTCTACTCCACTACAGCGTTTGCCAGCATTGTGTTGGTTTTGTGAAGTTTAGCAAAAAATATATATTGCAAAACAATCAGCCCAAATATATTATGCATTCACCATACCTATGCTCAAAACAGACTATAAGGTAGCACAGAAGTTGAATGCCAAAACTTCATTGGGCTATGCCCCCCCCCCCCCCCTCCGCATACAGATATGGGTACTTGCCCGTACATAATATGTTAGGTTTTCTGTACCCCCCTACCCCCCCAAAAAAAAGGAAAAAAAAAAAAAACACACACACACACACATATATGTAAAAAACACTCCTCCCCCCTCAAAGCTGGATGTTAATGCAATTATTGATTCCAAAGATTCATTAACAGCTCCCTCCGCCCCCCCCCCCCCCGAACTTCATATTCCGGAAGCTGAAAAGGTATTCAGTGCCCGTGCCATGAGTGGTGCAAACAAACTAATGAGATTTAGTGGTTTGATAAACCTAAATTCCACTTACTATACCTTATGATCAAAGATTTGTAATTACCTATCTGGCATGTGAATGTCCTGAGGTGAGAAATGCAAATCAGGTAAAACATGTGAGGAAGGAGATATTGGCAAACCTTGGTACAGTATATAAGCACTTCAAAGAGATGAGACCATCAGTTTTTTTGCAACCATGAGTGCATAAGGTGCTTGTGTCCCCTCTTTACATGGAGGCAAAAAAAGTTGGCAAGCAAGGGCTGGAAGAATGGCATTTTTCTTGAAATATCAGTGATAAGCAGTAAAAATGGTCAGGTTAACAAACAAATATTTCCTTAGTAGTGTCAGAGATTCATTGAATACCTGAAGCGGAAAGCCTTTTTAAGGTGTACCACGCTTGCTGTTAATGGGTAATCATGTCTTTCCATTTGATTATGAAATTTTGCTCTTGATGACACAAAACAATCATTTTTATCCTAATTATGCTAGTCACACAAGTCATGTATTACTCCCTCTTGCAAATTTTACAGGTTGCTGGAATGGACAATCGCGATGCCATACAAGGGGAACAGAGTCCAGGTACTTCCTTTTCTATAACACTTCGATGTGGATGCGGTTACTTCAAGGATTTTACCTAAGTGAATCAAACTGAATAGAATGGTATTACACTTGAAGGTCAATGTCAAGTTCGAAGCTGGGTGATCGTGACCCAATTCCCAAGGCTCATAACAACATAAGGGGATTTTAACACCGACACAAGACACTCCAGAAGGGTCTCAGCAAATGAAATCAAACTTTGTAGGATAATGTTACTGACCAAGTTTTTGGTCAAGTGTGAGGGTGAATGACCTGACCCACCTACCGAATGTCACAGACCCAAAAACGAATGCTCTCTGCATGATCGTAAGTTTTTGGGCTAGGGCTTTAGTAATACACAGGAAAATAGTCTGCCTTGAGAGATAATTCAAGCTTGAAGATTGGTAACCGTGACACAATTCCCAAGGTCACAGACCCACATTAGGGAATTACATTTTTTTTTCAAACTTAGGGTAAGTTCGAAAGTTTGTAACCTTGACCAAAGTTCCAAGGTCACAGACATATCGGTGATTTTCAACGGGGACAAGATAACTCGAGAAGGA
>OZ026622.1:76833202-77125702 GCA_964020975.1 Hermodice carunculata | reverse complement strand
CGCCCTTCTCTTATGGGCCGCATGTCCTCTAGCCCTTACAGTGATGATCCTCATTCTGCCATTGCCTAAACATATTTCCCCTGTCTGTCTATATGCATCACACTATATTATCCAATGGTCCATCGTCTCGTCTGTCTCCTAAGAACAAATTTACGCTTACCGTTATGCATCACACTATATTATCCAATGGTGCACCGTCTCGTCTGCCTCCCGGGGAATAATTTTACACTTACCATTGCTACTTCGGCCCATTTCTGTCTTCCTTTCCTAACATGAAAACTCCTGCCCTACTCTTGATCATAATTTTGGATCTTTTCCTTCCATCCAAGCATGTAATGTACTTTTCTTTGGCTTCTCTAAAACCTTGCATGCATTCAAGCATACTTTTTTGCCCTCACTCTATTTCTCCAGTCTTTGTTTCACCTTCTGTCACTACCTTCCCTATATATATATATATCTTATCTAGGTCTTTCACCCATCTTGTCTGTCTGTTCTGTCACAGATTCGTTATATATTTTCCTGCACCACCTGCCGTTGCTTACTGATTGTAAATATCACCAGGAGTTCAACTTGGCTTTAGCAATTCTGTTGACAGTGCTATTCGATCCCAACTTATCTGTACGTCGACGCTCCCAGAATCCATTTTTCTATTTCATTGTATGCTTTTTCCATTCCCTGGATATCCCTTTCATTTACCGATATAAAATCTAAGTCACATAGCATCCCTGGTGTTGGTAATCTACCCCCCCCCCCACAGCACTCAAGCTCCGAATGTCTTGTTATAACTATTTATTGCTGTAGCTTTATCATTGCCTTTGTATAGTTCACCTTCCTCTTTATCTTTTCAGTATGGTACCTGAACATACCTTTACCTGTTGTTTCTACTTTGATCCCAAAATACTCATAGTCATCTACTTCTCCACATCAATCACATGGAGATTGCTTTGCAGTTTTACATCTTACTTCACACCAAAAGTTAATATCTCGACAGTATCAGCAGATCTCTTAAATATATGCTCAATTCACAACCCATGCTAAAATTCGTAATGCTTTAGGCACTTAGATAATAAAACAAGAATTCTGTGACAGTCCTGTTCCCAACTGAATGTACATTAACGCAGAAACTGAACTGGTCATGTGAATGATATCAAGGTCACTGTTTCGAAGCGTGGAAAAAGTACAGCAACGCAGTAACGACGTCTTGGCAGAGTTCAACTGTGTGCCTTTTTCTGTTACGCCACCGGATACGGTCATGTATATACAAACCATGCAGTCAACAAGAGCTTAATTCAACTGAAACAAAGCCTTATGGGTCGTTTTCGCGATGCTTGCAAGCAGTACATCCTAAGCGGCATGATACATTTTATACATACAACTTTTATAAATTACCAAGACTGCGAAATAAAAGTAATACTGCACAAAATTGCACACTATTGAAAGAAGCCTGAGGTCTACAGTTTAAAATGAAAACCGGTCAATAATAATTGAACCTTTCTGGTGACTTATATATATATATATGTTGTACTAATCGGCATTAGCACCAATGTAGTGATTAATTCAACCTCTAATCCAGTAATTTTGCCAATGGCTTGTATTTTATGCCTAATCCACAATGGGGGAAGGAGATATTATGTTTTTGACTTGTCCGTACGTCCCGTCCACCTTTGTTAGCCCGATATCTTCAAATTCCCTCAATGGATTTTTTTTCATATTTTGTAAAAAGAAGCATTCCTGAACCCCATTAGCTGAATAAATCTTGAGGTTTATCTGACCTATTTACTGTATATATGAGCATTGTAAACACTACATCTCCAAAATGCCCAGATGGATTTTTATCAATTTGAGACGCATGATTTTCAGGAACCCAAATGGGTGTTTCGAGAATAAGCCATGGGACTTAGTTGCAGCTTAATGTGACCCATTAACCGACCACATGAGCTTTGCTAGGGCCATATCTTCAAAATGCAATTATACTATTTAATACATAAATGCATACCCAGGCCCTGTTTAGCTGATTAGAATTCGAGGTCGCTGTGACCCATGTACAGCATACTGTGACCTATTACTGTCCAGCTTTGTAACCATGATATGTTCAAAACACGTGGATGAATTTTCACAAATTTAGTACAGAAATGCATTGCTTTGCTTATAATATGTGATTAAGATTTGAGGTCACTGTGATCTATTGACATGCGACTTTGACCTTTTAATCGTGTATGTGAGCTTTTGTTTTAAAACCCTGATATCTGCAAAATGTTTGAATGGATATACACTTTTTTGTCTGACGTTGAAACTTCAATGTCCAACTTCCCTTGACCATGGCATGCTCAAAAAGGTACACAGATAAATTCCAAATAAAGAATTTGCATTCTTAACTTTTTTTACATTAAAAACAACGTATTGGTAGTTTCAGGGCGGGGTGAGCATGGACGATGGGGATGCATCCCAGTGATTGCGTGCAATCACAGTGCTGGAATTTTCTATTCACAGGGATTAATAATTCAATTGGCATTAGATATTATTTTCCAGAATATACTATGACGATTTTATTATCGTAAGGCGCATTGTATATTCCAACATTACTTGTGAATGCGACATTTTTGAGGGTCCAAAACCAAAGTATAATGGGGCTTGTCTAACATAGGAAGCAAGTAGTACTGACCACCGATTGCTCGGCATGGCTCCCCCCTCACCCTGCCACTGCTGAAGGTGAGAAGTGTCCTAAATGTAGCCTTGGCTTCCTCAATTTCCTTCTCCGAACATTTGTCCCTCACTGCATTTTCAATACAATTTTCTACTCGCGTCAGGTTTTGCCTGGAATATAATGGTTAAAATGAAGTATAAATGTACCAATCTGCCAAATTCGTTGCATCGCGTTTATACCTGGAGGTGCACTGTCGAACGATTTTACAACAAAATCGGGAACACGACTTGCGACAAATAATCGAAGGGTAGTTTGCCGGTTCACATAAAGTGTTTCAATCGTTGTACACATTTTGGAGATTTTACGTAACTTGTAAACAAGTACGTTTCATGTGATTATTAGTTTACTTCTGATGACAATTACCGTAGGCCAGTTTTGTCTACATATGTGTACATATTTTAGAATCCTTCGAAAGTACGTTCAAGATTAATTACACAGAGATGCACTTTATCGTCCTAGAGACATTCAGGTGGATCAGAAACGTTACATGGATATACGAATACATATCGTATTGTTTCTTTGCTTAACTATACAGATGTCAAATCATAAAGTTACACCATACTTACTTGCAAGCATTTACATTCAGCGTCAGAGCTTTCCTGTTGGCAAAACCCTTGCACTTGTGATCCACGTTTGGTATTTCTTTGGCCATGCGCTTAAATTCTACTCCTGAACAATTTATTGCTGCCTGTCCAACATGCACTTTGCATCCTGACAAAATATACATAGGATGATTTACAGGCTAAACAATGAGGACAGAAAGAAATAAAAGAATTTATCAAAATAGTTGGTAACTTTCATCTCAACTGTCGCATCCTTATTACTACAAAATATATTGACCAATTCTTTGTAGCACCATGCTATTAACATTTGGCGTAGCTCACCTTACAGTTGCCTAATTATTATACAGTTGTACTGGCAAGACTCCGACTTGTACATTGTAAACGTACCCATGAGCCGAGACCACGCATGAGCATGGACAGGTTTAAGTTTATGTTTCATGTGTGATATGTCTGTGGTTGTCTGTTGGATATTGTACTAAAACTATGCTACGAAACCATGTTTTATATGTGCACGAAGCATTGTGTACAGCATCATAAACTTTGTTGACTACGTGTTGCCAAATTGCGCAGTAAATGTCATGATCAAGAAATTGCAAGGATTGTAGGGTGAGAGCCCTCATCATGAACACGGTAAATATGACCTACGTGGAAACAAACGTCTTTATGAAGGCTGAATGCTGAAAGATTATCCCAAAGGAATGTGTATAATCTGTGTAAATAACTAAGAAAATACACTTTCACTGATATCTCAGATATAGAGGGGCAGAAGGCCTTGTTGCAAGTAGAATTGGAATTACCATTATTTGCGGCAAATTCAAACAGTTGGAAAATATTTTTAAACAAGGTTGAGAATACCAAAGTGGCAATAATACTTCAGCTATCTCAAATATTTGCCTGATAATCATTTAGTGTTTGCTTTTGTATCCTGACCACCCTGATGTAAAAGTTGTGAATTTTCTTGCGCAAAAGCGACAAAATATTTTAACACGTAAGCAACTGTTTTTAACATTTTTGCGGGTTCTATGTTTATGCAATCATGCATTCCCTTTGTCACTGATAAAGAGATAAATGGAGATGCATTTAATTAGTTACCGGTGTACCAAATGACATTGGTTGCTAATTATCAACTTAGCTGACTCGTGAGTCAGCTGTGCTTATGTTATGGCCAGACATCCGTCGTCCGCCAATCTCTGCTTTATGTTTTCTTTCTCTTGCTTTCTTTCTTTCTTTCTTTTTCTTTTTTTTTTTTTCTTTAACTTGGCTTGCATTGTTGCGTTAAAATTGAGATTTTGAGATTTTTTTTAACCTTATCGAGATTTGTGTATAGAAACATTTGGTTTCTTCAAGACGTCCGCCGTGCATAATTCACTTGCTTGAATTCTCCAAATCCACTTGCCAGAATAACTTGTTAAAGCTTTTTTTTGACGTATTAAAAACAAAAGAAATGGTGGAAACGTGACTTTGAGAAGAAATAAACAAATCTCTTCACTAAGTGGTGACACTTTTGAGTTTTGACTTTTAAGGGATTATCCAATTTGGTTGTTGGTCGGTTAATGCATGCATTTCTATTAATTACTATGAAAATGACTGGGGATTGCAAGGAAAAATTCACATTTTGTACTTCTCCAAAACTGACCAGATTCACTATAAATTTAATGTGGATGTAACTTCGATGAGTCTTTACCAAAGATGTCCAAGTGGTCACGCTCCAGTAAACTTGGGGATTTTTTATGATTTTTGTTTATTTTACACCTATTCCTAAACCATCTGCTCCTCAAAACCCAACAAGCCGATTTCATTGAGACAACACAGGAACACAACCCCCCAGACATTGATTTGTTCAAGAGGTGGCACTGCGATGTTTTCTAATCATTATGAATTTGTGTGTGTTAAGGCTACTTGCGACTTCTTCACCAAAAATCTGACTTAGATTGTGTTTAAACTTGGTGGAAATATAGCTCTTGGGAGGGGTAAACAGAGGGGTTTACTAGGTGGTGATGCGCTGGAGTTCTGATTTGTAATCATTGTTGCATGCATTCTTATTGATTATTATTCACGCCAATGGGATTACAATGGAAATTCACATTCTTGTATTACTAAAACTCTCAACCAGATACACTTCAACCGTGATGGAGAAGCACCTTATGTGGGCCTCTTGTAGCTTTGTCCAATTGGTCATTGAATGCTTTTAGATTATTTATGAAATGCTTTGGTCATTTTTCGTAGAATGTAACATAATCTCCAAACCGGCGTTGATAATTCCTTTGTGAATTTCGATTGTTTGAATACAGTACAGCTCTCGCCAAATGGACCAAATTGCTACCCCGTCGAGCACGCTGGCAGGCAAACGCAGAAAGAGCTAGCATCGTGTTGCATGCTCAAATAAGATGCTTGGACCATGCCGATGCGTGCTCGTCCTTCTTTGCATTTAGTAAGGAATGCGTCTGGCTACGTGCCAACGGACGATCATTGTGCGAATTGCAAGCGAGCATCGTGCGAGTGGCGACCGCATCGTGCGACATGCTTGGTGCTTCATTTGAGTCACCTTACGCAAATGACAAAGTGGGTAGTCCTTCATGGCTCGCATTTTGAATTTGCATAAAACATTGAAAGTAAAACCCTGGCATTGCAAAGTCGAAAAATGCATACACAGAAATTTGTCGAACTGAGAACTCAAAAACAAATACAAAACAAAAAAAAAAAAAACCAAAAACGACCCCCCCCAACCCCCCCCAAAAAAACCCACAAAAATAAAAACTAAAAACAAACACAAAAAAACAAAAAACACAAAAACAAAACAAAAAAACAAAAACAAAAACAAAAACAAAAAAAAGAAAAAAAAAACCGAAAAACAGGAAAAAAAATCCTTAGATTCGTTCTTTAATGTGTATAAACTTACGTATAATTAAGTGGACATATCTTGCACGTGGAGAAAGAACGTGTGAGTGTCGTCAGTCAATTTCCCGGTGAAAGATTTCCAAGATGTACGGCATGTCGTCTTGTTTACCACAAAAACAAGATGGGTGCGTGTCAGTAAGGACAGGAAATGGATAATTATTAGGAAAAAGCAGACACAGTTTTAGTCAAATCAGGAAATGCTGATTCAACAGTATCATGTTACTATTGGACTTACTACATTGAAAAGGGTGGTGAACTGTCACCGAGAAAGAGGAAGAACTAGAAAAGAATTTGTGCTCCAAAGCAAACCTGTCAGTGTGCCTTCAAAAGGTAAACATTAAATGTTATAACTTTTTTCCTTTGGTACATCACATTCCATTAAGCAAATAGCTGGATGAAAACTCCAAATTCCTAATGACCTTGACCTTGACCTTTGACGTTTAGAGGTCATATGTAAATTACAAAAATCTACAGTGTTACAATGCCTATACTTTGAGCCCAACATGAACCATATCAGATGAAAAGTGACCACGTTATGGCTATATGAAACTTCCAAAAGGGCTGAATGACTTTGACCTTTGACGTCTAGATATATCATATTATGCCAAAAATGTGCAGTGTTGCAATACCTACCTTTTGAGTCCAACGTGATTAGAATGGATGGAAATTGGCTGAGTTATGGCCGGAAGAAAATTTCGAGGGCCCAAATGACCTTGAACTTGGACATTAAGAGGTCACATGTGTATTACAAAAAAAATTTGCAATGTTAAAATAGCTACAATTTGAGTTCAACATGATCAGAAGTGGATAAAATTTATCGAGTTATGGCTAGATGAAATTTCAAAGGTCCAATTGATATAGACCTTTGACCTTTAAATATCCAAAATCTGTAGGGTTACAGCTGCTACAATTTGAGTCCAAACATGGTCCAAATTGGAGAAAAATTCACCTAGTTATGAATAGGGGAAAATTTGAAGGGTCCAAATGACCTGTATTTTTGACCTTTAGAGGTCATATGCAAATTACAAAAATGTGCAGTGTTACAATAGCTACAATTTGAGCCCAACATAATCAAAATTGGATAAAATTGACCGAGTTATGGCTGGATAAAAATTCCAAAAGTCCAAATGACCTTGACCTTAGACCTTTATAGGTCACATGTAAACTACAAAAAAAAAATGTGCAATGTTTCAAACATATTATTTGGAGTTGGATTGTTTACCTGTACCTATAACAGTTTTGAACATATTCACGATTTAAATTTTCAAATTGCCCTAATTGCATGATTTTCAATACCGTGTAACCTCTTCACTAAAACTCAAGATTTCACGTATGGAAGTACAATCATGCCAAGTTTGGTATTTGTTCGTGTTATATGTTTCAAATAAAATGTGGGACAAATAAAGTAGCCTTGGGGGGAGAAAGAAAGAAAGAAAGAAAGAAAGAACGAAAGAAAGAAAGAAAGAAAGAAAAAGAAAGATAGGTCTAACAACTCGTTGCCGTGCGCGACGTAAAGTAACAGATCAGCGTATTAAAGTGGTAGATGTTCTTATGACTTTTAATGCAGGAGAGAACAGCTTTTGACATATTAAAAAAAAGTTTTACAAGCTTGGGTTGGTTTGTCGCTGCCCATATCGCACATAAAACTGTTAAGGCGAGGCATTGGGTGGAGCAGGGGAGCAAAGGACCATTGTCCGTTATGGCCCTCACACCGCCGGTTCCTTTGTGTTCCTCCATGATGTTTTTTGTAGGTTGATGATTACATGTCAATTACGATTGATTCAAAGCAACCACGTGTCGTACGGGTTCTCCTCATAACATCAATGACTGGCAGGCAATGCTAGCATCGGTTTCAAAAGTTGACTTAACCTCGCAAGATATGCATTAAGAAACGTGCAATAGGCCCACAATGCATTGTGTAGCACGCCGGTCGCCATATGCGAGAAAAAAGTGAGCACAAAAACGCATGCTCAAAAAGGGATGCGTTCACGTTTGAGCACGCCGGTAGCAAGCATTCTCGCTGGCGGCATGCGAGATGCGTGGCGCAGTGCTCAAGCATGCGAAACACTGTGCAAGTTTGGGTGATCCATGATGCAAGAGCTGAACTTTATATTTTGGCTCTTTATAACAAAATCGTAAGACATTCTGTCCCAAATCGTTGGATCAATTGCTTTGATATTTCAAAGGAATACTTCAATATGTTAAACAGGTGGCTCTGTGTTTTTTTTAGTTTGTTTGGTTTTTGTTTTTTTTCATAGTGTTTTTTGTTTGTTTGTTTGTTTGTTTTTTTTTTTTTGTTTTTTTTTTTTTTTGTTTTTGTTTTTTTTTGTTTTTTGTTTGTTTTTTTGTTTTTTGTTTTTTTTTTTTTTTTTTTTTTTTTTTTTTTGGTTTTGTCATATTGTTAAGATATGGGCGCCATGATTGCACAAGATGTTACATATTATACGCAAATTAATTAGAATTGCCAGATTTCGTGCACCTTTATGAAAGCTGACAAACATATTGTAGCCATCGTTGTTGTCGCTGCAAACAAAATTAAAAAACGAAAGCGGTAAAATCGAATCAATACAATCATCTTAATTTCAAATAAATAAAATGGATTCAACTTTTGTGCACAAAAATATAGTAACGTCGATCAGTGGTCAAGAGATTTTAATGGTGATCTGTATATTCAGTATGATTACCTTCGCAAAATCCCTTCTTGGCTTCCCTTATTTTTGTCCGTAATTCTTTTATTGTAAGTGAGCTGCACTGAAGCTTTGTCAAATCAGCCTCAAGGCGGCGCAAATGAGCTTAAAATGAAGAAAATAAATGCATATAATATTCTTCAATTCATCAGCAAAATTGGAAAATTAAAACAATTCTGGACTTTTGGAGGTAATCGCATCGCATATTAGAGGTCATAAGGAAAGGAAATTAATACTTCTCTCTATTGTAGTCGCAAACAACAGTTATACAATACTCTTTAAACATAATGTGTTAACAAACCGAACTAAATATAAACGTGTTGAACATATGTTATAAATGTCTAGAGCACTTCCAAAGCACAATGAGTTATCACTTTATTGTCCCATTATGTTCGCATCTTTATTGCAGATTCAAAGTAGAAACTTGATTCAGTCTTGTCACCTTTAGGAGTTGTCTTCCATTCATTACTTCTTTCCTTCTTTCTTATTGGCGCAATGCGAGGTGTCGATTTAAAGAAAGTATTGACGATACTCTGTTAGCTGAATAATAATGAAGGATGCCAGGGGTAAATAATCAAGTACAATGGATCCCTCTCCCTGCTAGAGTCTCCAATAATTTGTTGAAGTAAGCTTCTTCTGTGGCAAGTTGAGCATTCACTATATACGTGCATGTAGAATACCAGCAAAGTAATCTTGTTTATCAAAATAAAAACAGCTTCTTACCTCTTGTCGGACCACTTTCGCACATTGTCTTGTACCCTATCTTTTCCGTAAACATCTTCATTTTTTCATCAGGTGTCATCATCTTCAGAGTACCTTTACAGCTCTCGAACATATCATGAGGCAATTGCAGGTACTCTGTCTCAAACTGCGGTCCAATAAATCGTTACAGTATTACAAATAAGTGATGAAGCAGGTTGAGTGGGAATCTAATTCTACATGTCTGGGAAACCACCAAATGCATGTACGACTTGTCTCTTTGTCGCAGTTTCAGCTAAAACATGATGTTTGAGTCTCGGATTGTAATTAAAGACAGCCATGAGCGTTTTGCTTGAACTTGAAAATTGAATAGCAGTTGTTTTCACTGTTGAAAATGTTGCGGCCAATTCCAACCTAATGAGGAACTTAATTTGTTATCAAGCCCATAGAAAACTTAAATATGAATGGAAATATTCTGCAAATAAGAGCAGCAGGCCATAAGTTATGGCCACTTGAAAGACGTTGTTCTTGCATTTTTGCCTGAACACTGCAATCAGTCTTCTTTTTCAAAACATTTACCCATAATGCAACACTGATGACACATATTGTCCTCTAAAATTATCAAACTAGAATAAATTGACTACGATCATTACAATGTTTAAAACTGTGTCATTGAGTGCATGTGACCCTGATGGTTTAGTGTCGTAACTGTGATATGTCATTATTTTAAATACAGTTTACACATTAATTTGTCAAACGTTTTAAACTAGGCTAGAGAGTTTGGTCTGTCATCATTGCCTTATTCTATGATATGTTACTACACGGGGGAAGCCTCTACCGCACAATTAACGTTTTTCAGAACTACTGCAACTTCTGTTCTGCTGACCTGATATGTTTAATCCTCACAGCGAAGAATCACCATTCTTAATCTATACATATATTTATATAAGTAAATGTTCAGATATTCAATGGTTAATATAAGATAAATAATAAAAAAAAAAAAAGGCAATAGCCTCTTGGAACGGATTTAACCGGACTTTAGAGGTTAGGTAAATGGAACCAAGAATTCAAGCATATAAACATTCGGATGCAGGACTCGGATCATTCCAGCTACCTATTTTGCAAAACTTTCTTCGACCTGGTCCAACTTGCTAACTTATGTTCGATGTGTTTATAGGTACTGATATGTGCAAAACATTCTTCGACCTGGTCCAACTTGCTAACTTATGTTCGATGTGTTTATAGGTACTGATATGTGCAAAACATTCTTCGACCTGGTCCAACTTGCTAACTTATGTTCGATGTGTTTATAGGTACTGATCTGTTCTGCTCACTTTTGGTTACATTGGTTGTCGCGCTAAATATGAGATAAACGTGTTTAAAATTTCGATAATATGATATTAATAATATTTCTGTGTTTTTTTTTTGTTTTGTTTTGTTTTGTTTTTTTTGTTTTGTTTTGTTTTGTTTTGTTTTTGTTTTAGTTTTTTGTGTTTGTGTGTGTGTGTGTGTGTGTGTTTTTTTTGTTTGTTTTTGTATTTGTTTTTGTTTTTCTTTAAATCCCCAAAACGGTCCAGCCGCTTGATTAGAAATTGCATGGGGGCACTATTAAGGACCATTAGACCCCAACTTATTCGACAGGTGGTAATGTGCTATGTGGTAAATGTCTTCCTGCTTCACTCCATTGCGCTTCGGGATTCATGTTCAAGGTCAAATGTGAGATATCATTGCGCTTAATATTTGATTTTACATTGGTTTTTTCCTTGTGGTAGATTGTACATTCTATCGTTCCGGGGAATACTTATCCTTTTCCCTCGTTGCCTTGTGCTATTTTGTCTTTTGGTAGATTGTAAATTCTATCGTTCCTGGAGCTACTTTTCATTTTGCCTTGTTGCAAATGCTATTATGTATTTTGACAAATCTAATGTAGCTTGATAATGATAACTGATTTTATATTTTGAGGCAATTCCAAATCAGTACAAATGATTTGTAGCAACAGGAGTAATTCAATACAACACACCATATAACAGAACATGGCACCAAGGGTAGTATATATGAAATCGAGAATTTAGTAAGTATTAAGAAGAAAGGAATTTTGAACGACGGAAAATAGAATATACCATCAGGAACAACAAAATATAGAATATAGCATCAGGCACAATATAATTCACCACCAGGCGGAATGGAATTTGGGCCTTAATATCGTTGCATATCAACGTTGGCCTCACACAGTGTGACCTATGTGCGCACATGTTAGCATATAGTAATAAAACCTAGTTTGTCTGTCTGGCTTTGTGTAACGAGGTGTGACCTATATGCGCATATGTTAGCTACAAATTCTTTTGGATTAATTTTGTTCGAGAATATCTGAAATGATTAGATCAATGGATACACTCTTTCTGAATGACAAAGATACAATGAGTATCGGCACGACCGGGATGTATAGTGCGCATGGAATATATGCAGAGTGTACGAAATATATTTAAAACACTGGGCAGATCAATTGGCTTAACCATTGTTTGTTTTCGATGTAGCGCTGCATACATACAAGCACGAACCAAGCAGGACCAAAGTGAAAATATGTAAGGCTTCGAACAGAAAGTATAAAATATCATGAAATTACCTTTTGCATGGCATTCATGAACATCTTTTTTCCCATGGCGATTGCACATTTGTTTCCTTGTACAGACACAACAATGCATGTGCCCAAGAGCAGAAGCAGGAATCTTCGCCACATGGTTGTTCTTGAAATTCGGGAGACTGGTACAAAAGAAGTGTAATTCAATATTTCAGGGCATATTGTGTGTATAGCAATCTTTTTTTAAATGAACAGAGGTTGGTATAATGATTTTTCATGTGGTGACACAATAAAGCAAGGTCAGTTAAAATCTCCGTAATAATAGGCTGTCGATAATAGTTTTAAAAATCTTATGAATATAATGAATATATGTGTCACTCACGGTTCATAATTAAATGACACATTCATAATTCAAGTATTAATTTACCAATATTATGTTCACAAATAAATTTTGAAAAAGGCTGTGACTTAGGGGAAACACGGGTCATTAGCAGATAACCACCACAACGCGTTTCGCTACCTCACATGAGGTGTTTGAAATATTATTTGGCAATCCACAGTCAAAATGCAATTTTGTCGAACCATGAAGGCCCTGGAAAACGACTGAAAATAATAAGTAGAGAATACTTGTCCATCTGATAGTGCTCTTCGTCTCAGTCTTGTATTTAAGGAAGACTATCCATAATAGCAATTTAAGAAACCACCAAAGAGAAAATGGCATCAAAAGAAACTAAACTATTCACATGTGTTAGCCAACCCTCAAAAAAGCACGGTTTATTGGTAGGTGGGTATAAGTGGTATGCTACTTGGGGCACATAGGTAAGGTATAAATAAACTATAGACTTGCTATGTGTGGTGAAACCTTTGTAAGTTTTATGATTGTAACTGAAGAAGCAACAGTATGTATTTTCGCACATGCAAAAAAGCACCAAACCTATTTGTCAAATGTATTGAATGAAACCAAATACCCTTCAATTTATAGAATAAAACGATATGATACAAGATTTGCTTTAAAAATTAAAAATAAAATTGTTAGACCAGAAGGCGGTATTGGCTGATATATTTATATCAAAGTTTTGTAACCAGTAAGAATGGAAAATTTTGATTATAATTATTTTTGCGAGCAAAAGTCAAATCAGCTAATACTTTCTTCTACAGGTAGTTGTTCAAATCTACATACAAATTGCATAGCTTCATTGATACTCCAAACCTTTGGTTTTCTTGTTTTTTTGTTTATCTTAACACAGGACTGAAGAGAATGGTGTATCATCACAGTCAAATGCCATGTAAACCATTTGGAAAAGTGGCACGTTATATGCTGTCCCGGTCGTAAATCTGGATTTGATAGCGCTCGAAAAATTTCCAAGAAATTTATAGGCATTTTAGGTTATCATTTTGCAGCTGCATGCTTATTCAACACAATGCTGTTGTTATCCCTTTTTCGCCATGTTGCCGATTTTTTCCAACATCTGTGCAACACGTTAAGCATCCTCAAAACTATTTTGATATTAGGTACCAAGCTGCATGTAATTCGTTTGTTCTCTTTCAGTCCAACCCCAGCAATATTTATCAAACGCCTTGTAAATATCAATGGGGATCTTAATTTAATTTTGGTATCACCCGAGGTTCAATTGCTTTCTTCGTTAAAGGTTTCAATATTTTGTCTTGATGATACTTTCATTACGGATGGAAGATGTTAGAATATTCCCTGGTGACAGTCCAAATCTTCATTGACTCCAATGTCGGAGAGACATTTATTGGTAACTCACGGGAGATTGACTTGCAATAAGATTATGCTTGCTAGGAATGTATAGTTCTTCATGTAACCATGAATGGGTAATATAATCCTCACAGACTTTCACGTTAAAGGATTGCAGATCAACTGGACCACTGTGTGAATGCAATATAACAACATATTTTATCCTTTGCAATATTACTTATAATGGCAGGTTCCTTGATTGTCGGAAGATATGCAAAAAGTTTGATTTTACTTGCTTTAACGTTTAATGCAAATCCATGTAAACAAAATAGGTTTCAGGACGACATTAGCTTATTCCGCATGGAGGTTTTGACTTCACATGGCCATATGATCCTAATAAAAAAGGTCACAATTATCTCTGAAGTGTGTATTCGCCCGAATACACAACCAAATACATAAAAATTTGTAAGGTTCGAGCTGTGTATTCCTATTGGTTTGCATGTTAAGGTTGCCTTAAATAAACTGGTCACTTTAGTAGCTGTGGTTATATGATTTTTGTGCGGTATTTCGTTGCACATTTAAATTTAATGTGCGAAATTTGGTGTCTCTATGTGCAGTTGTTTTCAAGTTATGAGGTTGCAAATTGCAATGTAAAGTAACGGGAATTCATAACCCTGGCCCTCCAGTGACTGCAGTGCCCTCTTTTAGGCAGGGCTAGGACCTTCTGTTCTTGTCCTTTCGTATTAGCAGGACCCCGCAGGATTTCGTGCAGAACCTGAAGCACTAATAGCCATATCATTTTCAGACTTGGTGTGGATATAATTACACCTTGGCTAATTATAACGTTCCATTTTACCCATTTAAACAATCACAAATTCTTGTTTCCTATTCCAATTCAATGTTTTAAAACAGTAATGATTACCTATTCGGGAAAATCTAACGATGGCTTCTCTCACGCCAATTGGTCGATTTTGATGAATTGCGTCTATGGGGTTCTATTGGAACTATAATGGTTCATTCGTACATTCGTTGAATCCGTATTTATGATGGGATACCACATCGTTCGTATTCGCGTCATCAAAAAGCGACACGAAATCGAATATGGATTTTTATCAAGTGAAAAACTCCAGCCTATCATTGAATTGTAAAATACAGCGATAGTGGCTGTGAATGGGGGAAAAAAAATGTCGATTCCATCGCCATGAGTTAGCATTAATTAGTATCTTGTACATATCTCATTTTGCTCAGCATGTGGCATTCTGATTTTTTACGTTGATTGATTTATTTTAGCAGGTAGCGTTTTAATTAATTTCAAATTGAATATCGTGAATGTCATCCAGGGGAAATAGGATGATTAGCAAACATGCTTGTGTTTGTGTAGCTTACTATATAGTGCAAACGGTAGAGGCTCACTGTCCTTGATACAAATGTAGGCGTATCTTTGGTTTCTTGTGTTAATGATTTCAGGTGACAAAAACAGCATGAGCTTTACCCTGAGGATTTGTGTATGTTTTGGCCACTTTGAAACGTCGTACTGAACTCTTCGCAAAATTTGATTGGAACATACATAGATTGCGTTTTAATAAAAAAATATTCAGAAGGACAGTCTGAAATTATTTGATTGTAGCAATATGTCATATTACGTAGAAATAATAAATGACTGTATACGGACATGTTTTATATAAGAGGAACAGCTAACTATAGAGTAAAACATTCGTTAATCAGATACTCTTCAAACTCCTGTCGCAAAATTGAATACAGATGAAAATTATAGCACCCTTTTAGACCAGCCAGGTGTATTTGGGGGTTTAATGGTGGTCATTTGTACACTTCCGTCTTATAGGATGTAATGCACTTGTGTCCTACGGCGTGAGCTTCTGGATCTTGTCTTTTTGTGCCAGTATCTGCCTGCATGGCCATTACGAAGTGAGCCTTCAAGAAATTGTCCCACTTCAAAACACACCCTTGCTCTCTGACACGCTGACAATAATAGCATTGTATTCAAACTTCATCGTTGTCGCAATGAAAATTCCTGCTACTCCTATAAAAACACATGGTACTCAACCGGAACAACCTTCCATGTAATCTACAGCTAGAGCATCAACGTCTATCAAAATAATATTTCACCATTAATCGTGCCCTGCTTATATCCCTGGGTTTATTGCCATGTTATTATTATTATTATTATTATTATTATTATTATTATTATTATTATTATTATTATTATCATTATTATTATTATTATCATTATTATTATTATTATACTTATATATATATATATATATATATATATATATATATATATATATATATATATAGATATATATATATATATATATATATATATATATATATATATATATATATATATATATATATATATATATATATATTCGGCATCGTCATTATTCTCTGAAGTGATTTACCCTCTTATGTTTGAACATGCAGCTGTCACCGACTACAGTTCTATGGTTTAAGCAATTTCATGGAAGGGGGAATGGGGCTCACATAAGTGACCACACTTGTTCGACTCTTCGGTTACAACAGCATTTTAATTGACCTCTATCATTTACATTATTCACTCTCTGTTTATATTAAATCCCAATGGATCGATTTGCTGATCAAAGTTCAATAAATAGGTAAATAATATAACTCCACGGTTTTCTAAGTCAGAATCGAAGATACATAAGCGGCCATCAAATAAGCAAACTCACGTAGCGCAGGTCTTGCCGATCACGACTGAATGTTGACAGAGTTTTTACGGCAAACATGACCTACATGCTGAAGCCTTTAGGTCATACTGTGTTGAGTGCTAAAAGGACAGAGACTAATGACCAATGATCTGCTTATCTGGTGAACACGGCCGGCAAAAGTAATTCACACAGTGGGTTTTAAATATGTCTACGGAAACGTTTGATTCTTGCTTTTGTTTCCCAGAAAAAAAATTCTTAATTAACTTTTCCTGAAACACTTGAACTGGAATACAAATGTTGAAATCAATATATAATAATTCAATGTTTTAATATGTGACGCAATATCAAGTATAAGTTCTTGGGTGTTGATAAATAACCGCCAGAGACCTCTAACATGTCTTATGTTTCACATTCTAATTTGTAGTCTTTGCCTGATCTAATCATATGCTATTTATATTTTAAAACAACACCCTCTGCTTGTAATGTGATTGCCTGAAAGGATGGCAGAATACACGGTCATGCACTTACTGAAAGTGTCAGTGATTGCGCCAATTTACATGTATTTTTCGGACACAAAAACACACATACAGGCGCACACACACACACACACACACACACACACACAACTATACATGTGCGCGCGTGTTACCCATGATATTGTAATGAAATGGAAATTGAATATTTTGTGCAGAAAATCAAGAGGGGCTGCAGATTCAGTTCAAATTTTCTTACTATCTTATATGATAGTATGTCGAACTGCAACTTAGTAAACAAACAAACCAAAATTAAAACGTCTGTGCGTCAGATAAAGGCCCAAAAATTTACCGACAGCAGGCTAGGGGATTCTGGCAACTTGTGCTTTTTTGATCTGAGAAAAAAATATTCAAAAAGTTTTGGGTAATTGTCATTAAAAGGCTTTTTGACTTTCCGACAGTAAGATTACTCGTCGGTACGTTATGCTACCTCCCCGGTATATAAGGGCTGCTTCATAATTTTCACGAAAAAGATCGAGAAAGGGTGCATATGGCGAAGTGGAGTGAAACGAAACAAGAAACGTCAAAGAATTTGGGACCATTCATTTTCACCCTCTGCAGGAAACAAGAAGTATGTACTTTTGCACTTTGCTTATGTTTACATTTACCAAAAGCATATTCCTGCTTGATTAATGTTTAAAACAAACGCACAGTAAACTTAATGTTAATGATGATACAATTAATATTCCGATCGTGCTCGTAGTATACTGCCCTACCACTTTTATGCCCATGTACCTGCTTGGGTGTTCGTCTAACACTGGAGGCGCCTATCCATAATTTCGCTCATACCTAAGCGTTAGCACTTATGACATGTACGGCTATTTATATTTCACCATAGATACATATTTATAAATCAGGTTGCCTAAGAACGAAATTTCGATGAATTGCATGGTAGAGCGAGAAAACAGAAATGTAAACGAACAATGTTAGTTTTGAGTAGATTTATCCGCGCCACACAATATGCATAAACTGGTGAACTACCAAAATTGGCCAAAATTTTAACATCAATTTTCAACATCACGAGAGGGGTTCATGTTGGTGTTGCCTGCTCCCCAAACGTTTTTTCTATCAAGAAATAAAATAAGTTTAAAACTACATCAAGTAACTTAACCCGTAAACATAATTTTGCATATATAATTTTGGGGGGCCCACAAGTGTAACTTGAATTTTTTAATCTCTCGCCACAGTTTAACTAAGTTTATTTATCTGTAATTGTTAACTAATTATTCAAAATTTAGCGTGTCATGGCAGATCTATAAATTTACTTGCTGTAATTTCAGGATGAGATGCCCAAAATTTTCGATTTGACGACACCAACGCCCCACAAGAACCAGATAGCTTTAGGTTAAACCATGGAAATTTTTCCACATAAAAACAACACAAGTCCGTAAAAAGAAATCACTAAATTAATTTTTGTTTTGTTGTTAGTGTTGTTGTTGTTGTTGTGGTTGTTGTTTTTGTTGTTGTTGTTGTTGATTTTTAGAATATATCAAAATAAATTAATATTGCTGTAGTGATTAATATGCCAAGATCAACACGTGTGCAAGATTTGTTTTTTTAATCGACAAGTCAATTATTTTGAAAAAAAATCTTAAAAATGTCTGGTATTAGTAGTTATTATGAAGAAAAAATAAATCTGGTTCATCCCAATGCTACCTATTTTTGGGAACAGTTGTTAGGGTCAATTACAGTATTCAAAACCTTATACCTGAACTTTCAGTGAGAATTTTGACCTGTAGGATCCGATTTAGGTGTTAACTAGGGTCAGACACTCTCCACATATCTGGATATTTAAGGATAAGATCGTTTACACCAGATGGGGCACTATGACCTCTCCAGTCACTAAAATGCAAAGCTACTCTTTTCATGATGAAAAAGGTATTGCAGCCCTATATTTCACAAATTTCCCACTTTTTCATTCCTCTTATATCTGACACACATTTTATTCTATATGTATATTATGTTATGTTTATTTATGAACTTCAACCCTTTTTATCCATTTGGGGAGTTTAACAGAAATATAAATGTGGGACGCGGTCATATCAAGCTGATCGTAAAATGAAATTAAGGGTTCTGCATAATACTACATATTCCGATAAGGCTGAAAACGTTTCAATACAAGCTCAAAGCTACAGCTATGAACACGTTATGGCACATGTAAACATGTTTTCATTTCTAAAATTGACTGTCTTGTTACATTCAAAGACTTTAAACCTGTCCATACAGCAGAGCCTCTGGATGTGGACAGTTTCTTTCTTTCTTTCTTTCTTTCTTTCTTTCTTTCTTTCTTTCTTTCTTTCTTTCTTTCTTTCTTTCTTTCTTTCTTTCTTTCTTTCTTTCTTTCTTTCTTTCTTTCTTTCTTTCTTTCTTTCTTTCTTTCTTCCTATTACATCGTTGAGTTGCCCACTAAGTCTTGTATTATTAAAGTATATTGTATTGTAATGAAGTGAGACACATGGATTCGAACCTGCCGCGTCTAGAATGTAAGCTATCCACTCTAACCATTGTGCCACACAGGTTCTTGACACTATCGGTCTGTTGACAGATAATTACATGTGGTGATATAATCGCTGCAATACCACAGAGCTAAGAAGATCATATAATTACTATGAAAATTCTGTTAATATTGATAACAACATACACATCCGTTTTTCATCACTTTAAATTTATTGTGATTTAAAGAGAATATGCGATGCAAGTCCAATAATAATGCTTATACTAGAATTAATGATGGTCATAATAATAATAATAATAATAATAATAATAATAATAATAATAATAATAATAATAATAATAATAATAATAATAATAATAATAATAATGAATGTATGATGATAATAATCATTTATTGCACAATCATTTTTTTTTGAAAAATAAAATATAGCAAACAGATCTAAAAATATAATAAGGATGACTGTCATTTTGTTGAAGGTACGTTCTCCATACTATAATAATAGATTTCTTGTGTGATGGTAGTAAATAAATAAATTATTATAATAGATAAATAAATCCAATAATTAATAAAGAAAATGAATCCCCCCCCAAAAAAAAAACAAAAACAAAAACAAAAAACCCTTCCGCATTCTAACTCATGCTGATTCGAAAGCGCCACCCATGGTTCTAACGTACACCGTCGCAGCCATTGTGCCACACAACCGACTGCCTGTCCTATAATATGTTTGTGTCAGTATCCGTAACGCTTGAGTGTTGTTTGCCACGCACATGAATTCTCTTGCTTAAATACAGCAGTCATAAAGAATTTCTTTTTTAGTTTATTATTACTCATCGATTTAATCATAAGTGACAATGCTATATCTTTATAGGTCTATAATCACCGAATGGGTACAGTTTTTGTTTTATTCAGTTGTTCTAAAAACGACAATAACAAATTACATGTCGCGTGCAATGCATGGTCCTGCCCTCATTGAACTAACTGCTTTCGTCTTCTAACCAATCTCGGGGCTTTTCACACTTTTTCGCTCTGCGGAAAAATTTTGAAGCAGCCCTAGTAGTCCACATCCTGTAGAGTATCATTAATGTATGTATCGCAGGCGGGGGGTTCAGAAATATTCATGCTAACCTTCCCTATGCACAAGACTGGAAAATACATATTTACAATCAAACGGCCATGCAAACAGCTCTACATGGTTCACATATGCTGGACTGGTGTGCGCAGTATATTTGCACGCAAAAGTATCATCGCTCTTATTTCTCAGATTCATAGTTTATCTTCTGTGAATGTTGCAGCATAATGCAGACCGCGTTTTCAAGATCTAGCTGGTCAACCTAAAGAGAGGACTCTCGATCAGGCTTACCTCTTTTAGGTCCCTCGAAGGGCGAGGTGTCTTTCAGGTGCACGACGCGTTGCTTCAAAAGCGAGGTCGTTGTGCTGGTTCCCTAATTTTAGACCTAACATATCTGGGGTGAAAATTGGATGATTAAAATTGCCCAGCATACACCCCAAACCCATGGTTCGTTATTTTCATTTTTGTTTCCGTTTTCTGACATCCACTACCCACCCACCTAAATCTTGACAATGTACAATTGGGATTGCCCAAGAATGGGAGCAACAGGTCAGATCTCAGCATAGTGGCTATATAAGAATCTGAAGGAAGGGTGAGGTGGGTACTTCCCAAAATCTAGGGGGGGGGGGCAGTTTGTCTAAGGAGTAAGCTTAAAGAAATAAGACAAGACCCAAACAAGATAAGTTAAAGGGGGGGGGGGGGATTGAGGAGCCCCATATTTTTTTCAATAAGCAGCATATTATGCTAACTTACAATAAAAAGTCATAACACCTGCATGGGGATTTTTTTTCCGGCGGAGGGGTGGGGGGCTAAATGCCATTATCAATATTAACAGGTGGGGTCTTAGAAAGAACATTGCAAACAAGAACATGGTCTTGACATGTTTTGGGATCTTAGATAAGTGATCAAAGGTGATCTTACCGGTAGAGCCCATATTAGCAAGATATAGTGATCGCCTGCACTGCCCCCCCCCCCCCCCACTTCCTGGACTGACAATACATAATGTTGCCATAACGAACAAAAAGGCCTCCAAACATAAACGTTCCATACTGCGCACAGATCATATTTTGTAGCCGTGCTGCCGACCTTGGTGACAACCCTACCAAGTAAAACATGCAGTTACCGGGAACCAGATATATTGTCTCATGACATGAAGCAGGTTAAAAAACTGAGATGTATTTCATGCGTGAACAAGAGCTCGGAACGATATATTTCAAGGGATGACAGGAGCGGCGCTTCATAAACGGCTGGTGCGTGATGTAAACCTTGGCCGTGAAAGAAACCTCGCCCGCTTTTAAAGAAACCTGACGCAGGTTTACCGTGAAATATAGTTCTGTTTCGCGGGAGAGCTCTTGATCGCAGCAAATGTATCGTAGCTGACAGTGCTAAAGAGCATGTCTCTGTTAACTGATTCGAAACCAAGACTGGCAAACTATTACATAAGTGATTTTTTCTGACTTCAATACTTGATGATAAATACCATAATCTTTTGGATACTAAGTAAACGGTAATAACACATGCAGTCTCGTCATATTTCTTCTTTGTACATGTATCAACATCGCCAATGACAATTGTGCTTCACTGAGGATTTCTTCATTTTTCGTTTTTCAGCAATTGAATTTAAGTTTGAAAACAACAATAAGATACTAAGTCCATAATGGCCAAGGCAGGTGAACAGTTACCAATTCCACCTTGGAGGTCAATCAACATGTTGCCCGTAAGGTACAGAAGGGTCACTTACCTCTGAACACCATGGAAGCTGCAACACTAACTGAAGGACGAAGAACTTTATATCAACCTTTTGTATAAAACAAATGTCTTAGAGCAGCCCCGATGTGTTTGAAAAGACGAGCAGATGTAAGCTTGTAACCATGTGTTCTGCTGCGTCTGCACATTGACATCACAACGTGAACAAATACAGCTGCTCATACATTTTACATTTACCGATTAATTTTTCCAATATTTTTCCCGGCAGCCAAGACAAGGCGTTCAAGCTACAAATTTGAGCATTTCCGATTGCATAATAAGAAGTGATGAAACGCATAGTCTATTAATCAAGTATGCCAATCTTGAGTAAAACGTTACAAAGAGACAGTAAAAAATAATTATTTATATCACATTCCGCAACCATGAATTGTCCTTTTTGGGCAGTAATCGATTTTGTTGTAGTTATCTTCCGTGATGAACATGACTGTCAATACCCGAGTCATTTAAGTGGAGCAATTTTTTATTTCTTCAGCTGTGCCTGACGGTATGTTCTGGTACATTTCAAAGCTAACTTTGGCCAAAATTCAAACATTGTTACAGACAAACTACTTAAATGTGCAATGTCAAAAGAGATTAAGAGCAAGTCACATGTTACCTATGAGGAGGGTGTGTACTTCAGTTTGCAATATTTAAACACAATGGCTCAGGGGATTGTAAGACATTCTTATCTTTTATCTCTTGGTCCTACACGCGTGATGTCCGTGACTGTGTCAGATTGTCAAGATGTGTTGCACGCTTTGCGCTGAATTACCCATTGTCTTTTTTTTCAAATTTTCTTCTTATGAGAATTGTATTGGGATATAGGCAAAAAGTACATCAATTGTGACCGATGTGTATAGTTGTTTGTTTTTGTTTGTTGCGAAAACTTTCAAATCAGTTATACAGAAAGATGGGAAAGCAAAATTTCATTTTTTATCATCCAAAGCAATTAAACACACAGATCGCTCACGGTTCTTGATTTGTATGAATAATTAAGGAACAAAAACAAAAAACAACATGCTTGCATTGAACTGTGTCATTAAAAAGACACCCAGTGAGACAGCCCAAGGTGCAGATGAATAGTAAAGAGATTTCAAACCACAATCACAAGAAGTATTACAGTGGCCCAAAGAACATGTACGTTTTCCTCGATACATGAGACAAACATGCTCTGCACAGACAACTACTGGATCTTTGTACATTAATCTAATAGCTGTTCTTCCAGAACTCAAATAATACACGCAATCAAAATTTATCTAAAGGACTCATTTTCTCTCTTTTTAACTCAAAAATCAAGGAATAATGTCGTGCAATAATGCTGATTAGAGTTTTTGCGATCTGATACTTTGAACTTTATCCGATATAAACACTAAATGTGTATGAACATGAAATCTGATTACCTCCAGAAAAGGTACTAGTTCATCCCTCGACTGTATTAAATGGGATGTGTGTCAAAACGAATTTTCGTGATGTATGTGATATTATACATGACCACAATTGTGATATCACACGGCCCAAACACTTTTACAACTAAATTGAGCTGTGGCACCATTAACGAAGTGCACAAAAACGGGGATAAAATCAAACGTGCGCGAGGGCTGTGTGATTGTAGGCCTTCCCCGCATGCGACAGGGGATCTCTGCGACAAACCCAAACAAACATGGCACATGGGATCGGCGTAGAGGGTTGGTCTAGGGCAGTCTTTTAGCGGTAAATACCCAATTAAACATAGATTAAATAAAAACGTGCACGGCTGGAGAGAGTGTTGTTATTTTCAGTCTCTCCATATCGCTGTTCGGAGGGAAATTTCAGCTCACCCTCAGTCATGTGACATCTTATATTTCGATCTTTTTTTCGTTTTTCCTTATATGTCAGTTACGTAATTTTGTTTTTATTACGAAAAACTGCATACATTTTTACCTTCATGCCAGATAACATGGTATTGAATCATATTTAAAAGAACCCCCTTCTTTACCTTGACCTTACAAATTGCGCATAAGGTAAGGCTTCTATTAAGGATGTTTTTCAAAAATTATGCCGAAGAAGTTCCTTAATTTGAATAAATGTTAATACTCTCTGGCTCAAAAATGATTGGAATTATAACACCAGTTGTTCCCACAAAAAAGCAAAGTGGTAACGAAATGAAGTAATAATACTCTATTCTCATCCTGGATGAACTGTATTTGTATGTGCATTAATCTTATTTAAGTCCTGGAAGGTACTGTGGTGAGGTAAAGAGGTTTGGTGTCATAAGTCTTGGTCTCATTTTGAAGCTCATGAGTTCGATCACATCTCTCAAATCCACTGGAGAAAAAAACCGTACCTATATAATGGTATATAGATACTTAAGCACATTAATGCATTACCCTCGTATAAATATTTGTTTCAATACAGTACACGACGTGTCATTAGTGCCTGATCAGCACATTCGAGGACAAACACATCACTACAAAAAAATCCACTTAACATTTTATGGCCCTCCTTAAATTCAGCATTTTTTTCACTTTGCAAGTGGTCACGTTTTGTGTTATGAGTTCATGCATGTTAAATTTTGTCGAGTTCCAATGCATTACCACTGTTTAAACTGTATCAATTAGCCAATTTCGACGTTCAGTTCCTATGCCTTCTAATGTAGGATTCCCCTTCGAATTTGTGTACATGTGGTGTTTAGTTGGTGCATGCACACATAGCGTTATTACATGAAAGTTTGACACAGCAAAAAACCAGTATCAAAATTGTCAATAAAAACAGCAGGTTTACTGCCTTTGGGTGAATTAGGCACACCTAGCGTGCATCATAAATGCATACTACTTCCGATTATTTGTTAATGTCCAGTGCTTTCTGTGGGCTGCTATCAAGAGGCTCTTTGTAGAACGCTTTGTATGTTTTTATTCTTAATTGACATGCAGGCTCAGCAAAAAAAAAAGTGACTTTTGGCGAAATAACTATTATTTTGGTCAATTATGTGCAGTGTTCTTGATTAACTCATAGCAAAAACAACTTTCTTGACACAGGTAAGTGCTACACAGTTAACTTTGTTTCAGCTGGTGTCGGCTGCTGGTCTGTAGCTTTCTGTAGTGTGATTCTTATTTTGAAATGGTCTGCCACAGTTATTATAATAAAAATATGCGCGCATGCAGAACGGTATTTCTGAAAACGTGACGTAAAATTTGCTTTCCCACAGTTTTTTTACTGTCTTTATGCCTTGAATAGTTGATGACTTGTTTTAGTTTCATCTCGATATTGAATACAGAAGACAAGTGCATTTCAGATTTAACATGCACGTTACTATTAGGGTCTAAGTACTGCAATTGTAAAATCCATATTCATTGATTTTTTGTTTTCACAAAAATTTGAGTGTTTTGTAGTTGGTCAGCATTTCATATGTAATATTCCCTGGACCGAAGGAATAGTGTTATTGAAGGACTTATCACGTTCAAAAAGACCTTGATTGAGCGGTTGAGGAGACCAAAGATTTTTTTTATTTCATTTGATTTGTTTTATTTTAATCTATTTTATTTTATTAATTAATTAATTGATTAATTAATTAATTAATTTATTTATTTATTTATTTATTTTTTCATTCATTCATTCATTCATTCATTCATTGATTCTTTTTTTTTTTTTGCTTTAACTTTATTTTGAAGTGGTACAATTTCAATCTTCGCCTTCGCTAAAAACTGTTATTTCCTTCGCTGGAGAATATTTATGATACGGCAAGGCTTCAATGTGAAGCATGTTGACCTTACATGTACTTTTAATGTAAAATTAATACTATGAAACGAAACAAACGTCTTATATATATATATATATATATATATATATATATATATATATATATATATATATATATATATATATATATATATATATATATATATATATATATATATATATATATATATATTTATATATATATTTATATATATCAAAATAAATGTATTTGCTCTTTTTATCACATATTAAACATTTTGCATAAGTGACTTCATGAATTATGGAGCGAACCAAGTCTTAATGTTGTCCAAAATGGCGAAAAAAAGACCAGGTCAGTTTAGCGTACAAACTTTATCATCAATACCGTACCAATTTCGCATTTGTGACCCTGTTGGGACGTTGTTTACATCATCGTCGTAAATTTTTTTAGTTGACTTTTGAGAGTCCGAAAACTTGTAATGGGAAGAAAACATTCGTAATTACGGGATCAAACATGCGGTATTAAAATACGCGCTAAGAGAAAAACTTGTAATTATAAGAAATAACTCATAATTTGGAGTTTTTTTTAAAAAAATGTAATTACGAGAAATATCGTAATATAGGGGAAAAAAACCTCGCAATTACAAGTTTTCAAAATAAGTTTTGGTGTCCCCTATATGGCTTCCTTATTTTCATCAGTTATTTAAGGCACGCAAGTTCCACTTTCTCATGTACGTAATATTTTTCGTCATCAATCTTATAGCATCTTTGAGATGATATATGCTCCCTTTGCCGAGCAGGTAAAACAATCTTACGATCTCCATGCACAGTCTGATGTGAGGTACATTCACATTGAGAGATGCCTCTGTAACAATATCGTTATCAGCAATACTGTTATTATCATTTTTTTTTTTGCAGGGATGTTTTCGAATGTGTGCAAATGGTGCACATTTAGATATATCAATTGTTTTGTGTTTGTTTGATCAACACTTATGCATTCACTAGATAGGTTGGTGTATTGGAAGGTCCAGATAATGATTGATATACGAGTTATGACCGATAATCATGTTTCCAATTGAATCGGATCATCTCATCTTTTCTCTGTTTGCTTGTTACCTATTTAACGAAATTTAAGAACATGCGCGCACCAAGGTATGACAAGCTCTTTAGTTACCAAGACACATGGACGCATCATCCCTTGATTCACGTATCTGTTAAACATTATGTTTTTAGTATGGAGGAATTTATGCTAAAACGTTGAGCCGGCGACAATTTATATTTGTGCGCCATTGGGTGATTTGGCGGGAAGTGATTAATGAATTGTCAGTTTGTAGAGCATATATCAGCAGCAGTTTTGGTCCTCCGCGAACTTATGTCAATGAAAGGTTCTAGAATTTTAGGCCTGTCTTTAGTGACATCCTTAACACGCCAGTATGGTGATTCCTCGGGCTACTAGACTTACTCAATTCTCACTGGACTGTTATTTGTATTTTACTTAAAATTATATTCAATACAAAATAAAACTTTTAATGAAACCCGTCACACACGTTGTAGCATTATACTGTTAAAATACAGGTAGGCCGCTAAACCTAGCTAATTGGCTTGGGATGTGTCTATGACTAGATAACATTAACAGATTAGCGCATGGTGGTATGCATTTTTTTTCACAGACAAGAGAGCGGTCATAACGCACCCCTCTTTCGAATCTGTTAATTGAGCTAAAGTGTAAGGAAAGATTAATTGCAGTGCACCGCGTCAAGCGAATGGCGTCCAGTGAGGCATTGGCAGCCGCGGGGAGACTGTCAGCGTTGTCTCGCTTGAGTCGTCAGGACTAAAATAGCCATGCATTCACCAAAAACTACTTGCCACTGAGTCTTATCACAGTGATAATGGGATTGGAACTCTGTAGTACTCAATAGCTTCTACTGTTGAAACCTGCACGGCAACAGTGTCGACCAGTTTAAAAAAAATAAATAAAAGATGACAGTAGGGCCTACTTAATAAAATTTTACTGTGTAGTTGACATAATATTATCAGTTAGCTTTGTGGAGGGGAAAATGTATCGGATTTCTGAGTGGGACCGCGGGATGGGAAAATAGGGACATGTACCAGGGACTTTTGCAAGTCTATCGTGCTGCGTGCAATAGTTTTTCTCCCTGCATGTAAACAGATAGATACTCTGTGCAGCGTAGCAAGTACGCTTTGCAACAGAGGACTGTAAAGAAATAGATTTAACAGTTTGTCACGTGCGCGCAATCAGCCTCTCTGACAGAATATTGTTTTATTTGTGCTACTTAAAGATACCACTGTTCATTACTACAAAATGTGATGTATGTCACATCGTTGATTTAAACATCCTTTTTTAATTTAAAAAAGGCAATTGGGAGAAAAAAAATGCCCAGCCCTAAATAAATATAGGGCTAAAACACATGGAAAAGTAAGAGAGATGAGACGATATACAACAAAAAGAGCCCAAAATATAACCTCAAGAATACACATCATCTCATTTTCGAAAAAAAAGCATTACTGGGTAGAAAGACCTAAAAAAAGATTGCAACGCGGTCTAACTCTTGAAATTATAAGTCACATTGACGTAAAGAATAAACAAAATGTGCGATAAGCATTTACTGTCATCAGCTTACAGGGATATTCGGGTCCCGAGATATCTTATCCCGGACAAGATATCCAACCTGTCCAAGATATGCTGTGCGTATTCTACAATGAAACCATTGAAACATCGTGTGCACCAGTCTCCAATATAGCCTTAAGAATTATCACACCCAGCACAGTAAATTCTAGCAAATTAGAAAATACAGCAAATATGTACTTATACTCATTACCTAATACAGGATGCAAAAAAATCACCATATTTACTCAGAAACCTCAGCAAACCCATGGTTAGGGCTGCGTTATAGCAGTGCGATACCACCCAGACAATCATTCCATAACCGTAAACCACAAAGGAGTCACAATCTACCAGAGACTCGCTGTTAAATATGCTCAAGTGCATGAATCTGCAGATGTATTCATACGACTATAAACGGTGTAATAAAACTTGATACTTGAACCTTGTGTACTTAGACCTGGATTCCAAGAAAGTAACACTTTTCTTGTACATATCTTGTGTGCATGAATTAAACATATAGCAGTATTGGCTTGTTTTCCTATAACCGGATGAATTTAATGAAATCAATCATCTATGAATCACAATGACTGCCAATGGAATACCAAATAAACAAATTATCACACAATTTTTTTTACTTGTTAGTCCTAAACATACAGAAACAAAAAACTGAGCAGCGTTTGGCGGTACAAACCACGTTATCTCTATGTATGCATTGGGTATAGTGAGTGACGGGAGTGGATTCGCAGATTATGGAGCTCCGTTAATGAAGTTGGCGATCTGCTACGCACATTTCTGGTGGTTAAGGTCGTTAAGAATTCAGTATATGATGTCTCTTGTCATGTACGATTTATGTTAATCAGGCAGCGGTGCTGCTAAGAATCCGGAGAATAAACCTCAATGCTTACCGCCGACGTGGGGTCACGCCTGGTCTAATATATCCATAAGCTTTGCTCCATGAGCATTATCGTAACGGGTCTGCGGTGAATAGGCCGAAACATATACCTGGTTGTGTATTCAATAAAGTCGAATCTGAGAATGACTGAAACAGAAGATATATAAATCTATTCATGACTGGTTTAAGAAAGAATTCTGACAAATGTTTTCGCTAAAAATACTTCACCCTGAGAAAAGGATCTAGCAAGGTGAGGGCTCAATTTGTTTCCAAAATAAAGGAATCTTTGGCTAGCGTGCTGGTATTTGAAAAGGCTTAATAATGCAAATTTACGTATTTAATGTCCTCTGGCCATTCTATGATAAAGAAAGCAAGGTGGCATTGAATAGTTTGTGTACATATGTGTCATTGAATCTCTTTGTTTCCTGTTGGGATTGATTGAAGTTACATTTTCACTGCGTTATTTGGCCCCTAAAGTATTCATTTTCCATTTCCTAAATTATTCACGTCTTTTATATTCTGTTTTTGGCAGTTTTAGATGATAACTGATCTCTCTCATAAGTTGTATTGCATTTATTTATAATCAAACCATAAACTTCTATTTTATGGTCTCTTTGAAACTCAAAATCAATGTTATGGCCTTTCCTGGACCTCTCATCAAAATCTACGCCAAGCGACTGCTTAAGTGATAACTCAAGTTGACATTCAGCCATAACATATGGTGGAGAATCCGGGTATTTGAGCCAAGGAAACATCAATTGTAAACTGTCAAGTTATTTTCAGCTTGAAAAAAAAAAGAAAAAATGAAAAAGCCAACCAGCTCACCATGACGGACGCAGAGTTCAAGGAAGAAGTGAAGAAAACCCTGGAACTCCTGAAGGACCAGCTGCAGACAATCGGGAGCAAGGTGACTCAAGTGCAAGAAGAGACCTCCCCCATGACAGGTAATGGGAGTTTTTTCGCACACTTACATTCAGTGGGCTTTCAAGAGAAGACGCCAGCTCAAGAGAAGACGCTCAAGCTGATTTAGGCAAGTGGAGTGACGATAAAAAATTAAGAATTTTCAAGCTTGCAATGACTGATTTGGCAGAAATTTGGCACAGAGAATTGCATGAAGATACCAGAAGTGATTGGAACAGATTAGTTGCAGCTTTCAACAAGAAATTTAGAAATGAAGATGATAAATGGATCTTGGAGGGGACACTCCATTCAAAACAACAACAGCCAGGAGAAAGTGTGGAGAGTTATTCAAATGTGATGAGAAAACTTTTTGCAAAACTGAACAAAAGTGAATCTGAAAGATTAACTCTTTTTGTGCATGGCCAGGCCAGAACTCAGATCTTTTGTGTTAGGAAAAGATCCCAAAACTGTGGATAAAGCTGACAGTGCTGCCCTCTTATATGAATGTGTGGGAGCAGCAGGTCACCAGCAACCACAAGTGACCATGGATGCTCTAACTAATGTAAAGGACGTAATTGAAAGGCTTGAAAAAAGAGTAATGAGCATAAGCATATCAAAAGAAGAAAAAGCAAAGCCCCAGGGACAGAAGCAGAATCAGGACAGGTCAACACAGGGCACAATTATTTGCAACAGGTGTGGAAGAAGAGGTCACAGTGCCCAAGCTTGCCCAAACGCTAAATTAATTTGCTGGGGGTGCCGTCAGCTAGGGCACATCATTTCAGAATGCAAAAGTAGACCAAAGTTCAATCAACAAAATTTTCATCAAAATTATGGTCCACAACCAAATTTTGGGCAACAAAGTTTTGGTTCTCAGAATTTTGGGCCACATAACCCATTCTCACAAGGTTTTGGTGGACCACAGAATCATGGCAACCAGAATTTTGGGCCCATGTCTTTTGATGCACAAAATAACCAACAAGATTTAAACCACTAAAACCCCACTTTAACAGAGGGAATAAAGCAGGGGAAATATGTACTCTAGGCCCTCATTCAGACCCAAAATGTGAAATTGCACTTGTAGCAGACAATTTTGTTAATGTACAAATCAATAAAATTAATGTTTGGGCATTGGTGGATACAGGGGCCCAGATATCAGCAATCAGTAAAAATTTTTATGAACAGCTGGCCTTAGATGTGAACTTGAAACTTGAGCCATCAGTCATATGTAACGCCGGTACTGCAGCAGGCAGTAAAATGCAAATTTTTGGTCAGACCAATACTACATTTTTTTTGTTAAATGGAAAAAGAAAACACCACACTTCCACTCACAAATTCCAAATTATACCAGGGCTGTCACATGATTTCATATTGGGAGTAGATTTTTTAACAAAAGAAAAGGCAGTAATGGATTTCTCAAAAGGAAAGATGAACTTGAAAACAAAGTACCAAGTGCGAGTCATTGATGGTATTGAAATACCAAACAACACTGTTATGCCTATTTTATGTAAACTGAGAACACAAGGTACAATGCCACATGGTCTATCTGGAATGTTCAGTGGGTCAAAGCATTTATGTATGTTGGGTGTACCACTGGCTTATTCAGTGAGCAAAGTTTTGCCAGGGAATAAAATCATAGTTCAGATTATGAACACACAGGATGCTCCATTTCAGTTGAGAAAAAACACAAGAGTGGGTAGTTTGGAAATTTTCCAGTCACCAGAACAAGTGCATATAAGTGTTATGGACACCGAGTCTACAAATTGTGGTCAGGGAGGTCACACATCCCCAAACATTGTAACTGATAGCAGTGAGTTGCCTGATAAACTGAGGGATATTGACTTGAGCAAATGTGACATTTCTGAAGATGAAAAGAAACAGTTTATACAGTTGCTGTCTGAATACAGTGACATTTTTGCCAACACAACAGCTGAGCTGGGTAGGACACATTTGATTGAGCACAAAATAGAGCTTGAGGAGGGATACATGCTTTTTAGAGCAAGACCATATAGGGCCAATCCTGAACAGAGGGAAGAAATTGATAAGCAAATTAAAGAAATGTTGGATGATAAAATAATTAGGCCAAGCAACTCAAATTATGCTTCACCAATAGTTTTAGTCACCAAACCTGATGGCAGCAAAAGGTTCTGTGTTGACTATAGGAAACTGAACAGTATTACCAAAATTGATGCTTATACCCTCCCTAGGATTGATGACACCCTTGACAGCTTAAGGGTTAATCACCCTACCCTATTTTCGGTCTGTGATGCCGGCAGCCGGTTCTTCCAGTGCCCTATGGAAGCCTCTAGCATTGAGAAAACAGCATTTGTAACTCATTCAGGTCTCTATGAATTTGAAGTCATGCCCCAGGGTCTCACAAATTCTCCAAGTGTTTTTCAGAGATTAATGGACAATGTGCTCAGAGGGTTAAACTATTTTATTGCCCTAGTGTACATGGACGATATTGTGGTGTACTCCCGCGATTTTACAGGTCATTTGCATAATTTGAGACAGGTATTTGATTGCTTAAGGTCAGCAGATATCAAACTCAAGCCATCAAAGTGTTGCTTTCTGCAGAATGAAGTTAAGTACCTTGGTCACATAATCTCAAAAGAAGGGTTAAAGCCTGATCCTGGTAAGATAAAAGTCATACAAAACTACCCTGTGCCACATAATGTGAAAACTCTAAGACAAGCTTTGGGGTTATTTGGGTATTACAGACGATTCTGTGAAGGATATGCAAAAATTGCAAGTCCCCTGTTTGCTCTGCTCAAAAAGCAAACACATTTTGAATGGACAGAAGAGTATCAAAAAGCATTTGACATTTTAAAATCAAAATTAATCACACCACCTGTCTTGACATACCCTGATTTCAGCAAGAAATTCTTGGTTTATACAGATGCAAGTGCAAACAGCATAGGTATGATCCTTTCACAATCCATAGATGGACAGGAAAGGGTTATTTCATATGGAGGAAAGTCCTTGAATAAACATCAAAAAAATTGCAGTACAACTGAAAAAGAATTGTTGGCAGTAATATTGGCATCCCATCATTGTGCTCCTTATCTTAGGGGAAGAGAGTTTGAGCTAATCACAGATCACCTGGCATTGAAATGGCTTCTAAACCAGAAAGAGCCACAAGGTACACTGGCCAGATGGTTAATGGCAGTGCAAGAATATAAATACACTGTGACTCACAAACCAGGTAGAATCCACAGTAATGTTGACCCAATAAGCAGAATAAATGATGAAGAAGTTGATGAAGAAGAACAAATTGTATGTCCTGAAATGTTTGCATTGGAAGAGGACAATGACAGGCCTGTCACAACACAGCCTTTGCTGTTTAATGAATTGAAAGACCTGCAGAGAAAAGATCCATTCTGTGCCCCAATTATCAAATACCTACAAAATAGGGTGCTTCCTGAGGATGGAGCTAAAGCTAGGCACCTGCTAAAAGAAATAGGGGACTACATACTGATAGAAGATGTTTTGTACCATCTAGATTATCCACCAGGAAAAGGGTTAAAAAAGGACAGATTAGTCCAGCAAACTGTCATACCTGAAAAATTAGTACCTGAAGTTTTAGCTGCCTTTCATGATGAGGTTACTGCAGGACACCTAGGTATAGCTAGGACTTATCAAAACATCAGGCAAAGATATTATTGGTGGGGAATGGCTGCAAGAATTAAAAAGTATGTCCAATCTTGCCATTCTTGCCAGACAAGAAAGAGGCCTATCAAAGCAAATAAGGCTCCCCTTATTCCCATTCCAGTTGAAGGTCCCTTTGACAGGTGTGCTATTGATGCTGTGGGTCCACTTACAGTAACCAGCAGAGGAAATCGTTACATTCTTGTTTTGTCAGACTATTTGACCAGATATGTTGAAGCCATTGCAGTTCCAGACATCAAGGCAGAAACAGTAGCCAGAGTTCTATTTGATGAAATTATTTGCAGACATTCAGCTCCAAGAGCTTTACTTTCAGATTTAGGACTGTCATTTTTGGCAAAAGTTGTTCAAGAACTGTGTAATTTTTTTGATATAAAGAAAGTAAATACAACTGCATATAGACCACAAACAGATGGTTTAGTTGAAAGGTTCAATGGAACTCTAATCCAAATGTTAAGTTTTTACACTGCTACAAACCAAAAGGATTGGGATATATTTATCCCAGCTGTGACATTTGCATACAATGTTTCCCCAGGAACTGAATCTACCTTGTACTCTCCATTTTTGTTACTATATGGGAGACAGCCAAATTTGCCAACTGATATAATGTTGCACCCCACATAGTTTGAGAGTGACAGTGTCTGCGACCACTTTAACTCAATTGCTACCAGAGTACATCACTTTCAAGAAGTAGCCAGAGAAAATTTACAGTTAGCACAGGCCAGAATGAAAGATCACTATGACAAGACGAGCACTGAAGTGAACATCAAAGTTGGTGATTATGTTTTTGTTCATACACCAGCAGCAAAAGTGCGTTTGTCAAAGAAACTTCTCCACAAATGGCATGGACCCTTTATTGTCAGTGAAAAGCCCTCACCAGTGCATGTAAAACTCATCAGGGCCAGTGACAATAAACATATTCCAACTAGGGTTCATGTAAATAGGTTTAAACTAGGGTATCACAGAGACATCAGACCACCAGACACCTTAGAAATAGAAGAGATACCTGTTACTGAAACCGACAACCTTCTTGGTGAAAATGATTTTCCTCAGGATAGTTTTGATGCATCACATTCTGAAGATGAAGGTAGTGAGCCTCAGAACTCCCAAAATGCTCAGGCTGATAATGATCAATCAACTGATGTAGAAAGTGATGAAGATAACATTTCTGAGTCTGATACAGCTAGCAGTGAGGAAAATAAAACAGAGAAATATTATGAAGTTGAGAAAATAGTAAAAGCCAGAAAAAGAAAGGGGAAACGAGAATATTTGATCAAATGGAAAGGGTACCCAGACAGTGATAATACATGGGAACCTGCATTAAATTTGAATGAATATACCAAACAGTACTTGAAAGCCAACCCAGGTAAATTTGCAAAATTGAAGACTAAGTACAAATGAAAAACAGTTGAGAATTAAAGTTTATAAGACAGGACTAGAGAGAGAGAGAAAAAAAGGGGTTCAAGCTTCTGCTCTTTTGTTTCCAGCAGTGAAGATATTCATTGTGTTTACACTGCTGTGCATCATGGGTCCAGTTCAGGCAGACAGCCCACAGCAGCCACAGAGAGAAACTTTCCCACCTATAGTGGTGAGAAATAATTACGGAATAATGTTTGAAAGGTATAAGACAATTGAGAATTCTGCGACAACATGGTCGTATACATTTGCTTTACCATTTCCAAAGAAAATACATATAGATAAATCTGGCAGGTTATGTAGTGGTGATAAGCAATCAGACCAAATCTTGCCTGGAAACTTAAAATCAATGTGCACGATGTACAAAGCATCTTTCCAAACCTACAACGCTTACCGAAGGGAAATTTTAAGTGAACTTGTTGAAAACCACAAGAAAATTCAGACCTTGATACCACTTTACTCACAACCAGCTACTAAAAGAACAAAACGTGGTGTAATAAATCTTATTGGAAGTTTATCTAAGTCACTCTTTGGTACCGCAACAATGTCTGATATTGAAATGTTACAAAGACAAATTGATGAAATTGAGTCAACAAAAAATGAGGAAGTTGAACATCTTAAAATCACCTTGGAGAAAATACAATCATATGAACAAACAGTAAATCGGAGAATTACCAATTTAAGACGTGCAGCAGAACTCAATAGAAACCTGTTAAATAGTACAATTAATACCTTAAGTCAATGGCAACAAATAGTGCAGCAGCTTTCTGTCACAGTGAGACATCAAGCACTTGAAATACAAAAGACCAAAATAGCTTTCAATCTTTTGAATGCCTATAGCGAACAAGAAGTTCATGTGGTAGAGGGATTACTACGAGATTCTGAAATGAGAGTGCAAGCCATTCAAACTTTGTTGGAAGGATATCTGCCAATATATTATGTTCCCCACATAAATTGAAAATATTTCTGAATAGATTACACTCAACACTCATAAACAGTTATCCAACTTTCCGTATTGCACAAACAGATGTCAGTTACTATTATACTGTTCCAAATGTAATATTTGCCAGGACAAGAAATCAATTGTACATTAAAATAAAAATCCCTATCACAACAACTGACACATTGATTCACTTTTATCACGTTACTGCTTTACCAGTTCCAACTGTAACAAACCACACGACACAGGTGACCAAAATTACCGGCTTTTCAGAATATATTGGAATAACCAGCAGTAAATTGTTTTATGTAGAAACAAATAGAGCATCATTGGAACTATGTTATGGAAAACAAGTTCAAATATGTCCCAGAGTCTTTGCCATGAATGACCGTTCAAAAGCTTCTTGTGCTTCAACTTTATTTCATGATGAACCAGAATATATAAAAACAAAGTGCCGAAGCTATTTGATACCAGCCAGAGAAATACAGACTTATATATTTTCTGATTTGGGACAAGGTCGGGTGCTTGTAAACAGCAGAGATCCGTTTTTGATAAAGACATGTGCATTAAAACCTCCTGTAAAGTTAACATCATGTCAATTTTGTATTTTAAAGTTGCCTTGTGCTTGCAATGTTCGATCAGCAGTTTCATTTTACCCAGCAACTTTAAATGAATGTCAAAAGTCTGAACAAATAACTTTTCTGTACCCAGTGAACCTGATGTATGCTCAACATGTCGTTGATTACAAGTCTATTTTCAATATAAGTGGCAGTCTTACTCTCCCAAAGCCGTTAACACTTCCAACAATTCAGTTTAATGCATACAAACACGATTGACAACAAGTAGTTGTAGAAGATAAAATTCTCCAAGTTGATTTAAATAAAACTGCGCACTTGGCTAAGAAAAACATGGACGCTTATGTGTCAGCAGCAGATGAGCTTTCCTATAAATTACACTATGTCAGACAGTCTTACTCAGCCCCTGTGTTGCTTGGTTTGCCCAGTTTTAACATTATTTTTACGATAGCTGTTTTGGCACTTGCAGTATTTAATTTCTATAAATTGCGACTTGTACAGACACAGTTGGCCATGTTAGACGAACAAGGTCCCCCTAAAAAGCCGCTCATGGCATTTGTTATGTCTGCCTTATCTAAAGCAGACGAAATTGATACGAACATAAATTCTGAAACAATAGAGCTGAAGGCGTCTCCTGAACACAAACCTGTCACGTATGCTCATGACATTGAACCTCAAACTGAACCCTCAACTGAGACAGGCACACAAACGTCACTTGAAGAACTACCAGTGACTGGTACCAACCCAAACAATGTAACTTCAGACGAAACTGATACCAACGAAAGTCCGATGTCTGGCCTGGTTTACTAGGAAAAAAAACGCGTATTTACGTAGCCATTGTTTCCCTGGTCATCCAAAGTTCTTGATTTGGCCCAGGCACCAAAAACTATTCTCAGCTGGAACCAAGTGCAAAAAGTGGAAAGCTTTCTAAGTGTTTATATTTTTGTTAGTACGTGGGTCTTGTATAAACGCATATATTATACTAAGTTAGCAATAATCTTTGATAACTATTAATGACATAAAAGGCAAGGCTGTGAACGCCTCTGCCATTTTTGTGATTTCACATGTTGATTTAACACAAATAATCTTTAGCTATCATTGTTTCTCCTGTGAAGATAGTTAACTGTTATCCTTTGAATAATTTTGAATAAAGGTTTTCATTTATTCAGGAAAGGATATGAGACATTTTAATGTTAGGTATATTTATATTTCATATACCATATATGAGATTCTGAAATGAAGTATTTGTGACTATTTCATTTCTTTCACGCATTATACGATTGTGAAATCACTATTATTATTATTATTATTATATATATATATATATATATATATATATATATATATATATATATATATATATATATATATATATACATATATATTCACAGGAGGCTGACAACAGAAGAACTTCTGTGCAGCAAACTGTAATTGACATGTATGAATATGGTTATTCTTTATGTTGTCAAAATGGAGGCACATCTTTGTTGATTATAGGTTATACATGCACATATAATTTAAAATGTACCCAATTATGATAGACAAAGTGCATTGTGTCAATTAAGTCTTATGTGCGAGGTGGCAGAAGTATAGGATTACAATTTTCGATCTGTTTTATAACTTTGGTCACGAAAAAAAAAAAGGGGAGGGGGGAGAGACACCTGCAGCGCCTTTGTTTGTATCCTCATGTTACACAGCCATACATAAATTTAAACAAGTTGTTCTTCTGCGTAACAGAAGCACATTTTTGTGAACGCAGTTTTGTACCCCCCCCCCCCAAAAAAAAAAGAAAGAAAGAAAGAAAGAAAAGTCTGTCCACATGCATATTTGCCTGCTCATCTCTTCTTGCCAAATCGCACATACATTATAATATTTGACTGCACAATGGTAAGTCACAACTATCTTGACATTACCAGATACACTTCATGGCATTTACCATTCCCCCTATTCGTATATAATCTTTTTATATTAGTATAAAGGACACTAAACCTGTTGTCCTTGGTGCGGATGCCACGACACACAATTGTTCAACCAAAATATGGTAACCCTTGTGTTCTCAGAGTGCATTTCATATTTTATTCGTATATATATAACCATTCAAACTTCTTTTTTGGTATTGGTGTATGTGTTGGATATCACATGCATATTTAAAGCAATTAATATGGTTATGTTGTGTCTTGTACACACACATACCCCCAAGTTATTAATTGCTTGTTATTGTTATTATTGTTTGTGTATAGGTCAGTAATGAGATGATCTATGGAATTGGGAGTCACACGCGTTCGGCGTAACTGCAGTGCGCCGCGTTTTTTTTGTAAGATTGTGATGGATCATTTGAATTTGAAGCAATTATTGTCGTAATTGTATGTGACAATTTTAATGTACTTCAAATACATGAATGACCGCAACACGATATCGGTCATAAGAAATGATTTTTGAGTCACAATGAGCTTGAGGATTTGTCGCGTGATATAGTTTTTGTTGGGTGTATAACAACTGGTAACTGTTACTTTGGGAGACGTCTCAAGATACGGTGCCGGGTGTATTATATTCTTAATATGGCAAGTTATGACAAAAACGTTTCAATTTTGAGACGCGATCCTTTGACGTTCGCAGAAACTCCTAGCTGTCAGCATACAGTAGGAATAAAAAAACTGTTGAACACACACACACACACACACACACACACAAACGAGCTGATTTTTTTTATATACTTGAGGAAGTACTTGTCTTGCTTTGTGACGGGAGATTCCCGCCATATTGGTGATTTAGCGTATCTGACACTCAGTACACGTTTGATCTATCAGTAACACTTTGTCACCACGACCCATGTACTATGTAATCGCATATCATTTATATAGTTAATAAAATACATACACAGTCACAAAAAGGTTTCACGATGTGCACATTTATATGTACTCATGCCCATTCAAGCGGCTCCCCACAAGTGATTTACCGCCATTGTTTTTTTTTCTCACAAACAGCCACACCTTTCGGCTATCTGGGCAGTGTTTATCTGTCTAATTAACAATAAACTTTCAAAGTTCCGATTTCGTTTGGAATGTCCTTGTGCATTATATTGAAACTCGTGAATCCAATTTGTGAAATCCACACAAACTTGATGTAATGGGTGTGACATGCACATATGCAACTTGCAATCGTATATAATGGTATAACAAGTTCTCTTGTTCCTTGTTCTTGTTTCTGCGTAAATTTGCTTTATATTTGCAGGAATTCAGCCATAGATCTTACCAAATCCTGTATGATGTATCATTTCATTGGCGAGCCAAATAATTCCGCAAACTTCATTGTCATTGTGAATGGCAGTTGCTCTCACCGCAACTATTGTGTGTGCAGTCATCACATGCTACCAGTACTTACCATATAGCCGCACAACCACGCCCAACCACGGATATGAAGGAGTTGACTTTTCATTTTTCGGGTACTCCGACGTTTACTCCTATTTATCTATCCATTTGGACGACGATTTGAAGAAACTTTTCATTTCACAAGAACATTTACATCTTTGGTCAACACAGAATCATCGTTTCCAACTTTTCCTCGATACCGACCTGTCCTCTGTTCTGCGGAGAAAAGATTGTATTGTAAGGCTCGTCAATACAAGATTTTATTATCTTACAACCTCATGTTTGCTCTTCTCTCTGTTTGGTTTTGTTTTGTTTGGTTATTTGGCCCCTAAAGTATTCATTTTCCATTTCCTAAATTATTCACATCTTTTATGTTCTGTTTTGGGGATTTTTAGATGATAACTGATCTCTCTCATAAGTTGTATTGCATTTATTTATAATCAAACCATAAACTTCTATTTTATGGTCTCTTTGAAACTCAAAATCAATGTTATGGCCTTTCCTGGACCTTTCAGCAAAATCTACGCCAAGCGACTGCTTAAGTGATAACTCAAGTTAGGTACAACAGTTTGTTGTAGCTGCCCCTTCGCATATCATCGGGATAATGCATATGCAGTTCTATAAAAAACTTCATTGGAATGTCATAGATATAATGGAGCCAGCAAGAGCGCGTTCGTAACATTCCTGATACATAAATGCCACAAAACGGTGTGTGACTACTTTCTTTTATTAGTGTTAGCTCAGCTGAAGAACAAATCAGGAACACCATGAAGGGGTTGGCCTACCATGCCTCTTTTGGTCTTCCGCGCAAGTGATGAAATTCGTGTGTGTGTGTGTGTGTGCTAAGTTATATGTGTTTAAAAAAAACTGATGGTTGTGGTTTATGAATATTTCAAAAGTTGAAGGCACCGGTTTAAAACCTCCAGCTGCCTTTCATGTGTGACTGTGTGATGTGAAGTTAAGAGTGAAATTTGTTCTGCATATTGATATTTAAAGTTGTATGTTGATGTGGTGGGAATTCTTGAATCTCTGCCTTTTGCGGTATATACTTTGCTGTCTTTATAGGGTTAGAATTTATGAATGTGGGTAATGTTTTTCTGAATTATAGGAAGATAATAATTTATTTTATTTGGAATGCTTAAGTAAACGTATGAAGGAAATGATATTATTGATTTTAGAATGCCTAAGTAGTTATTCAAGAGAATGATTTTATGATTTTAGAAAAATTGTACAATATCTATCCATGTTCCATGTCCACCAAAGACCAACCAGGGTGACGATAACGTCATTGTATTTTCCTTTAATGTTACTTGGGCTAAACAAGTTATGAAGAGTTTTAATTGGTCCATTGTGAAAGGGGAGGGGCGTGGTTCTTTGTTACTGTTACACATCTGGTGCTCAAGTAAAATGCAGTATTCGGTCACATGCTGATCATTTATATACTTCATTGGTTTTTCGGTTTATCATCGACGTAATTGTCCCGTGGAAAATTGGCTGTAATTCAGAGCCGAAAATCTGTTGCTGGATATCGTCCTCTGAAACCCAGAACCAATTGGTGAACTTTTCGTCTGCTCCATTTATGACTCTGCTATCTCACGTGGACAATAACGAATAAATGAAAATTTATATAACAGTTAACAAGATTTCATAAATAAATATATTTAGTTGCGTAACTGCAAGTGTCGGGAATGCACAGATACCAATACGGCCCCACAGTGTTAAATGCTGTGTAAAAAATACAGTGGAGATATGGGTATTTGCCACGACTTTGCGATACATTTTGAAACTAAATCGTAAAAGCATTATTCCTGAAAGGTATCATTCATTGTATATTGAACTTTAAAAGAGATTTAGTAATTTTATTCAATGCCTGCTTTCTTTCTGCACTGTTGCCTAGCTTGGACGGAAGAAGGGGGTAGTTTTTTTAGTAGATTTTTTGGATGAGCGAAGGGAATAAGGATGTGTAAAAAGTTTGAAAAATTGGGATGAAATGATGCAGTTCCCTGAAATCGGAGTCACTACTAACCCTTATTTTCCATATGTGTAGCAATTTTTTAAATACGCAGATTTAACAAAGGATTTTCAAATGTCCCGAGATATGGTTTTTTTGGGGGGAAATTCTTATGTGGTACGCAGATGGGATCAAAATAAATAGATGTCGTACTAAAGTCGTAAACTTGTCAACGCTACTTCTGTGACAATCAGGAAATTTTGTAGCTTGACCCACGTTAGATGATGCTGATATAAATTGACTTCTTCCGTTTTGCAAGCCAATATCTTCCCCAGAGACTCATTTAGAACGAATCTTTGATATTCGTAGGTTTTCAAAGCTTCAGTGTTTATGCCAGTCTCTCTTTGAAGAAAATTGGAGAAATAGAAAAGCCTAGGAATAACCCTGTGGAGTTGAGTTCTCTACCAGCGAGTGGATTTAGAGGAATCGAGTTCAAAGATCTTCTCAGCCTTTGATCGACTTAATTCACACGTCGATTTGTTTCAATTGATTGAGCAGGATAACATCTGCGCAGGTCGTGAGTCCTTGGTGTTCTTGCTCATAATGCAAGCGGTCATTTTTTCTCCTTGTAGAAATTTGAGAAACTCGATTTGTGACATAACTGTCATCTTCAATGCAAAATAACAGCTGGAAGCCTGCCTGTAGTTTCAGATTTGACGTCACAGTGGACGTCATATATCGATCACTATTGGTCAGCGCGGGCTTGAACCATGTCCAGTTTAGATTGCAAACTGTCCTTAGGAGCGGATTGTCTCTTGCTAGTTTTGTCCTACAAATACATCGAAAAAAGCGTGCTCTAAGAATTGTTTAATCCGGGTCATAAGCCTTAAAGTAGACGAGGTACGTAGTTATGCTTTCAGTAATACGGGATTTCTGATACCGTTTCACAGGTAAAAATAAAGCACTGGATTATGCAGTTATTAGCATTGCTGATTTTCGTTGCAGTAATACATACAATTTCAAAAATGCATGCAACACATTTGTGGGACAGAGTGGTCCATAGTCGTTGTGAGTATCTGTTTAGATTTGTACATGTAACATGCAAGAAGATTTTTCCGATCCCCTCATAATGTGGTTCATAGTGACAGCCTCCGCCTAAACCAGGTGCGTGCGGGTGCTGACTGGTTGTAATACGTATTACTTAGTCAATCTAGGTTTTGTCTTTGCATCACTTTGTTTTATTTCAACTTTTAGTGCCAATCAAACAATTTAAACACATTCATTAGATTTTAGCCAGCAATTAAACCGTTTCCATGGAGACCGGTCACTCAGTCAGTAGGGCCTACTGCAGATACCACTGCGCAACACTTTGATCTTCTGATCTATAATAGTCCACTGTTACTCTCGCGGGGAGGGTCACATCCTCCCTAAACCACGAGAAAGGGTCGATGCACACTGCTTAGTATCAGGATCCCACCAAAAAATCACTGTTTTAAAAGGTGGCATCAGGAAATTGAATTTCCCGTAGGCGACCATTATAGCACATCCTAGGATATCAAAAAGATGAAGCTTTAACTCAGAGGAAGGCTATGCTCCCCATTCAAATGAAACTCAGTCAGTAGGGCCTACTGCAGATACCACTGCGCAACACTTTGATCTTCTGATCTATAATAGTCCACTGTTACTCTCGCGGGGAGGGTCACATCCTCCCTAAACCACGAGAAAGGGTCGATGCACACTGCTTAGTATCAGGATCCCACCAAAAAATCACTGTTTTAAAAGGTGGCATCAGGAAATTGAATTTCCCGTAGGCGACCATTATAGCACATCCTAGGATATCAAAAAGATGAAGCTTTAACTCAGAGGAAGGCTATGCTCCCCATTCAAATGAAACTCTTATTTACAAAATTCAGGGCCTTAATATGGGTGTATGACATTAAAAGTCTGGAAACAATTACGTTGTATTTTTACCCGTCCCCTGTCGAACATCTTATCATTTTAATATTCCAACACGCCACTCTCCGGAAAAAGGGCTCATGAATAATTATTCAGATTGCTTCGTTTTATGACTTTGGACATGGATTTAAAATATAAGTAGTCAATTTTTACCTCCAACAATTTCCATCACTCTAGTCAAACCAAACTCTGCGGCCCCTTGCTTTAAGATGTCATGCATAGGTAGCATCCCTTGTCGGCGATTCCATGGTGAAACCTAGCTAGGTATTGTATTTCCTTATTCCACGGGGCTACAGAAGTTTTCGCGATATATGGTACTGGTGAACACTGTTGGGCATAGGGAAATTTATGCTGATAGCAGAAAGTTTCTGTGGACATTTTGGAGCAGATTACAGCTGCATCAATATGACGGATGAAACTTTTCAAAAGGGATGTTGATGAGCATTAGTGTTACATCCAGCACTTTTTTTACAAGCTACAAATTTCGTTTGATGAATTTTTTAAATACGTGTTTCATTTCTGATAATTTGGGCACTAACGAAAGATTAGCGAATAATTTATGGTACACGCTTCCCTGTTGAGTGCTTGGCGTAGTTTGCACACACACACACACACACACACACACACACACACACACACACACACACACATACATACATACATACATATATATATATATATATATATATATATATATATATATATATATATATATATATATATATATATATATATATATATATATATATGGTCTCGTATGTTGCATTCGTCGAGCTTACATGTGTTCAAAAGTATTTTTAATTGCTTCATTGCGACGTCCACATGGTGATCGGAGACCATTTTGAAGAACTTGACACTCATCTGAATGTTGATGAGCAGTGAAAAAATTCAAAGATATATTTTGCTTCTCATTCATGCAACAAAGAAAAACATCTGTATGAAGGAAGCAACCAGGGACGATTTGCATAATTAAAATGAAAAACAAAAATGTATTTGGATCTGTTATATGCATAAATCCATCGTTAAAAAGGATTATTTCATAGATTTTTTTTGTAAGGAAAGATGTAAAGCTGAGATGTATGTTTGATACTTTTTAGACTTGTTTTCTATCAAAAACAAATACGCACAATATGTTATGGATTGGAATTTTGCTTGTACAGATGTACGGTGGATGGAAATGCTAATCTTTGGAAATATCGATTGAGCATAAAAAAATTAATCACATCTCCTGAACAAAAACCACGAAGTTCGAAGCCAATTTTAAGTACTGACACTCACATGCAAACACTGAAGAGTATGCCTGTTGATACACGTATATTATGTGCCCTGTTATCTATCGCATATAATTTCCGACCATCGTGCAATACGAGAATCCAAGGTTTTAAACAAGTTCTGCTAGTTCAAATAAAAGGCTGCCAGGAAACAAGAAAACATGCAAAAGTAAAATTATGACAGCGGAACACGTGTCTATTACATATGGCCATCCGGTGTCTGTGTTCAGCGGTCGATAGGTGCACACAAAGACATGGTGAGGCCCTCCCCTGAACGATGAGACCCTCCCCTGAACACTGCAAAAGAATACACAACAATCCGGCGTGCGTAATACTAAACTAGGCAAAATTAATAACCCTCCGCTGAAATAATTAAGTTGTGTACCCATACTTTTTTAGGTTATTTAAAGATACGCACATGCATGTGTAGCATAATCCTTTGATTAAATCATGTGTAAAGATAAGCAGAGTTGGAGCCCATGCTTGACTGCACATGGGCTGAATGTGACACAAAGTCAAAAAGTGCACTTCGCAGAAAGGATCATGAGTGGTCTTTCCTGTCCCTGTTAGGACCCTCCTGACCATTGATTTTGCTCACCATACCTGTGTAATGTGGCCAGAAACTGTGCCAATCATGGGTATAAAGGCATGTTTTTTTCTGTCAGTTATGGATTCGCCATCACTGGTCAAACTGTGAACATCACCATGCCAAAGCTATCCAAAATGGACAGGGCAAGAGCCATAGGTCGCATTGAAGCCGATGAAAGTTGCAGAGCTATCGCACGAGCAATGGGTGTGAAACACAAATCCATCAATGAGTTGTTGAGAAAATACCAAAACAAAAATGATGTTGCAGATTTACCACGCCCGGGAAGGCCAAAGCTGACCACCAGGTGATAAGACCGTTTCATCATCAAAGCAGCACTGAGGAGTAGGAGCCGCACAGGTCCTGATATTCAGAGCCAGCTGGAGAGAGCCAATCCTCACCAAAGACGTATGTCCACCCAGACTGTTCATAACAGACTGCATGCTGCTGGTTTAAGGTCCCGGAGCATGGTGAAAAAGCCGCTTCTTACCCCACGTCACAAGGTTGCTCGGTTACAGTGGACAAGAGAACATGTCCTTACAACACATGCAGGATGGAGCAATGTTCTCTTCACTGCTCAGTGTCGCTTTTCCCTCCACAGAAGTGATGGACGTGTTCATGCATGGAGAGGGCGAGGGGAGAGACACGCTGCTTTTTGTGTTCAGCCTGTAGTTGCATACGGAGGGGGCAGCATCATGGTGTGGGCGGGCATCTGTGCTAATGGCAAGACAGACCTCGTCATCATGGAAGGACAATGACAAGCAAACGGTACATAATGGATGTCCTGGAACCCCATGTTATTCCATATGCGGGTGCCATTGGACACAACTTCATGCTGATGCACGACAATGCCAGGCCACATGTTTCAGCTGTGGTTCGTGATTACCTGGATAGTGAGAGTGTTGAGGTGATGGAATGACCAGCATGCTCACCTGACCTCAGCCCGATTGAGCACCTGTGGAGCCATATGAAAAGAAATGTGTACCAGAAGAGGGGTCCTAACTCACATTTCGCAGATCTACGGCGTTATCTTCTGGAGTAGTGGGACAGTATACCTCAGGTACTTGTGAGAAAGCTCGTCTACAGCATGCGAAAACGCTGCCAACAGTGCACTGACAACCATAATGGCTACACATCTTATTGAATGGACATTTAAAGGTGCTTTATGTGACACAGTGATGAATCAATTTCTGCTCTATTGGACTCAGAAAATGCCTTAAATTTAAGTACAGTCTGTGATAACTTTTGATGCAACCAAGCACCATCTGTGATAACTTCTGATGGGACTCTGCACTCAGTTAATATTCATGTTTTAGTGCTCTACAGGTACTCTTGTGAACTTGTGATTCAGACTTTGTTTGCTTATTGACACTGTGCAATGAAGCGTAACTTCATTTGATCAGAATTTCCTCTACAGATCTACTCTAAAGTGTATACAGAATAATAGATACATTGAATATATTCAAAATATGTGTGTGTGTTTTTTTTTATATAAGAATTACTCTTAGTGGAGGGTTAGTAATTTTGCCTAGTTTAGTTGCGAAGTTACCGTATCATACTTGCATGGTGGGTTTGCTCGCGTGATTCCACGTAAGAGCTAAAAATCAAATTCGGCAATCAAGTCTGGATGAATTCGATAATGCGCCTATGTAGGCGCGACACAGCATTGCGTTCATTCCGTTTTCTTCCTCTTATTTATTATTATTATTATTATTATTATTATTATTATTATTATTATTATTATTATTATTATTATTATTATTATTATTATTATCATTATCATTATCATTATCATTATCATTATCATTATCATTATTATTATTATTATTATTATTATTATTATTATTATTATTATTATACTTTTGCTATTAGCATTTTTGTCTTAAAAGCGTAAATGGACTAACTAAGTGTACCAATAGAAGGTATTTTATGGAAATGTAGCTTATTGCCCATCCGCTTTCTACTTACAGTCATTGATGTTTTACAGGATTGTGCGTGCCGACCAGTGGACATATGTAGACCATGTGTACTGAAATAAAAAGGATGGAAATATTCGAAACAGAAAAATCAAAGGAAAGGTGAACAGGGATGTCCCAATATTCTGTTGCTATTGTGTTGGGAAACCTCTTGATACCAATGATAATGTTCCATAAGAAAGACAGAGCCAACATACGCTGATATGTTCAGCCAATGAGTCGATAGTAGAGCAGTGCAAACGGAAGAGCTTGTGGCCTACATTGAGGACATGAGAGATGTGGCCCATCGATTTGGGTTTATATATATATATATATATGTATATATATATATATATATATATATATATATATATATATATATATATATATATATATATATATATATATATATATATATATATATATATATATATATGTATAACTCAGACACTGTGTAGTCCGTGACTGTGGTACCAGGTATTGGCGAAGTTAGGTACAAAGTGACTGTGCAAAGTGATTTTATATGGCAGCTTCATTACAGGGACGTGCTTCTAAAGCGAACCTGCACCGTGTTATCAGCAATCCCAGAAAAACTGGATATGTCGCAGACAGAGATTCTATTTTCTTTATTGGCAGGTAATAATGTGTGCTGTGGTTATCTCTCTCTATATATTTTCAGGTTATGGACACTTGTGCAAAAACTGTTAACAAGATTCTACTTGTCATTACAGGAAATTCATTGGTTTTGTACATTATGACTGTATATGTAGTGTAGACTTTGGAATTTATTCAAGGAGCTTAGGAAGGAGAAAAATTGGTTCCCCTAGTCAAAACAATAATAATAATAATAATAATAATGATGATGATGATGATGATGATGATGATGATGATGATGATGATGATGATGTTGATGATGATGATGATGATGATGATGATGATGATAATGCTGCTGCTGCTGCTGCTGCTGATGATGATGATGATGATGATGATGATGATGATGATGCTGCTGCTGCTGCTGATGATGATGATGATGATGATGACGACGGCAAAATTGTGCCCCTAATTTTGTAAAGGATCAATTTTTACCCTTTTATATGAGAAAAAAAAAAATTTCGTACAATGGCCTTTAAAAATTTATGTAAATAAATAAAAGAAAAATGCCATTCAGGATTATTTCGGCATTGAAACGTAAATCAGGGATATTTTTGTCTTGTTGCATTTGGACTAGCAGGATGAGAAAATCCCTCTTTGTTAAGAACAAGCGACATATAAAACCGTGAGAATTTTTTCACCCTGATTCAATCCAGTAAATTCATAAAAAAATAATTATTGAATTACTTGAATACATTTAATTCAAACAATATACAGATTGATTTCCTCCAATACACATACAAAAAAGTACAATCAACAAATATATATGCAAATGTGTGCACATCACTAAAATATTTGAGCACATTTAAATATTTATCACAAATATTAAAGTCTGTGATCTAAATAGTCCCATAATCTGACTGCTCATTTGGAAAAGGTATACAAGTTTATTCCATAATGAAATCCTTATTTGTCTGTCACAAAATTTAGACAGACTTCATTTTTTGTCAAGTGAAAGACGCATTGAGGCCTCTCCCATCCTGGCCAATGGGTTCTTACTTACATTTTTTCGTTGAAAAATAATGGATTTGAGCTAGTGCTTGCCACCTGTTGCAGTCAATCGTTTGAGTGTCTCTTCAAAGAGACCTTCACTTAAGTTTGCCAGTAATTTTGGACATACTGGACACTTCTCTTCAATGTCATATCCCACACATTTTTTTTTTTTTTTTTGGCCAAGAAGCCAATACTGTTTTGTTTCATTCAGGTTGAATAACAACTAAAGAAACCATAACAGTGTCTCTCTAACCCTGTGGAAATTAACATGCAGTAGTCGTCGAAGGGCACACTCTACCTCCTTCACATAATCATAAAACTCTTCAGTAACCTGGGTGAAACCACCACAGTTTCTCAAATTCAACCCTTCTAGTGATGCAGGCACATTTTTATGGTCAGTATCATTTGTCACACTCCATTTTTTTTCACAATATCCATTCATACAAATTTAATACCATGTTCTGTCACTCCGTCTTTAAGCGCAATAGCAGAGTTCTCTGTACATAACCTACACAATGATACAGTACAGGTTCTTCTTCTACGGTCAGATTTAGCACAAATGAGTTTTCCCCTTCTGTTCTTTTTTGGTTTGTTTTTTTTTTTTTTTTTTTTTTTTTTTTTTTTTTTGTTTGTTTTTTTTTCTTTTTTGTTTTTGTTTGTTTTTTTGTTTGTTTGTTTTTTTGTTTGTTTTTTTCTTCGTTTTGTTTTTCTTGTTTTTTGTTTTTTGTTATCGTTTCGTTTTCAACAACAAGGCAAGTTACATATTTGAACATGTGTTCTAAAATATGCTGCAACAGATTCTGCAAAATTGTTGCTTCCATGTCCAATCTATACATAACATGACAATGAAATTCACAGAGTAAGTCCTTAATGACTGAGAAACTCATCAACCTTTCCAATAGAGCCTGACCAATCTTTGTTTTCTTACAGATACCGATATATCGTTATCGGCAGTTTACCCAGTCCAATACCAAGAGACATTCAGATTTGGTATGTGGGGAGGGGGGATTCTTATGGAGCATACAGAAAACCATGTATGCAGGACACGTCAGCACGGCCAGTACATGTAACAAACACAGTTCACATTTAATCAATACTTCCTTTTATATTCAACTTTGTTTATGTGTAAGGATGTGAGCATGTTAGCTTTTTTTCGGGATTCAATGCCGCCATCCTGTCATTCATTGTCAAACCCGCAAAACTGAATACCAATTCACTGGGATCCCTCGAACCAGGAATCCACAGGCATTTCTTCACTACTTTGACCAGGTTAGGAAAACGGCTTGAGTCAGTCTCTTTCCACCAAAGTACTGGATTGTCATTACATGGGGCTCTAGGGGAACTAAAATACTCTTCCACTCCGTATGTTTCAGTGGAAATATTTTGGCGAACAAAGTGCTTACCTAGTGCAACCATTTCATTGCACAGATTACATTTAGTACGACTTGGCATTTCTTCATCAATGCAAAAATGGTTCCAGATTGATGATTTTGCCTTGCGCGGAATATCTTTAGCGCTGGGGTTACTCCATGGTTGTGATGCTGTAACGCGTTTGTAGAGGAAGAAAGGACACATAGGTTTTAGTATATGTTGCTTTGTTGTGCCTGCGTTACTACCTGTGAGAGAAAGAGGTCACGTAATGGCCTACCACACCTTGTCGCTGCCGTGAAAATAAATCCCAATGTGGGGACGTTGCATACCGAATTCGAACGTCAGAAGCTTATCCAAACCGATCCCTAACCGATCTTGAATCCTGGCAAATCGGTTATATTGAATTAGGTGGTAATGGATTCGGTCAGGCTCTACATTGTAACATGTCTAAAGTCCCTTTGTGTACCAACACACAAGTTGCAGAAAGTTTGTAATATGTCCAGACTCCCTCTTTGTGTATATTTATTGCTGAATTTCATCGTCAGTGTATTGATTAGTTTATTTATAACCATTGTGGAATAACGTGACCAGTGGTCCTGCTCAATTTAACTTTTGAGCTGCTGTGCTGTAACAAGTGTCTTGGCACCTGACGAACCTTTGCATTGTCTTAGGATGGTATCCATGATGATCTGGCAAACTCCACCTTTGATTGTATCCAATGGAACCACCTTTGTTTTTGCCTATTGAGACCCTAAAATGAAAGTCCACAATGTCAGTAACTGTTGATAGCAATAAACCAAAAAGGATACAAAGAAATCTAGTGCCAAATATTGATTTTCTTGGCCACAACTATAAGCAAACATCAAAATGTTATGACAACTGTCATGTCAAGCACATACCAACAACATAATCTTCAGCCAAACCACATAAAAAAAGCACAGGAAATATTGTATATGGTGTATACACTTATTTATTATCAAAATATTCCACATCCAAAATATTGTCGAAATATATTGTCAATAAGTTTAACAAAAATAAATTGATAAACTTTATGAACCAAAAAATATAAAACGAGTGATCAGGCCTGTTAAAGAAGGATGAAGCCGCATACTCTACGAGGGAAGTAGTGAGTAGAGAGGCCAAAAGGCAAAGCCATCAGAGCAGGGTTCTTCAGAGTCACAGTTGACGTTCGGCAGATACGACCATTTCCTGCAAATTAGCAGTCCAACATCCAGCTGTTGCCATCTTCACCCAGTGAAAAACACACGTACACGTCAAACAAGAACTTGCATGTCTCATTTTTGATTGAGCTTGATTTGATGAAGTGTTGTCTACCTCTATGGTTGCCATTACATGCACGGTCATATTTTGCGAGGAACCCAATGCGCTTGAATTTGTGGCCACGTTTGAATCATAAGTACCTCTCGGTAATTGGGATATTGTGGTCATCATAAACTATAAAACATTCGTCGTCTGACCCCTCAAATTGCTGCAAATTATTGAATGCTACATGAACATCAACAGGATCATCATTTCCTTCCCCCATTTTTCCTTTGGTTCTAACATATATTTATTTAGCAATGGGAAATCAGGGCAGAGCCCTATATCGATTCCTTTGGCGAAAGAAAGGACAAGGAACAGGACAGACGAAACATCACAAACCCCTGGTGCGCGACCATGCGGGGGTAACATAATGAACAAGTGGGACGACACAAAACAAGACATAGAGCAGGGCGTCGTAGGTCAGGGAAAATTGTACCTGTTACAGATTTGTTTATATATTATTAGGTTTATAAGTGTTAATTTTGAGCAACAAATCTGCCAGAGCTTTTTGATAAATTCTTGAACAACCATCTATATCTTAATATGATATTCCAGGTTGCAAAGTTTGTGTCCATATAAAGCTGTGTGGGTATTAAAAGGTGCAAAATTAGAAATAACTGCATGAAGGCGGTCTTTGTAAACGATGAATAATGGACAAGCAAAAATATAATGCCAGACATTTTCCATCCCTTGAGCACAAGGACACAAACAGGAGTCTTTGATACCATTTTGAGGTAGATAATCGTTCAGTTGGTGCAGCCCATTCGTAACAGCGCATGAAGAATTGAGATATATCGATTTCCTATGTTTAAAGGAGATTGGTTCTTCACAAGACGACGTGGCTTGTTGCCTAGACTAGATTTAAATTGAGACAGTGTTGGAGTGTTCCGAATATCAAGAGGCAATGATTTCCATAGTCTTGTAGCAGATGGGAAAAAAGATTGATCAAAGAGATCTGTTCTAGCCCTAAAATGAGGTAAGTCAAGACGTCTACGAGTATTGTAGATGTTCGGTGTTTCTGCTGTTGGAATATTCGGTACCAAATTTCGCAAGTAATCAGGGGTAAGGTTGTTTACTGTTTCGAATATAAAAATCTGTTCATTTCTTTCTGTTCTCTGAGTCAGAGTTTCCCAACCAGTTTCCTCTTAGAGTTTGGCAATTGTAGTGGTACGCAATGCATCTGTAATGGTGCGGGCGGCAGCTAGCTGAACGTTTTCTAGTAATTGTACATCTGTCTGTGAGCAGCAGTCCCAGACCGCATTGCCATATTCCAGAACAGGTCTAATGAATGAAAGTTTTTAGTTTCTATTGCCTCGCGATTTAATCTATATTGTAATGCTTTCATGATATTCAGCTGTTTTGTAGCTTTAAGAATGATCTGACTGATATGTGATGTCCATTTTAGATCCGACTTAAATACAATACCTTAATGTTTATGCTGTTGTACGTCTGGCAACTGATAACCTTGGACTACAAGTGAAGGATGGTTGACAGTTTGGTATTTACGTGAAATTGACATGGTGTCTGTTTATAAAGCAGTGAATGTTACAATCCAATCATTGGCGCAGTTTTCTATTGAAGAAAGGTCCAAATTGACAGTCGCTGCGGCCTCAGCAACGTCATCTACAGAAATATAGAGACATGTATCATCCGAAAATAGTTTAATTTTAGAACTTATAATATTCACTATGTCGTTGATAAAAATAAGAAAGAGGAGAGGGCCGAGCACTGAACCTTGAGGCACCCCTAGAGTAATTGCCCCCCCCCCCCCCTCAGTTGGAGGAGTGCCTGTTCAACACTACAAGCTGTTGACGGTTGTGTAAGTAGTCTTTAAACCAGATCCGTAAATTTCCATTGATACCATTCTTTTCTAATTTTTAAAGTAAAAACATCATGCCAAACTTTGTCAAAAGCTTTACTTATGTCTAAAAAGACACGTACTTTTTTGTGTTGATCTATTGCCGGCGAAAGTTCATGATACAGCGAAAGAAATTGGTTAAGAGTGGAGTAACCCTGTCATAAACCTGGATTGATTTGCTGTTATTACAAGGGTAACGAAGGGTATTAAAGACATACTTAAATATTACTTTTGTTCCATTACTGTACCGCTGCAGCTTAAGAGAGAGATGGGTCTATAGTAATAACAAAACTTTGCATCAACACTTTTAAATAATGGGGTGACATGGGCTTTTTTCTAGAGGAAGTTTTTTGCAACTGCACAGATAAAAAGTTTAGTTAATGATTTATAGATTACAGGGACGGCTTCTTTGAGAATTCTGATGCTAACTCTATCGAGACTAGTGGCCTTTGTGACATCTAAACCTCTGAGAATATCAGGAACCTCATTGTCGTGAATAGAAACACTAGATAATACAGTTATGCCCGGCGAAAAGGTAACAGCCAAACGCCTTTTTCGCGTTTTGCTGGTGTTTGGCTTGTGTTTGGAAACGTTTGAAAACGTTTTGAATGTGTTTGGGAAGTGTTTGGAATGTGTTTGGAAAGCGTTTGGGAAAAATCTCAAACACTTTTACAAAACGTTCGAACACTTTCACAAAGCTACAGAACACTTCTCTAAACGCGTTCAAACACTTTTCAACCCTATGCATTTCAAACACTTCCATTTAAATGATGACGAATCTCCAAACGTTTTTTCAACATGCCCAGCGATATATGATGTACCTACATGTAAATGTGCACTTATCCAGCATTATAGGTTGTATATATTTATATAAAACACGATCCAAATACGTTTACCCAAGTGTCTTATTCAACTAAAATTAATTAAAGGCTTAATTCTTCATTTAAGATGTCATGAATAGTTCATCAACTGTTTCGGAGTAAATCCATAGGCAATATCATGATCAGATCAGGATTCATGGTTTAATCATGATATTGCCTATAAATTTACTACGAAATAGTTCCTAATGCTCAATAAAAATATATATAATTACTCCAAGGACCATGGAGTATCGCCTGGCTTACTCCACTGGAGCTAATTATATTGCTTGGCTTAGTAAGCCAAACAATACTTGAATTGAGCTGCTTCTGTATTTCCATTCGAAATTTGAAAAATTAGCCTTTTTCAGGAACTGCACTTTCAGAAAAAGTATGATAGCGACTGGGTATACTTGCTACTGAAAGATCTGTAACTTTATAACGAATGAAGTGTTAAACCTGTTAATGTAGGCATATTATTTGTTTTTTTCTACCTATACGTATTTGCTTCCTTAATTAGGTATGACCATGTCATAATATTGTTGATTACCAGTAACAATATAAATTTTAGCAGGTAAAGGTGACAAATACATATTTCCAGGAATTATTTGTCACTGACTCATTTTTTCTTTTCTTCATTTCGTGTTAATTTGAATCAGATATAAAGCGGAATTTGACTTGTGGAGCCTAAATTCGTGAAGTTTGCATCCCTGAAAATCCAAATAGTCCGTATGAAAATACATTGGCAAATGCCAGGAAAACGCATGTACATGTATCACATACGTTTGGCGCAAAGTGTAAAGTGTTTGAAAGCGTTTGGAAAAGTGTTTGAAAACGTTCGGCTTTCACCAAACGCGTTCGGCAAAGTGTTTGAAAGCGTTTGGAAAAGTGTTTGAAAGCGTTTGGCAAAGTGTTTGCTACGCGTTTGCAAAACGTTTGACTTTCACTGAAAGTGTTTGGGAAACGTCTGGGAAACGTTGGTGCGTTTGGCGTTTGTTAACTTGAACGCGAGCGTAACTGTACGTTGTGGGGTGCTTTGGTTACTGCAGGCAACCGTATCGCAGAAGCATCAAGTATACCTTGACTTAGAAAAAAATGGATATCTTAGCCTTAGATGAATTGTCAGATATTTGTCATCCTTCGGATAGAAGAAAAGGAATAGCAGAAGACTGATTTTGATTCAAAAATACTTAACGGTTCGCCACGTAACTCTGTTCTTACATTTTGAATTTTTAAGGGATGTGCTTAGCTTAGTGTTGTATTCCTGCTCTGCTTCTCGCAATTGGTCTTGGTAGCTATGACGTGATAGATTATATACAGACCAAGCCTCATGCTTATCATGCGGATTTGTTGTTCTTTTTGCCTTGCGAAAAGCCCTCGTTCCCTTTCGTTTGAAACACTGTAAAGAAGAATTATACCAAGGTAGATCGTTTGGGCGCACAGTCACATTTGTTTGGTATGCCGTGTCTGGCAGCTTCAAACCGTTAGTTTATGCTGAGCAACACTAATCAATATCGCCCGAAACAAAAAAAAAAATGTCCCAGTTTATTCGGTTCAAATAGTCTGTAAAATTGTCGAAATTAGCTTTTTTGTATTGCCAGAAAAATCGAGGATATTAGGCTTCTTTCTTGAGCCAGAATAAAGTTTTGCAGTTATAACGCAGTGGTCACAATTTGCGATTGGAGGGGAAACTGTAGGCTCGTTCATGTAATTGGGAATATTGGCGACGATTTGGTCTAAACACGTAGATGTGTCACATGTTATACGAGTTGGTTCTTGGAGGTGAGAAACCAGTTTTTTGGTTACACAGAAGCTGTTCAGTTTTAGGCCGGATGGGGTAAGAAAATCAGAATTCAAATCTCCAGTGATTATAATATTTTGTATGTTTGTTGATTTGGCAAGATCAAAGCTATCTTGTAGTTTATCCCCAAAAGAAATGGGAAAATAGGATGGCCTGTAAACAACACCCATGAGGTAAGTATTGTTATGCAGTTTGATCTCAGACCAAAGCAATTCAATATCAGAAACTCAATTTCTAGATCTTGACGCCGAATGCAAAAAATATTGTGAGAGCCATAAAGAGCTACGCCCCCACCAACCCCACCTGTGCCGTCACGCAGCATAATATTATGAAAGTCGGCCAGCTCAAGGTTGGTGTCCGGTGTATTATGAGACAGAAAAGTTTGAGATAAAGCAATAATATCAAAATTGGTGGCAATATCGGTACGTATGTGCCTCATTTTATGTTCTGATATGCTACGAATGTTGATCAAACAAAGTGTAGTTTCACAAAAGCCACCGGTCGGTCCGTGGTTAATATGGACGTTCCCGACTAAAAGAATTAGACAAAGACAAATTACAAGCATATACTCGTCTAAGCGAAAAACTCTCGAGATAACACAGAAAAGTTAACAAATATAGCGAACACTTTGCATCGATACATTTTCGGATGAAGACTACATAATGTATACACTATCCACAAGTAAGATAAATGATAATACAAGATAAGGCCCATAAAATCGGTTGCTGTAAAGGTGTAGGAGGCGGCTCCAAGGTCCTGAGCTGCTGCGCACAGACAAAACAAAAGGATTTCTTTAAATAAGACACCTCGAATTATACACAAAAAGTTACATACTTTGCAAAATAGGTTTTCTATGAAAACAAAGTAAGAAAACAAATTTAAACAATAAAGAATCAAAGCAAACATAGTGGACAACAAAACAATATAACTCATATCAGTTTCCCATACATTATGTTGTGTGGATGTGAGCCCACGGTGGGTGAAGTACAACAAATTTGAGGTGAGCCCACGGCAAGTGACGTACAAGTTTGAGACGACAAAAATGAACATGATAATACGTACCACAAAATTGGTAAGTAGGCTGGGAATAAGACTGAGCTTAAACCGTTATACCAAGCATGTAATTGAGAATATGCATAGTATGACACAAAAGCTGAGGTTGACGATAATATTGCATATATGGTCACACCGAGTTCGTTAAAATCACACCAAAAACTATGTGTGATTTTAACTTGTGTAGAGCTTTATACGCTTTTTTCCTCACTAAGTAGCTCAGAAATCTAACTATAAAGGGATGATGTTGTTTCACTGCACTACTATCTGGCCTCCTTACACGATGAGACCTACCTATGTCAGCCTCATCAACATCGACTCCAAGTCCCCCCCCCCCCCTTCATTCTCGCACTCAACTCACATTAAATCTTATGCTTAACGTTATATCACAAACATTTGGAGTGCATTCGGGAAAGTCCGAATTGCGGTGTTTATAGCTTTCCGCCTGACCGTTTGTGTGCAATCAGATATTGGATAATACACAATTGGCGGGTCTTATCAATCACTCAATCAGTTAACCTAGTTGCGGAAAATGCACCAGCCAGCCCTGAAGGCCGCAAGACGTCTCTCCTTCTTATTATAGTGCCTTGCGAGTGACTTCCGTGCATGGAATGCTGGGATACGAAAGGGAGCAAGCCAGTGCTAAAGATGGCGGATACAAGTGCTGGGCTGGCATAGGCTTCGATAAATGGACAGTTGCCAAACTAAGATCGAATTTGACGGACAGATAGGTGCCATTAAATGATGCAAACAAAGAGAGGCTCGTCAAGTTAGCTTTTTTTGCAGAGTACCTTGGACATACAATTTTTAAAAATGTAGGTCGGAAACAAGCGTCGTGTTAGAGAAGGACAGGTTCTCCAAGTTTAAAGAGGATGGATCTATCCAGTTAACAGATCCCAAAGATTTGGTAGATGCATGGGAAAATGGGCCGGCAAGCTACCAGGACGTTACACAGGAATCTGAAGAACGATACTTTTCAAAAGCGCGAGTAATTTATTACTCAGGTTTCTTTCATATTTCAGCAGGGGAGATGATCATGTGTGTGTATTGTGATGGCAGATAATTTGGGGTGAAATATCTTACTTATTCTGTGTTTTTTCAGCCTCCGAAAGCACAACATGTCTTCAGATAATGCTGTATTTTCCATAAATACTTGTTTTCACATAAAGGTAAAAAAAAAAAAAAAAAAAACAACAAACAAACAAAACAAAAAACAAACAAACAAAAAAAAAACAAAAAACACAAAAAAAAAAAAAAAAAAAAAAAAAAAAAAACAGAAAAAAAAAAAAAACTTATCAGTCAATGCATTGTAATATTAAACGGGTAGTTGTAGTGGCTTCGGTCAGGTGTCAGTAAGTGGCTGTGTATTATATTATGAGACAAATGTATTTACATTTGTGTGACTGGGCTAGGGTACTTTGGAATATAATTAACAATTTTACTGTCTGGAGCACCTATCAATATGGAACACAAGATATTTCTAAAACAAAGTATGATTTACATAACACGGGCTATTAGCCTGAAATAAAAACATTTGATTTTGATTTGATTTGAATATCTCTGCCTCTTATCCATACATTTAGGGAACATGGCAGTTGGAATTTCCACCTGTGGGCGGGAATCGCTGCAAGATGGGAAATCAATCCACATGTCTGCTCATGTACAACGCCCGGTGTACAATGGCATCAGCATAAACATAGGCTACTGCTTTGTTAGGGCACAAGTAAAGAACTTTCCTTTTTTATAGGATGGTGACAAGCCAGGTTTAATATCTACCAATTTTTTAAAACATATTTCTTCTTTTAGTACAAATTGTCCTAACAAATCTTAATTTTATACGTAAAATGTTAAGACATACCCTGGACCAATTTTCCTACAAGATATTATAAATGAAAATTGTCCTAAAGTCATGTACGTAGAGCTGAAACCATGAAATGTTGAGCATTGGCAAAAATAAAAAAAAAATCACTATTTATTCATAACTTATCAAGTTTGGTGACTTAACTTCCACTGACCAATACATGTTTTCCCATTTGATATTAAGAACTTTGATTGGGTAATCGATGAGGTCAACATTGAAAGGTTGACAATACTTATTCATCAAAAGGCCTACGTTTTTTTTTTATAAAATAAGTTCAGGAGTTGTCGATATATTTGTACAGAATTCGATGTGATTGTGGCTACTCTAAATGCACTGGGGCAGCTCTGGTTAAAGTATGGTATAGAAGTGATAAAAAGACATGCGACCTTGTAAATAATACACTTTATTCAATATTTGCAGGTAGTAAGAGAGACAATTATCCGATAAAAGCCATGACACCTGGGTGATATTTCATAAGGAAAGCGGACATCTCATAGACGCATGCTGCACATTCCCTGATGGGTAGGTATTTAAACCATTATGCACTGTTCACTAACAATAAGTGGATACCTTGGACATAAATGGAAAATTGGTGATGGACACGAATTATAAATATCAGTATGATGGAATAATATGATTAATAAAAAAAGATATACAGACAGAAAGATGTATATATGCATTATTTCATTTACAGCTGTAATTATTGGCCCCATTCAAATGTACAGGTACAATATATAATACAGAATAAATATATACAAATGCTTCTTGTGTTCACTATTTTCTACAAAAGTTGCTATATACATTTCTTGTCTTCTTTTTGAACACAACCCGTGGTACAGGCTAGCAAGTATCTGTCGTTTTGTATCACATAATTTAGAAAGTGGCCCGAGCAGAGAACCGTAGTTTTACAGGCCAGCAGCAAGTTTGGCATGCATCTTCACAAAGCAGCAAGTAACTTAATGAGCCAGAATTCCTAGAGACTATCCACAGCCAGAAGTGAAAAAAAAATCCCAAAACATAAAAAAGGGAAAAGTATAATCGATACACTAGCACAATATATTATTCATATATAACTTACTATTTTTCAATAAAAACATGCATTAAAAACAAAGCAAAATGTAAAATCCTCGTCATTGAAAAACTCATAATCCATGAATATAGATTCTCCTGAATTAATATGAATTGGCAAGTTTCATTCAGTATTCTAAATTTGTGGCAAAGGCTTTTCCCTTGCTTTACAGTTAGGCCTACTGAATTGGCCAAAGAAGAGACAGTCGCTACTTTGAGTTTGAGTCTGTTTCACTTGTGCCTGATTGATGATGAAAAGTATTGAATGTTAAACAATATATTCAAAATTATAAATAATGATAATTATACCATCATATATAATTTATATACAGGAAACTGTGTCGTAGATGAAGCACCCCCTACGTCAGCAAGATTTTCATTTGACCCAAGGGCAGTTGGGGACAAGAAAACAAAACGCTTGTCCGATATGAATTGGGATGCCCTGAGGGATATTACCAGTGGCCAGGGTGGCTTACTATGTTATGTAAAGAGTGAGGAACAACCACAACACAAACAGACGGACATAAACAATGTACATATTGATGTTACAGTGGAAAGTTCAGTTGCTACATCATATTTTCCCACCGTGTCACCCTCACTGTCAAAACTTGCGGAAACTGTACAAGATGCGGATGAACTTATAGTGAAGTGCATGAAACCGATAAGCACGCAAGAAGGTTTCAACATCAGTGAGTAAACAAAAGGGCAAACATCCAGTAAATTATGATTTGAGGACCGTGCAGGTCGATTAACGGCAAGTTAACTAAATGCCTGCACCTGGATAGTGAATCTTTAGACAGGAGAGGTGATAGGAAAAAACACCTCACTGGTGGAGGATGTTATGAACTATAAGGACGCCTTTTACTCCCCTGCAGTTCACTGGGGCCGGTAAAAGGAAAAGTATGCACTTGCCAAGTTTGTGAAAGAATTTAGGCGGCGTCACAATAAAATGGTACAGAAAGAGTGTGGCGATTATTTGTGCCCCGACTTTTCATTTCTGGCAGCATCACCAGATGCGATCATCAAATGTATCGGCTTTGGCATAAGGCCACTGAAAGTGAAAAATCCATATAAACACCGCAACAAGTCAATCAGGAAATTTGCAAACATACCCGAGACTTGCCTGAGAGTGACCTCTGATGGTCAGGTCCAATTGCATAGCTCGCGTGACTACTATCTACCGGTACAGGTCCAATTACAGGCCACTGGTGCCAACATTGGGTATTTTTGTCAAAACTGCCATTATATATCACAATTTCTGTGCAGAGAAGATCACTTTTGACCCAATATACATGGAAGAGATAACAAATAAAGCAAAAATCTTCTTTATAAGTGCTTTTGTCCCAGATTTAATGAGCAAAGCCATAAAAAAATCAATCCATCAAATGAGACCCCACTGCCACTTTGTCTCAGGATAAACCTGCCCCTGTGTCGCCAGTTCCTCCTGCCACCTCGTCTCGAGGTATACTTGCCCATGATTCACCAGATCACCATGCCCCTGTGCCGCCAGGTCTTGAGCCAGATTTCCCCTGTGGTGTCTGTGCAATATATGCCCAGATGAACCCCACATATCTGATGAAATAAGTATTTTGTGTGAGATTTGCGCTGTGTGGTTTGACTGGCCAGGTTTTGGCCTTACAAGGATATAAGCTTGCTTGAAACGGAAAAACGTGAAGTGGCTGTGCAAAAAGTATACAGGGGATCAGTCTACAAAGAAAAAACAAAACAAAAAAAAAAAGAAAAAGACATATTTATTGTGTTCATGCAACAATATTGATGGACATGTTACTATGACAGGGCAAGTGGCCTGTCATAGTCATAAAAAATAATAAGAACTTCGAACCAAGAAAACTTCATGTATTTCACAAAGATTAACATGGACATTGTATGTGGTCATGCAGCAATCTGAACAGTTCACTCATTTGACAATGCTTTTCTAAGACAATAGACAGCACATTCCCTGCCCTGCCACACGTGGGGCAATTTTAGTAAGATGGGGTATAGCGGAAAAAACAAACGCCTGCCACTTGGAAGGAACAAAGAACCAGAGGACCCAAGCCCAGAGAAAGATCAGTAAAAGCGTTCTGTGTCATTTCAAAGGAACTCTTATCAAAACATTGATATCCTGAGAGACATTTATTGTAACTTTCGCAAGCGACCAATTGTGAGGGTATTTCTGGTAGCAGCCCCTCTCATCACCAGACAGATTGAGGCACATATACTCTCACATTCAGAGAAGCTCATTTGTTACTTGTTCTCTAATCTTGCCTTTTGAGGTGGATGATGTTTGTACCAGACATTTTGTACATTTTGAGGGTCAGCATATTCATGATGTGGTTTGTGCTTGTAATATAGCCATATGTACTACTTGTATACACTTTATGCTATGACACGTGATACAAATTCTACACATATTGCTGCCTGAATTGGAAGGCTTCAGACGTTCATGAAAGGATTTTCTGACACTATCAAATGATGTCAGTAATTAATATGAAGGAGTGTCCAGAGACATTTTTCTGACAGCTTAGATGGGGTGACGTGCGAACATCTATGAGTATATGCTAGTCTAGATGTGTAATTTCATTTGATATTAGTTCCATTTCCTCACATGTAAATTGTATCTGTGCCTACATAATGTGTCCATGATGTCATGCGGTACATCTCTCGCCAAACAAAACCAATATATATATATATATATATATATATATATATATATATATATATATATATATATATATATATATATATATATATATATATATATAAACTGTTTCTGTTCCCATATGATGGGCCTAAAGTGTAAAACAAGTGCCACAAATAGCTTGCTTATCAATACTTTCAATACAAGCTCACCAAATTTTACACGGGACAAGACCAACTAGTATGCTTGAAATTTCCAGTTGTAATTAATTTGCTAATTTTTTGCCTATATTATATGCATTGCAGGTTGCAGATTAAAGTGTTTTGATGTATGGCTTGTTTGAATGCCAGCATCATATGGGACATGCAATATATCATCCTGACTGGGATTAGTGAACATTTTTCATTGGCTCCTTTCAATGAAATCCGTCTCAAACAAAGGACTTGGCCATAAATGACAAATAAAATTTAAGCCTTTCTGAGAAGGACAGTTATTTACTTTATTTAGGAAAACAGGTGACATTAGTTTATAATGCTTCCAAACCAATTCGACACCCACCACATAGAAAGTCAAGATAGCAGAAATTTACTATTGGAACACAAGGTCCAAGGAAATATAGGCGATTCTAAGAAAAATATAGAAATATCTCAAAATTATTAGTGACGAAATCAATAAACAAGAAAATCCTCGAAAGACCTCCAGGAGAAAAGCATTATAGTCTTAGAGGGCTCAAGGAAAGCCCAGTGGTTTAAAGACTCCTCTACTGATATCAGTTTTAGTGGAGAATTTGGCAGCCACCTCTGATCTCTTTGACAATGATCATATTCATAATGTCTTTATCACTGATGAATATCTTGAATGGAGTTCAAGTGGATTTCTTTTCTTCTAACAATACACAAAAGAGGATATCAAGAAACTATTTAGCAAACTAAAATGTAACAGCACTGGGCCAGACCATATTACTATTCAGACCTGGCTCTATGGTCGAATATCTGGTTAATGGACCAGAATGTTTCTGGAGAACTTCATACAGAGTCTGGTTTGAAAATAAAAAAATTGAAAGTGAGCTTAACACTAGAACGACGAGACTATCATTACCTATGCTCTGAAACATTTGCAAAATATATATTTTTTGGTTTCATATATTATAACCCCGCCCCTAAGATCGCCCCACTACTATCCTCATTTACAAACCATTTGGTGCAGTTATTCTGTATGTATGTGTATGACATGCCCATGGCTGTCAACTGCAAGTTTCTGTATGAAAATGATTCAGCTGTGCGCGTGTCTGCCACAACCATCAATAAAAGAGAACATTTTCTTTCTTTTGAACTTCACTTTCTAAATCTATAGTTGATCAATAATAAGCTATCCCTTCATTTCGGCAACACTGAATCAATTTCTAAAATTAAGAAAGCTCAGTCTCTCACAATGATGCAAAATTAAGAAATAAAATCATCCTCTTAGTCATCTATCTAGGAATGTTACTGGAAAAGAATGTTGCTGAAGAACTTCATGCAGAGTCCGACTTAACTGAATTACACCTCTTAACCCACATTTTTGATATGCAAAGACTGGGGCTGAGCACTAGAATGAAGAGACTTTTATACTGAACCACAGTCCACCTTTTTTTGGCTACTCGTGTACAGCTCGACCCAGTACTTCAACATGGAATACGAAATAGAAATTCCATATTTGTCAGACCAGAATAATTAATTTTGTTAATGTATAGCAAGCAACAGCCCATATTGGTGCTGGACAGATTTCTGATCTTGGCTGGCTGCATCTTTTTAGCTGAGTACACAAAGCAGATGGAAACACGCTTAAAATAATGAAGGGCACCGGTCTGGATTATTTAAAAGAAAATATGGTCCAGACTGATGACCCTCACAACCATTTTACTGATTCAAGTGTGGATATTCTGGTGGCCCCAAGAGTGTGTGTGTGTGGGGGGGGATGAAATCCGTCCTTTATTGTTCTATGAAACTGTAGAATGGAAATAAGTCATAAGAACATTATTGTGAATATATAACAGGTACTGATCGTTTCATGAAGGCTTGGATGATTCGTCTGTTTTTCTGTGGATTCTAAGCATTTTTTAAAGAAGTTTTATTTTTGTACTCTGTGTATTTATATGTTATGATGGTTATCTAAATACACTCAAATTAAATCATGTGTCTATCTGTGTGCACTGACTTCATATGAGTAGTTGTGCAATATTCTTTCTAAACAATCTTGACTTAATATGCCTCTATATGCCGATATGAATGAAAAACTTATAGCATGGACGCTTACAACTGTGTCAGGCATCAACCTAGAAAAACAGATGCCCCAAAACGTCACCCTTATCAACGCTGTCCTCGTGTGTTTACAGCCACGCAACCGGCAAGTGTGTCTCGACACCACTTTCAATGAAAACCACCATTCATCTGGGCCACCTAGAGTTCAAATGATCTAGAGTCAGCGCTGACACTGCAGCTGAAAGCTCTCCCATGGTGCTAGTCCACAATATGTACCTAGGTTTACAACAACACTTTTTTTGCGATGCCTATTACCAGTATGTCATCATTAAACTCTGCATCCGTCACCTGCTATGAAATCAATTTATCACGGGAAGTGCATTTTAACATTATGAAATGGTCTTAACAAGGATATGATATGGCATAATCAAAAGAACGTCTGTTAACCATTCAATTGTTCATGTAGTAATCTGAAGCCCAGTCTCTTACACTCTGCAAACGCTGAACCACAGGCAAATAATGAGAATTCTTGATTGGCTATCAGTGATTTAGAATTACACAGGGAGGTGTCTGTGCTGTTTCCTTTGGTGTTGAAGGCAAGCCACAAATTCTCATTTGCACCTCTGGAGTCAAAAGGGAGTGGATCTCCTCGAACCTCAAACGTTTCAGCTCCACTTGTTAGTTTAGAAATTTGTTGAAGAAGAAAAAAAAAAACAAATAAAACTACCCATCCAACACCTCTCCATCTTCACTGTAGCTGCCAGATCGATCGGTATATCCAAAAGCAGGACAACTAACTATGTTTCTGGAAGAAAATAAATTACAATAACACAGAATTTGCTTGAAAAATGAGAGTGGTCGAAGTTGAAGAGAAAGACTGGGTTCAGAGATTAAGTCCTAGTCTTTATTTTGCTTACTGTTTGCTGATTCTCACTAAATGCGTACTATCACTGGACCTCCAAACATAGCTTTTCTTTATTTCTACCAGTAACGTTTGGAGCATTTAAGTATAGTGATCATAGGGCTTGACACTAACAACACTACTTTATCTTTAATGAGAAACAGGCTAGCAGTGGATCTATGTAAATAAAGAATGTATGTGCCCACGTTTTCTCAGCATCATCACACACCTTCCAGCATAGTTTGGCCTACATTATGTATATTCAGTTGATGTTGTGGCAATAGTCTGGTTCAGCTGTCATAAAAGCATGGAGAACCGCCTCAGTGGCTATCTTTGTCAGGTGTGTAAAATTGTTCCTGGTGAAACCAGAGAATGCTACTGTTGGCACATAATGTTAAGGTAGTGTGTGGAGCTTGCACATCCTCTTGGGTATTTCATACTGTTATCAGCTGGGTCCTAATATTGCAATGAGCCCAAATCTAACTGTAACATCCACTTTCAATGATTTGCATGTTGTGATATTTAGACTTCAATATGAATCGGGATGCTGCCAGTGACTTCATTTTAAAGTGCCCATTGGTCTCTATGACAGACACTTTAAGACCAAATTTCTGCACTTTATCTAATTTTCAGGACTATATTTTGCCCTGCACTTGCCCAAACACCAACTTGTCTTGCTATACCATTGCCTAAAATGTGGTGTATAGAATCACATGCATGCTATGTATTGTATCGACCGCCCTGTACGGTATAACAAATGAAAGCAATAGTACAGAAACACATGATCCATATTCATTAATTCCAAACCCAACAATGACGGCAAAGAGATTTCAGACTTGCCAAAGCATCTACATTTCTTTTCCAATACCAATGTGAAGAAACAAATTTCACTCCTGACTTGAGACAGGCAGTCACCCATAAAAGGCAACTGGTGGTTTGACAATATATGTTTAGCAAAGTTAAATATATACTCAAGATTTTTGCTACTGGTGGCTGTATGCAAGTTTATATGTGACTGTAGGACACCTGTAATCTGAGTGCTACATCATCCATATAGATACAAACCAAAGGAAACATCAAATGCGACATATTGATTACTGCTTTGTTCCCTCCTTTAATAGTGTTGATGGCAATTACTTCTTTGGTCATTTGTTTTATAATCCATAACAAGCACCATCCAGGAAATTTATTTTCAGTTGACACCATTTATAAGTATAATAAAACAAGCCCTATTCCTCAAAAAAAAAAAAATGCATCCATTAACTTTTACAATATTCAACTGGTATCAATATTATTAGGTACAAACAATTTAATGGGAAGGCGCATAGTTGAATGGCCTCCTTTCAAAACACAGATCCTCCACAGAGTACTCCAAGGAATAAACAAAAACATGTCTTAACTATCCATTGGTCCTTGCCCTACACAAGCGTGCTTTACAACTTATGTCAGGCTAATAGATTTCCAACAGTCAATGATAGACTAATAATGAAATTGCATGAAAATGTATAAGCTTTACACAAGTTTTGAAACATAGTGCCACCATTTGGTCACACTCTTCATACTTACTGAATGGGGGCGACGCCTTTATATTCCCACTAGACTCCTATGCAAGTCTATGCCCAGAACCTGTGATTCGGGATGCAAAAGACATTAAACCAACTACTATTATTATTATTATTATTATTATTATTATTATTATTATTATTATTATTATTATTATTATTATTATTATATTATTATCATTATTTATTTATTTGTTTGTTTATTTATTTATTTATTTATTTATTTATTTATTTATTTATTTGTTTATTTATTTATTTATTAAACCCCCGCAAGTGAGGAAATAAAAGTATAGACATACATCGAAATCATAAAATACATTGACACAATCGCAGAAAAAGCATACGTATACTTGTACGTAAAAAGATAATTTTGAAATGTCCGGCGATAAAAAAAGACTATGCTTTGACAGATAAAATCAGGAGGCTTTCGTTAAGAGGGCGGTTAACAAATGCTCTGCTGACCAGGGCTTAATGTAGTCGTCAGTATATAGCAGCATGTTAAGAGTATCCACTACGCCATTCTCTGGATAAAATACGTCCATATTGTTCCTCGGGCGATTGAACACCACAGTAATAGGGGAATGCCCCATCTTAATAATACGGTCCAACATGGTTACTTTAAATAGAACGCCATTTTCTAGGTATTTAGAAAGAAAAAGAATAGAAAGCTTACGAAGAGGAGAGTCCACAAGAAAAATGCAATGAAATAACGAAAGAGTTCTGTCCTTTATGACGTCGCTCACTGAGCATAGATGGAGCGCTTGTAGCAAACTACTATGAATGGAGCGTTTACACAGGCCTTAACAGTTCTTAATAAGCGAACCTTGCAAACTGTCCAGACGATGAGAATCTGCAGTGGTTAAGGTAACACTGTTCATACCGTACTGGAACTGGAATGCACACTGTCTGCCATAAATACGTTTTAACATCAGTGTGAAGACCAGGGTAGGACATGCCAGTGTGTCTCATGCTGTAAAATGCTTGTCGACACTTTTGTATCCTATACTCTGCATGGAGGGATCCCTTACATTTGGTATCATAAATACAACCCAAGACCTCCAGCTCCGGCACCGTTTCCATACATACACCATTCGTTTCCATCGGGCAATGTCGGTAAATGGGTTCATACCAACAATCATACATTTAGATTTATCTAAACCAAAGTTGAATCTCCAGGTTTTTGCGTAGTTCACACATATATCAATAAGTGTTTGTAAGCCGATAATGGTAGGGCTAACCAGAGTCAAGTCGTCGGCATAGGCGAATGAATTAATTAACTCCTCTCCAATTCTCACACCTTGCTGAGATGTTTTTATGTGACGCAGAAGATCATCAATGAATTTATTAAAGAAAGATGGTGACAAAGAGCTCCCCTGATGTGTTCCCCTCGTAATATCAAACTGAAAGCTGTATTCATTATTCCATCTTACCACAGCACGATTGTTTCTGTACCAATTATACATAAAGAGCCAGAAGTGTTGGGGTATTTTATCCCATAACTTGAAGAATAAACCATCGTGCCATATAGAGTCAAAGCACTTTTGTGCGTCCAGCGCACAGATGAACAATGGCGAACCGTTGGCCGTGTAGTAACATGCTAAGTCATTTAGTAGCGCATATCCAAAGGCCATTCCTCTATTTCGCTGAAAGCCGACTGCGTATCACTAATGTCGTCAAACGGCGTCATCATAAGTTCCATAAGTTTGGCCCACGTGGAACTCAGAGTAATGGGACGGTAATTATTCGGTACATTTGGATTCAGTGATGGCTTCTTCAAGATGGGTATGATAACACCCATAGTGAACACTTGTGGGATGATGTTATATTTCAATATACTTGAGTAAAAAGTAGCCAGATGCTGACACAATATATCTGATTTTCCAAAGTCTAGGTGTTCTGGTGTAATACCGTCGACCCTGGGGGAGCAGTTTCTCTTTAAAACATCAATGAGAGTGTCAATATCGCCGGTTGTCGGCAGTGCAGCTGGTTCGATGCAGGGTGGCATGTTGTGTGTATTATATAGTGAATCTACCTGCTCCTGTATCACTTGTTGGTCACTATTCAGGTTCCCAGTATCACACCTCGTAGATTTATAATGCTCAGCAAATGCACCAGCCTTCAAGGATGAATTTGTCCTCTTGCGTTGTCATTTCCTTATAGCATTCCAAAAGGAGGATACGTTCCTTGCCCGAAAGAGGTTGTTTAGTTTAATGTGTTCGTTTTGAGCTAGGGCAGAAATGTTCCGTCTGCTGATCTGTCTAAAAAACATTTTAACTCCTTTGTAGCACTCGTAGACCACGCCCATACGAGGGGAACCATTACTTTTCCATAGTTGCCACCAAAAACGTTTCTTGTCACGCAGCTGGGCAAGTTGCGGGCACCAGTGCGGTTTTGGTTTAAAGGATTTCTTTGGCAAGCAAGCTGCTTCGTTAGCTGCATTATGGAAGCAATCGCTAAACGTCCTCACATAATTATGCACGTCTTGCGGCAAAGAGCTGCTGGCGTCCAGGTTCAGTGTATCATGAGCCTGTAATAAATTTGATGGATCAGTTCTGTATTGCTCATTACGCTCATGATTACTCCAGTTTACCGTACCGTGGTGATGTAAACAGGGCACTTTTGGCTTTACCTCATGTGATATGTTATCCCCGAGAATTTTAATATCAAACTCAAGTTGAACAGGGAGATGGTCACTGACGTTCCCAGCATCCAAGGGAATGATATTGTAGACGTTGACTGAGCTGGTGTCATAATCAGGAACAAGAATGTGGTCTATCCATGTATACTGGTTAAGTGTATGAGAAAAGTACGTGTAGTTCACATATTGCTTATGCCGTAATTCCACCACCAATAGATTATTAGCTTGCATAAAATCATACAAAATACCACTATGAGGGTTAAAACCCTTTTGTCTGTGCCAAGTTTTGTTCAGGGACTGACTTCTAGGGAGTTGAGTATTGAAATCCCTGACAATTTTCATGGGAGCAAGCATAGCAAATTGTCAACAGTAGATTGTAAAGCGTCTATTGCTTCGATATACAAAGCCGTTAGCTGTGCATTAGAACTTTGGTAAAAAGGCATGTACACATACACCAGCACTTGGACTGCATTACCGGCCTTATCGTAAGCTGCCACAGCAATAATTTTGTCGTAGCAGGTGTCGAGCTGATGAAACACTATGTCCTTTTGCAATTTACATATAATAGCGACACCCCAAAGGGGTGCCCTCTATTGTCCGGCTCAGTGTCATGCATACCCGACTTACTGTAAACTTGGAATTTGCTGCCTGACAGGCCAGCCCAATCATTTAGCATTTCGGCAATCAAATCATCTTCACTATGGGTCAACCATGTCTCACATAGACACACTACACTAAAACTTTCACATTTCAATGTTTTCAACTTGCAATCACTGGTGAAGTGGGGGGCTGGAACTTTAATAGTGTCTGTGGCCACATCTGTTGTATCCACTCTGTCTGTTGTGTTCTTCACATTCATTCTGTGTTTGTGTGGTTGCCCTATCTGAGTAATAATGTGTTCGCTTGTGCCAGTCGTAATACCTGGTACGCCGGGCCTGGAATCGGCTATTGTCCTGGTGGTATCCCTTTGCCCGAGATCCGCGTGACTGACCATCTTGGCCTTGCCACCGTTGTCCTCTGATGAACCTTCTTTCTGTTGTGTTTCTCCTGCTGGACTTTTGATGGCTGATTTTATGAAAGGGCCGCACAATTAATCCCAGTGGCCATACCTTCTCATCTAAGAGAGTATCATAGTCTGTATTTACCACACTGACCTGGGAAGATCTCCATTTTGGCTTGTTGGCTAGATCTTTAACCTTGATTAGGTCTGGTTGTATCAATTTGGGGCAAGAACGGGTTAAATAGTTCTTGACATCATTAGCACTGAACTTATGACCTGGCTTTGCTGCAGGACTGCTGTGAGCTCTATTATTTGAACTTCCACCATGGGCCACACGTATATCACTGCCTATGTTACCCTTAGCGGCACCAACTGTGGTTTTTGTGCTGGTAGTATCTGTATGTTTACTTTCGTTCTTGGGGTTTTGTGCTTTTACAGAGCTAAAGAAATTTTTTGACATTATTTCCCTCACCTGTATGCGCGATGCGCTAAGCTCATCTTGTTACTTTGTTCTCTCATTCTGTAGTCCCAAATCTGGGACGCCTGCTCTTGAGAGTCTTTCTCTATGGAGTAAAGTCTATCTCTCAAGTCTGTAACCATATGCAATAGCGGTCGGTAATCCTCTGAATCCATTACAGTGGTAGTGGTTACATCATCTCCAACACCCTCCTTGTCTCCTTGGGCAATAAAAATTCGGTCTGTATCCTTTGTTAGGCTTTTATTAACCAGGCTGTATCCCAAATTGAAAATGTCCGGGATAATCCTGTGCTTCGCCATTCTGTTGATATGTCTCTTATCCTTCGTTTGGGGGAAGAGTCTTTGAATCTCGTCACATAGAAGATTGTGAACATTGCCCAGGGTTTCCATTTCTCTTGCCTGAAGGCTGTTCTCCACGTCTTGTTCATTGTATTGAAATATCATATTAGCATTATTGATGAACACCTGTGGGATTTCCCTTTTTCCCACATCATCTAAGTCTGCTAGTCTTTTAAGAGGAACACGATCATCTTTGGATCCTTGTTGATTCTGGTTAATGGGCGGTGCCATCTTGGCTGTGATGTCACCCAGGCAGTCAATGTGTCAAAGTAGAATGGTCACGGTACACTAGCCACTGGTCGTGTTGGCTTGGGACCATGCGCGAAACCACAAATGTCAAAATTGTCAAATATTGCACAAAATTCACCAATACTTGTCCAGCGGTGCCTTTGATATGACAGCTGAACGTAGTGAGAGAGGTACCCATCTTGTTGCAGTGAAAACCGTATAAAATATAGTTTTTTACAAAGCATGTGTAGAAGTGACTTCAATGGTCGACAGGTGAACTATAGATGGAGGATCTTATACCTTTTTGTTTGAGTAGTGTTAACATGAATATCAAAAGGTTATACCAATTGATTATATCTTTGAATATATTCCATCTGAAATAAAGTGTATTTAGCAGTACTGTGGTGCGTTTTGGGAGAGGCAGTTGCTTGTCAGACAAGTTGACTTAGCAGTGGTACTTGGCAGTGTTACAAGACATTAAACAGACCTTGCAGATGCAGCCTGTCTATAATGATCAATTGTATGAATAAATTCATAATGAAAAATCAATTTCTTGCATTGGCAACTTAATTCTGAAGGTAGGTTAAAAAGACACCTCGGTACTTGTGAAAGCGATCATAAGAGGAGTGCATACATTTACTTGGTATCTATCTATCCAGTGTTGACTGTCTCTCTATATTACTAAATGACTGCCAGGTCTCTACAGCAGCAATAGATGATGGTGTTTCCTAGAAGAACGACATAACATTCCCTAATATTCGATATCATTTTTGACTGATCAGCATTAAAAATAATTGGCATTCAGCTACAAAATAAAAGTAAAAAGCATTGTGCTAACCTTAAAATTTCAAAACTAGTTTACTTTATATCTTCCTAAACATTAACATAGATTAAGCTATACTTGCAAGGTACACCTAATTGCAAGAATAATAGTACAAATTATCATTTTGCCACAGAAATTAATCAACATGATTCCACATTGATGTGCTTGTTCAGCATTGCTGGCGGTTCAATCTGCCGAGAGATACTATTGACAACTCTCACCCCGCATTAATGTTTCCCAATCTGGGAGTGGCGGCGACTGGCGTTTCAAAAGTTTTATATAAATGCTAAATAGTAGCTTTAACAGGGGACTGTTTAGTTACAAAGAGTGAATTTGTTAAACATTCATAAGACATTGGATTGAAACATGGCCAATACATAACATAATATTTACACCAATTTAAGACCTCGTGGCTCCATACCAATATATATGTTTGGTGTTACCCATTGTATACATATTATATAGGGTTACAAGGAATGACAAAACCTTTATATGGGGTAGTTTACTGAATTAAACGGCTTTGCCAACATTCCGGTACAGGAAATTCACATGCATTGAAATCTAAGTTATTTTCTTAACTTGTGCACTGAGGGCAAACACAGAACTTACTGTACAGAATCCTTATGTGTTCACAGGGCATACAAGTTCCTTATAGCTTGCTCGTTTTGCAATTGTCAACCTTCAGGAACCCTTCTCTGAGATCTCATATACTTTTATGGTGTTCTTTCTAAAATTTACCAAAATGGAACCCTTAATCATTGAATATAAATTAAAGTAATTAAGTATGGTGTAGCATTCATCGTTGCGAATATATCGTGAAAGGGGCAGTGAGATCCATGTCAGTTAGGCAAGCAATCTGACGGAGTCTAAGTGCCTCCTGAGTAGTATTTAAGCAACAATGAATGCCACGCCATACTTTATTCCTATTATAAAAGGGTTTCAAGTTGAAAATTACGCAAATTTGACGCAACAAAAGGATAATATAACCTATTTTATCCTGTTCTAATCGCTTTTTATCCTGCTGTTCCTGTTTGCATGGGTACTCCTTGCACTGGCAAATTTACGATTTTGGAAATGAGTGGGGTCCTGTTTGGAGGGGGGGGGGGGCTTATAGTTAAAGATTGTACTGCTGTGAGTTCCTACGTTCAAAATAGGCCTAGGTTCAAAAGATTTATTACAAAAAAAAAATACCGAAGTTTATCTTAATTGTGTCTTAGGCCTGCATTTAGTTTTCCTGCAGATATAGTTCTTGGGAGCTTTTTTTTTGATGTCAAAGACCTCATAGGGCACCCCTAGACGAAAAATTTTCAACAAATGTGATTGGCTGAATGAGGTCATGTGACAAATAAATATATCATGGTTTAAAGTAAACAATGAATGCAAGCAGGCGAAATTGCAATGTCCTGGGTGATTTTTAAAATAGCTTGTGTTCTGTTTGTATGAGCTTTACTGGACACAGGTTTCTTAAGTGCAAGGTCTATACAACAGTTATGACAATATGTAGCAGAGATCAATCTGGGTTTGGAGCCCGAGTTATTGGATGCCATGGCATGGGTAGGCCTACTTTAAATTCTAAGCCCAATGCTACTTACTGACACAGTGTCTTAACGCAGGTTTAGGGGTTACAGACATATGAAGGATTAGTAATCAAGTGTGTCTATGAATGCACGTGCATTTACTAACCACTGGCCATTACACGTGTGAGGATCACTGGCATGATAATTGTGGAGTAATGGCATGATAAGGTTTGTTAGTTTGCTACATTTGGTTGCCACAGCCTTGGTGGCAAGTGTAAATAGGCAGTATAACTGTACTTGAATTACCACATTATCTATTATCGACCAGATTAAATAGCATAGGAACGTGTAACCAGAAGTAATTAAAACTTTTTGCTTTCACAAAAGATATTTTAGGTAAAACAAAGAGTCACAGCAAAAAAAGCGTTTAAGTTCCATAGCCTCGTTTTCACATCATGTACTATATTACAATAATTTAGTATTCTCTGATACAATGAAACAAATAAAGTCTTTGGCTTTGCATGACAGGAATTATTGTGAACCTTCGGGACATAATGTCAACCCCCAGCTTCACATAGTGTCGAGTAGTCCATCGCTTAAGTTCACAATTCTTCCCATCACTTGCAGCTGGGGGTACAATTTGTACATTGTGGTTGTCATTTCCTTGTTATGCTAGTGAAAAGTCAAACATATTTTGAGATATACCACATTGGCTTTGATGCGCTGTTGGCTGTGTTCTCTGACTTATAGTTATAATGAAGGTAGAGCACTTTTGTAATGCCTCAAATTACTAAATGTCACAAAATTGATATAGGCTTCCTTCTTCTTTAGCTTTTGATTCAGTTAACGGAACAATCAGGAGAACCACGAAGGGGCAGGCATACCATGTCTCTTTTTATCTTTGGCACAACTGATGAATTTTAGGGTTTAAGTGGTTGGCCCTATATACTTCGAAAAAAAGTTAAGTGCAGTTAATGAGTAAGGTGTTAAAACTGCTGTTTGCCTTTGTGCATGAGAGCCTGTCTTAAGTGAGCAGTTATGTTTATTTCTTTACATTGGTATTGCAAGATGAATATTGATGTGTCGGTAAATTTTCAATCTCTGCATTTTGTTGTACATGGAATTAACTTGGCTAACATTGCTGCTTTGAAATTAATTATTATGAGTAATGCTTTTCTGAACTGTGTCCCTTTAGATACACTTATAATGGTATATTTTACCATCTTCTTTACATGTTTTCCTATGTTAGGTATATGTTACAAAATATACCAAATATTATTTGTCTTAGAAAATGATGTCCAGGTAACTGTTATGCTGTAACTGGAATAATAATGCAATACAATATAATATTCCAGAAAATAGGCATGAAATGATAAAAGCAGAATGTAAATACACACTTTATTGCATTACTATACAGATATAGGCAATGCTATGCCTGCATTGTGGAACGATATCTTTCTAATCAACATGTTCAGAATGCCACTTATCTCCTTAGCTATATCTGTTGAGCTTGTAGTGGTTAGACTTTGGTTCCAATCTAGAAAAAGTGATCACAAGTTAATTTCCAAGAGCAAGGGAAGTGGACCTTGTTGCCTTTCTTATGAGTTTGACTACAAATTTCATGAGCCATCTTTAATGCATGTTACAACACACTGCCGGGCATCCAGATGTTTTGTCCCATTTAGCAAGTGAGCATTCACACATGCTAATAAACAGTGCTGTACATATAAATTGGATATTGCAGGAAATCTTGCATTGCATGAATTGACGAAAGAGCAATGCTAAAAATTATATTAGCAGTTTATTCATTGGAAAGTATATACATATTGTAGCAGATTTCAATGTGACAAAAGACTAAGAAAAAAGTTTAGATAGTTTAATTTTAGACAGTTTAAAGACAACATGTAACGATACATAGGGTCAGAAGAAAATACACTTACAAAGTTCAACAGATTTTCAAAGCAATACCATACTCACAACACGTCTGTGCGTCTGCTCTAGGAGTTCAAATTGCGCTTGTATCAACCAGTGTAAAACTGTGTGTATAGTGCTTTATTTGTACTCAAAAAAGATCCATCTCGTTTGTTAATCCCAGAAAAGGAGGCTTGCTTGAGCAAAAATGCATTAGCTTCATAAAGGAATGCCAGCTGTTATTATATAAGTTCATAAACCAGGAAATGTAACTGGCATTGTGGTAATAATGAATGTAAACTGACCACTTAGGTATGCAAACACTTTCAAAATTGTGCACACGCCACATATGCTTGTGCACTTAGACCTTTTGGGTGGTATGTTATCAGACAGCCAATAAGACATCAATACCATCCGCTGTTTTGTAACGTGTCGTGTGTAGAATTATTTATCATTGGAGTATTTTAAAGTGTAAAAATATCTAAAGTGATAACTTTACAAAGCCTCTTGTAATATCGGCAATTCTTTTAAAATCTCCAATAATGATTTTGTATGATCATCCCTAGCTCAACTATTTTATTTATTGACTGGCTAAAACTTGTCATAAAATTTGTCAAAACTCCGAAAAAAAAAAACTCTTATGAATTCAATTCCATTGAGCCCCATGATCATGGTAGCTTATGCCAAGAGACATATGTGGTATAAAAGTTGGGTATACCTACTTATTTGTCGATTATCATCTCAAGAAGGTACGGTTGACAGTTCTGTAAATATTTTTGACTTTTGAATAAATGTCTTTACATAGGAATGACCCTATGGCAAACACAGTCTTCTACAAAAACTGGTATTATGGTGTGGTTAATAACACTGCCAATGTTTCTTATTTCAAAAATGTTATTATTGTAACAAAAGACAGCAATCAAACCCAAAAATTTGACATTCATATAATAGAATAGGAAACAGGTGCCAACATCTGTGCAAAGTGTGTATGGATTTTATGTATTTAAGATTCAAGTAATGATACAATCTAACGTGGGTAGCATTTGCTGTTATCAACTACAGAAGGCAAAGAAATATTTAAATATTTTGAAATCACTTCATCCTAACGGAAATGCATTACACGTTTTTCCTAAGATACAGCAATACCTTTGTACCTGATCCTGAGATAGACAGTTTATAAGACAGGTGACAGCACATTCCCTGGCCTTTAACACATGGGATAATTTGGTAAGATGAAGTAAAGCAAAAAAAAAAAAAAAAAAAGACATCATACAAAAAGGACTTGCTGACCCAAGCCCAGAAGAAGATCAGTAAAATGTTCTGCATCATTTCAAAGGAACTCTTATCAAAACATTAAATTCTGTCAGACATTTTTGTAACTTTCGCACATGTGTGCAGCGACTAGTTGTGAGTGTATTTCTGGTAGCAGCCCCTCTCATCACCAGATAGAATGAGGCACATATACTCTCACATTATTGAGAAGCTCATTTGTTAGTTGTTCTCAAATCTGCTTTTTGAAGGGGAAGATATTTGTATGAATCATTTTGTACCACTACATTGTAAAATCCATTTAAATTGACCTATGATTTCAAATTTGGTCCCCTCTGGTAGTTTTGCAAGATCCTCTGATTAATTGCTAATGGATGATATGTTAAGGTAATTTTTTGAGGGCCAGGTTATTCATGATGCTTGATCACGTGGTTTGTGCTTGGAATATAGGCGTATGTTCTACTTGTGTACACTTTGTCCTATGACAGGTGATATAAATTCTCAATATGAAGTTAGCGGAAATGGGAGACTTGAAAAGTTCATGAATGGAGATTTGGACACTGTCAAATAATATCAGTAATTATCATGACAGAGTGTCCCAAGACATTTTTTGACAGCCTAGATGGGGTAATGGGCAAACATCTATGAGTTTATGTCAGTATAGATGTGTAACTTCATCTGACACTAGCTCCACTTCCGCGCATGTAAATTGTATCTATGCGTACATAATTTGTCAATGGTGTTATGCAGTACATCTCTCGCCAAAAGAACCCCCAGCAAATTACTGTAATTTCCTTTCCCATATGATGGGCCTTAAAGTGGAAAATAAGTGCCACAAATGATTCGCTAATCAATACTTTCAATACAAGCTCCCCAAATTCTATACTGGACAAGACTAACTACTATTCCTGAAATTTTAAAACAATTTTAATTAATAAGCTAATTGGTCGCCTTTATTATATGCAATACAGAGTGCAGATTATAGTGTTTTCAAAAGGTTAAACTTCCTGTATGTCTTGTTTTATTGCCAGCATCATAAGGGACATGCAAGATATCATTCTGACTGGGATTAGCGTAATTTTTGTTGGCTTTTATCAAAGAAATTCGTCCTAAACAAAGTACTCGCAGATCAATGACCACTAAAATTTTTGGACTGTATCAGAAAAAAAAGACAGTAATCTTCTTCTTTTTAGGAAAACAGGCGACATTATTTCATAATGCTTTCATACCAAAGAAAGTCTAGATATCAGAAAGTAACACTGTTGAAGAATACGTCCAATGAAATCTTTGCGATTCTAAGAAAACTATGGAAATATATTAATATTATCGGCAACAAAATAAATCAAAACGAAAATCCGCCCACCTGCCTCCAGGAGATAGGCATTATTGTCTTAGAAAGCTCAAGCATATATCAGCGGGTTAAATGTTTTTTAATGATACCAGTTTCAGTGGAGAAGTTGGCAGGCACCTCTGATCTTTTTGACAGTCATCATGTTCATAATTCCTATATATCCAAAGAATATCTTTCATGGAGTGCAAGCGGTTTCCCTTTCTTCTAACAGTAAAGAAAAGAGGACATCTAGAAACTATTTACCAAACTCAAATGTAACAGCACTGGACTAGAAAATATTTCTATTAAAATCTTTCTCTATGGTCGAATATCTGGTTGAAGGACCAAAATGTTTCGAGAGAACTGCATAGTAAGTTAGGTTTGAATAAATTATTTTGAAAGTGAGCTTAACGCTGGAACCACGAGACTTCTGTTTCCAGCCTCAGTCCAGCCTGACTTTGACTCCATGTGTGCAGCTTGGCACAACAAGTCACACTTCCATAATGAAAATTAATCAACTGCCCAGGGCTGAATGATATTATGGAGGAAGTGGTCATCGTGGTCCGTTATTTTGCTGTAATCTCAACTCAAACACAGTATTTTATTTCAAGGAGGATAAGCTTGGGATGGGGAAACATCATAGCTGCATAACCACAGTTCTGCAGTATTCATTATCCTAATATTTCATAAGGTTCCAGGTGTTTGTTCTCTGAGGAATCAGGGCACACATACGTTGAAATACATTTAAAATAACTTACTATTACAACTTTAATCTACCAACTGGGTTGTGTCTGAGGCAGTTATCATCATTAGTTATAAATCCAACTGCGACATAATACTTCGACCCATCACATGGTGAGTGCCATTCTGAATATTGCGCAATATATTTATTGCAGAAGAGGATGTTACTCAAAATACATTTGATTTGGACATCAAAGGAAAAAGTGGCCACAGCATATATCATATCATTATTTATGCTCTGAAACATTTACACAATATATATTTTTGTGTTTAATATGTTATAACCCCACCCCCAAAATCGTCCTATTCCTATCCTCGTTTACAAACAATTTGGTGCAGTTATTCTTAATGTATGTGTATGACATGCCCATGGCTGTCAACTGCAAGTTTTTGTATGAAAACGATTCAGCTGTGTCTGACACAACCATCGATAAAAGAGAACATTTTCTTTCTTCTGAACTTCATTTTCTAAATCTATGGTTGATCAATAATAAGCTACCAATTCATTTGGGCTCACAAAATCAATTCCATTGGGCACAAAAGCAAAAATTAAGAAAGCTCAGTCTCTCACATTGATGCAATAATCAAGAAATAAAATCATCCTCTAGATCATCTATCTAGGAATGGTAATGAACAAGAATGTTGTTGGAGAACTCAATGCATAGTCTACCTTCAACAAATTACCTCTTAACCCACAATTTTTTACATGCAAAGACTGGGGCGGAGCACTAGAATGAGGAGACCTCTGTATTGAAATACAGTTCACCCTCATTTTTGCTACTCATGTGCAGTCTAGCACAGCAAATCTAATCCTGGAGAACGAAGCATAAATTCCAGATTTGTCAGAACAGAATGATTCACTTTATTACTAAAAGGCAAGCAACAATCCATATTGGTGCTGAACAGATTTCTGATCTTGGCTGGTTCTATGTTTTTAGCTGAGTTCAACAAAGCAGGTGGACACACGCTTTAAATAATAGGGGGCAAATGTCTGGATTATATGAAAGAAAATATGGTCCGGCCTGATGACCCTCACAACCATTCTACTCATTCAAGTATAGGTAGACTGGTGGCCCCAAGTGTGTGTGTGTGTGTGTGTCGGGGGGGGGGAGTGAAATCCTTCCTTTATTCTTCTATGAAACTGTAGAATAGATATAAGACATAAGAACTTTATTGTGTGTATATCCCAGGTTCTGATCGTTTCATGAAGGCTTGGATGATTCATCTGTTTTTCTGTTTATTCTAAGCTTCTTTTTAAAGATGTTTTACTTTTCTACTCTGTGTATTTATATTTTATGATGGTCATCTAAATACAGTCAAATTTAATCATGTGTCTATCTGTGTGATCCAACTTCATATGAGTAGTTGTGTAATACGTCTTTCTAAATAATCCTGACCTTATACGCCTCTATGTGCCGATATGAAGGAAGAACCCAACAAATGGATATCTTATAGCATTGACACATACAACTGTGTCAGGCATCAAACTATAGAAACTAGGTGCCTCGATACGTCACCCTTATCAAAGCTGTTTTCTTATGTGTTCACAGCCATGCAACCCACAAGTGTGTCTCAACATTCAAACCACTTGCAATGAAAACCACCAGTTATCTGTGCCACACTGAGTTCAAATCATGTCGAGTCAGTGCTGACACTGCAGCCGAAAGCTTTCCCCTGTTGCTAGTCTTCAATATGAATCTACGTTTACAACAACACCTTTTTCTTCGTTGCCCATTATCCAGTATGTAATCATTAAACTCTGCATCCGTCACCTGCTATGTAATCAATAATCACGGGAAGTGCGTTTTAACATGATGAAATTCTTTTCACAAGGATATGACATGGCATAATCAAAAGAACTTCTGTTAACCATTGAATTGTTCATGGAGTAATGTAAAGCCCTTGCTCTTGCACTCTGCAAACGCTGAACCACAGGCAAAAAATGATAATTCTTGATTGGCTATCAATGATTTAAAATTGCACAGGGCGGTGGCTGTGCTGTTTCCTTTAGTGTTGAACGCAAGCCACAAATTCTCATTTTCACTTCTGGAGTCAAAAAGGAGTGGATCTCCTAGAACCTTAAACTTTTTAGCTCCACTTGTTAGTTTGGAAATTTGTTGAAGAAAAAAAAAAACAAAAAAAAAAAAAAAAAACATATTAAACTACCCATCCAACACCTCTCCATTTTCAGTGTAGTTTCCAGATCAATCTGTACATCCAAAAACGGACAACTAACTACGTTTTTGGAAGAAAATAAATTACAATTACACAGAATTTGCTTGAAAATGGCAGTGGTCGAAGATGAAGAAAAAAGACTGGGTTAAGAAAATATGTCATAGGCTTTATTATGGTTACTGTATGCTGTTTTCTCACTAAATGCGTACTATCACTGGGCTTCCAAAAATAGTTTTTATCTATTTCTACCAGTAACGTATGGAGCATTTGAGTATAGTGATCATAGAGCTTGACACTAACAACACTACTTTATCTTTTATAAGAAACTGGCCAGCAGTAGTCTCTATATATAAAAAAACGTATTTGGCCATTTTTTCTCAGCATCATCAAACACCTTCCAGCAGAGTTTGGCCTACATTATGCATATTCAATTGATCTTGTGGCAATAGTCCAGCATAGCTGTCAGAAATGCATGGAGAAGCGCTCCAGAGGCTTTCTTTGCCAGATGTGTAAAATTGTTCCTGGTGAATCCAGAGAATGCTACTGTTGGTATAACATTGGCACATGATGTAAAGGTCATGTGTGGAGCATGCACATCCTCTTGGGTATTTCAAACTGTAGTGGGCTGGGTCTCAATATTACAGTGAGCCCCAATCTAACTGTAACATCCACTTTTTTCAGTGTTTTGCATATTGTTGCGCTTCAAAATGCATCGAGATGCCGCAAGTGACTTCATTTTAAAGTGCCCATTGGTCTCTATAACAGATATTTTAAGACCAAAATTCTGCTTTTTATCTAATTTTCAGTACAATATTTTGCACTGCACTTGCCCAAACACCAATTTGTCTTGAAAATGTGGTTCATGGAATTCCATCCTTATGTGTTGTTTCTATCACCCTGTACATTAAAACAAATGTAAGCAATATAAATTAAGCAAGGTTAAATATACACAAAATATTTGCTACTGTTGGGTGTCTGCAAGTTAATATGTGACTGTAAAAACAACTGTGATCTAAGTGCTACATCATCTATACAGATAACAAACAAACGAAACATCAAATGCGATGTATTGATTACTGCTATATTCCCTCCATTATTAGTGCTGATGGCAATTACTTCTTTGGTCATTTGTTTTATAATACATAACAAGCACCATCCAGGAAATTTTTTTCAGTTGACACCATTTGTAGGTATAATAAAGCAAGCTCTATGCCTCAAGGAATTTTGTACCCATTAATTTTTACAATATCCAACTGGTATCAATATAAACAAGTCAAGACAATTCAATGGGAAGGCACATAGTTGAATTGCCTCGTTTCAAAAACACAGATCCTTCACAGAGTACTCCCAGGAATAAGGAAAATATATCTTAACTATCTATTTATCTTTGCCTTACACAAGCGTGCTTTACAAATTATGTCAGGCTAATAGATTTCCAACAGTTACCGATAGACTAATAATGAAATAGCATAAAAAATGTATGAATTTTCAAACCATTGCACCACTGTTTGGTCACACTGATCATATTAAATGAATGGGGTCGACGCCTTTATGCTCCCACTTGTCCTATGCAAGTCTATGCCCAGAACCCATGACTGAGGCTGCAGAAGATGTTGAACCAACTATAATTATAGGATTTTCTACCTTTTTGTTTGAGTAGTGTGAACATGAATATCCAAAGATTATACCAATTGATTATATCTCTGAATATATTCCGTCTGAAAAAAAAAGAATATTTAGCAGTACTGTGGTGCATTTTGGGAGAGGCAGTTGTTTGTCAGACAAGCTGACTTTGCAGTGGTACAAGACAGTAAACAGACCTTGCAGCTGCAGCCTGTCTATAATTATCAATTGTATGAATAAATTCAAAGTGAAAAATCAATTAGTTGCACTGGCATCTTAATTCTTAACACCTCAGTACTTGTGAACACGATCATAAGAGGAGTGCTTACTTGGTTTCTATCTATCCAGTGTCGACTGTCTCGCTACATTACTAACTGGCTGGCAGTTCTCTACACCAGCAATAATTGATGGTTTTTCCTAGAAGAACGACATAGCATTTCCTAATATTCGATATCATTTTTGATTGAACAACATTCAAAATAATTACCATTTCAGCCACAGAGTAAAAGTAAAAAGCATTGTGCTAACCTTAAAATTTCAAAACGAGTTTACTTTATATCTTCCTACACATTAACATAGATAAAGCTATTCTTGCAAGGGACACCTAATTGCAAGAATAATGGTAAAAATTATCACTTTGCCACATAAATTAATCAATATGATTCCACATTGATGTGCTTGTTCAGCATTACTGGCTGTTCCATCTGCCGAGAGATACTATTGACGACCCTCACCCCACATTAATATTTCCTACTCTGCAACTGGCGGCGACAGGGGTTTCGAAAGTTTTGTAAAAATTCTAAATAGTAGCTTTAACAGGGAGCTGCTTAGGTACAAAGAATGAACTTGTCAAACATTCATTAGACATTGGACTGAAACATGGCCAATACATTACATAACATTTACACCAATTTAAGACCTCATGGCTCCATACCAATATATATGTTTGGTGTTATTCTTTGTGTACAAGTTACAGATGATTTCAAGGAATGGCAAAACATTTATACGGGGTAGTTTACTGAATTAAACGGCCTTGCCAACTTCGGGTACCTGCAACTGACATGCATTGAAAACTTAGGTTTTTTGAACTCTTGCACTGAGGGCAACCACAAAACTGATTCTATGGAATTCTACTAAAATTCTACGAATTTCACAGGGCATACCAGTTCCTTCTAATTTGCTTGTTTTGCAATTGTCAAACTAACGATGCTCTTCTGTGAGATCTTATCTACATTTATGGTGATCTTTCTAAAATTTAACATAATGGAACCCAAAATCATAGAATATATAAGTTAAAGTAATTAAGTATGGTGTAGCATTCATTGTTCCGAATATATTGTGAAGAGGGCGGTGAGATCCAAGTGAGTTAGGCAAGCAATTTGACAGAGTCTTACTGCCTCCTGAGTAATGTATTGGCAAAAATGAATGCTATGCCATACTTATTTCTACTATAATATGGTTTCAAGGTGAAAATCACGCAATTTCTATGCAACAAATGGATTACTTAACCTATTTTATCCCGTTCTAATCACTTTTGATCTTGCTGTTCTGGGTACTACTTACACTGCAAAATTTTGCGGTTTTGAACAGGAGTGGTGTCCTATTTTGGATGAGGGTCTTAAATGTAAAGATTGTACTGTGTGAGTTCCTACCTTCAAAATAAGCATAGGTTCAAAAGATTAATCCAAAAAAAAAAAAAAAAGCAGAGACAAAAGTTGATCATAATGTGTCTTAGGCCTACATTTGGTTTTCTTAAAGATATAGTTTTTGAAAGCTTTCTGGGGTGTAAAAAAACGCATAAGGCACCCCTAAACAAAAAAATATGTCCAACAAATGTGATTGGCTGAATGAGGTCACGTGACAAAAAATATGTCACGGTTCAAAGTGAACGATGAATACAAGCATGCAAAATTGCAATATACTGGGGGATTTTAAGCTTGTGTTCTGTTTGGATGATTTTTACTGCACAGGTTTCTTAAGTGCAAGGTCTATACAACAGTTATGACAGTACGTAGCAGAGATCATTCTGGATTTGGAGTTATTGGATGTCATGGCATAATTAGGCCTACTTTAAATTCTAAGCTTAGTGCTACTTACTGACACAGTGTCTTAACGCAGGTTCAGGTGCTGCAGACGTCTGGAGGATTAGTAATCAAGTGTGTCTATGAATGCACGTGCATTGACTATCGACTGGTCATTACATGTGCGAGGATCATTGGCATAATAATTGTGGAGTAATGCATGATAAGGTTTGTATGTTTGCTACATTTGGTTGTCACAGCATTGGTTGCAAGTGTAAATAGGTAGTATAACTGTTCTTGAATTACCAAATTATCTTCTATTAACCATAGTAAATACCAAAGGAACGTGGAGCCAGAAGTACTTAAAACATTGTGTGTTCAAAAGATATTTTGTGAACATTTGTTGTAATTTCTTTACTAAACGAACTAAGCAACCACACATTTCTACGTATTTTATTAATGATGGTGCAATAGAAATCCAGAGCTCATATGGGGTGGTAATTGCATGGGGTAAGTTAAACAAAAAGTAGGGGCATCGTGATATATCAGATGTTGTGTCACAGCAATCAAAGCATTAAATGTTAGTAGCCTCGTTTTCACATCGTGTACCATATTATAATAATTTAGTATTCTCCGGTATTATGAAAGAAAAGAGTCTTTGGCTTTGATTGACAGGAATTATTGTGAACCTTCAGGACGTAATGTCAACCCCCAGCTTCACTTAGCATCAGGTAGACCATAGCTTTGGTCCACAATTCTTCACACCACTTGCAGTTGGGGGCACCATTTGTAAACTGCGGTTGTCATTTCCTAGTTATGTTAGTCAAACGCACATTTTTTAAGATATATCAAATTGTCTTTCATGTGCTGTGGGCTGAGTTCTGTGACTTATATTTATAATGAAGATAGTGCACTTTTATAATGCCTCTAAATAATCAATTTCACCAAATCCATGTTAGAGTCCTTCTTCTTTAGCTTTCCATTCAGTTAACTGAGAAATAAGGAGAACCACAAAGGGGTAGGTATAACGTGGCTCTTTTCATCTTTGGCACAAGTGTTGAATTTTAGGGTTTAAGTAGTTGGTCCTATATGCTTCAAAAATATGTGCAGTTAATGAATAAAATGTTAAAACTGCTGTTTGCCTTTGTGCTCAAGAGCCTGTCTTAAGTGAGGAGTTATGTTTATTTCTTTACATCGGTATTGCAAGATGAATATTGATTTTTTTCGGTAAATTTCACTCTCCGCATTCTGTTGTACATGGAATTAACTTGGCTCGCATTGCTGCATTGGAATTTATTATTATGAGTAATGCTTTTCTGAACTATGTTCGTTTGGATACACTTTTAATGGTATATTCAACCGTCTTCTTCACATGTTTTCCCATGATAGGTATATGTTACAAAATATACCAAATATAGGATTTGATGTGGAGGTAAGTGTGATGTACTAACTGGAATAATGATTCAATACAATATAATGTTTCAGAAAATAAACATGAAATTATCAATGCAAAATGTAAATACACACTTTATTTCACTACTATACAGACATAGGCAATGTTATGCCTGCACTGTGAAACGATATCATTCTAATCAACATGTCCAGGATGCCACTTATCTCCTTGGCTATTTCTGTTGAGCTTGCAGTGGTTAGACGTTGGTTCCAATCGAGAAAAAGTGATCATAAATTAAATTCCAAGAGCACAAGAAATGGACCTTATTGTCTTTGTTTTCATAAGTTTGACTAAGAATTTCATGAGCCATCTGGAATGCATGTTTCAAAACACTTCTGGGCATCCGGATGTAACAGAAGTTTTGTCCCATCTAGCAAATGTGCATTCACACATGCTAATAAATAGTGCTATACATAGAAATTGGATATTGCGGGAAATTTTGCATTATATGAACTCACGAAAGAGCAATGCGAAAAATTATATTAGCAGTTTATTCATTGGAAAGTATATACATACTGTAGCAGATTTCAATGTGACAAAAGATTCGGAAAAGAGTTTAAATAGTTTAGTTATTGATGGTTCAAAGACAAAATGTAAGGAAACATGGGGTTAGATTAAAACTTACTTGGCTTGGACAGTTAAGGGAAAGAACAAACTTCCTTTTTCGGACAACATCAAACAAAAATCGGGCACAAAAGCAAAAGGGAAATCATGCAAGTCAGAACATTTACACAAGAAACAAAAGAACTTGCCAAATAATGAACGCCATGAGCCAAACCTGTTTTGGAAAAGGAAGGACGTGCCATAAGCCAGAATTTAATATGCATTGCATTAATAGGGCACCACCAACGTTTTGATGAAGATCTCCATTTAGTGGATCTTAAAGCGCGCCTAAGGATTGTCTACTATTTTCACAAAAGAGGAGAAATTTGATTATAAACTCACCTGCTTCAAGGCACCTGAAATAATCAAGCAAGCATGTTAAGGAGGATCTTAGAAGCATGCTGACGAAGGAAACAGTTTGGTGTTCACAAGGATTTGTTCTTTCAAGAAAAAAGGTAAAGCATCTTTTTAGACTATACCGGAGACGTAGTGGATATTAACACAGCTTGTTGTATTTTACAGTGACGCTAATACAATTGTCACACTTACAAGCAAGCCAAGACTGTTTTCTGACTATGCAGTTTTCTGTTGAAACATTATGCTTATATCAGTCTTCATGGTCTCACGACGTACACCAGTAACCAGCTTGACAAAAAGTAAGGCCAAACAAATGGTGTATCCCTGTTTCCATTTACAATGAAAAACTTTTAAGTACCAGGGCATTCTCCGGGGATGTCTTTCATTCAATTTCCAACATAGGCAGAAAGAAAAAAATATTTATAAATAAAGACAGACAGACAAATAGATAGATACATAGATTAATAATTATATATATATATATATATATATATGTATATATATGTAAATATATATATAGAGAGATAGATAGATAGATAGATCGACAGAGACATAGATAGATAGATAGATAGATAGATAGATAGATAGATAGATAGATAGATAGATAGATAGATAGATAGATAGATAGATAGATAGATAGACACATACATAGATAGATGGATAGATAGATAGATAGATAGATAGATAGATAGATAGATAGATAGATAGATAGATAGATAGATAGATAGATAGATAGATAGATAGATAGATAGGTAGGTAGGTAGGTAGACAGACAGGCAGACAGACAGACAGACAGACAGACAGATAGATATAAAACTTACGTGCAATGGCTAAGAATGGGTGAGTCAGTGTTCTTATTGGAACGCCTGCCTTCAGTGCAGACACAGCAAACATGGCATGAAATTCCATCTTAGCCAGGTTGACTTGGCACTCAGTGCATCCACTTCCTTGTTGTGCTTTCTTGCTTATACATCTGTAAAATCGTTGAAGTCTCTGTTTTTATTAACACATATTTATACATGTTTGGCATTTGGACATTAGAAATATAGCTTGAAACAAAATGCGTCTTCTAATAGAAAATACATATTAGAGGTATGTGATATCAAAGATCAAGTGTTGGTCATAAAGGACATTTATTGATATTTCAATAGATTAGCCCCTTTCACAAAGCATTAAGGTTTTTCAATGATTCCTGTCATCCAGTGTGCCTTAGTCACCTTTGTTTGTGGCAAGGACATCAAAAACATATTCTTAAAGTGCTATTATAATTCATTATTACATAATGACTTAAATCAGCTGTCAAAGAGAGATACCTGCATTCTTGAACACTGAAGTTCTTGATCCACTTTTTCTTCATTTCTTCTGGTTTTGTAGTCTTGTACTTTTCTTCCATGAGTTTCTTTTCTTCTTTCATACAGTCAATGACCGCCTGTCCAACCCGATTTTTGCACCCTAAATCAAATAAAAAATGTGCCGCGAATTTTAATTTATATCGAGTACCCAGGAGAAGGCTTTGTGTTCTTGACGATATATTTGTTCATGTGAAACCTCAGAAATGTATCTACTGTAGATATTATCCAATTTTCTTAACTCACTATAGCTGCAATGTCTTAAGGTACCTGTATTTTTTATTAAATTATTTTAAATATTCATTCCTTTGAAACCTTCATACAAAAAGTACTGGTGCTTACCTGCACAGAACTTGTGATAAAACTCTTTTCCAAACCTTTGTAACTGTATTTTTTGTTGCTGGGTTGGAGTCTTACAGTTATGCTTCTTCAAAAATTCATTAAACTTCTTTGTAGCATCTGGTGCTGCAAGCATAATTTTGGTATTAGAATTACATCATAAACAGGTTGTCTCAGCAAGGTAATCTGACGATTAATGAGATCCCTTATAGCCCTGGTTAAAAAACCTCATCACCAAGAACGCATTTTTTTTCAACAATTCTCAATACTAATACAGCTATGCGGGTATCATGAACTGCATACCGCCATACAAAGTTAAAACATCATGCCAACGGTTTCCAAAGTCATTGTATCAATTGAAAAAACACGATCTTCACACCAACATTGCTACCTGCTTGGAATTTAGGCTGTTTATATGCTCATAAACATACCATCGGCTCCTTTTCCACGTTTTTCGCACATATCCAAGTTGCCTGTCGTTGCATTTAACATCTTCAAAGCCATCTCTTGGCGCCATTTTCTGAGGTCACCATTGCAGTCCAAGCTTCCTTCTGGCAACTCAATATGGTCCTCTTCATACTGTATGTAAATTTTATGGTGGTTTTACATTAGAGAAGCAATAGAATAACAGGTTCACATCTTGATATGATCAGATAGTAAGAGTGAAATGTTCTACTTACTTGTTCAAGTGCTTTGTAAAATTGGTTAGCTGTGACGACACCGAGAACACAGATGATTGCTATCAATTTCAACATGACTGCTGTGTTACTAAACCTGAAATTGAAAACATAAATACGATGCAGTGAAGTAGAATACACAATGCCAATTGTTAAAAGAGCACTGGATACTGTGTATGTAGTTAGTTCCCCTTACATTCATATTGGTGTTTCAATTAAAATAAAAGAATATCAAGAAGCAAGCAACTGCATATAAAAGCATACATCCATTATCCATTGTAAAATTAGTACAGTAATTTTTTGTCATATATATATATATATATATATATATATATATATATATATATATATATATATATATATATATATATATATACATATGTATATATATATATATATATATATATATATATATATATATATATCTATATATATATACATATTTATATATATATATATACATATGTACTTTTTGTTGTTAAATTAGAGGGCATTTCCATAACAGAATTTATTTATAGATTTTGGAGTATAATATCAGGGTTCAGGGCTATATGTACTGGGCCAATTGTTTTAATCGCTTTTATTACCTACATGTAGATCTATCAAAAACAGTTTGAGTGAATAAAGTGTATGCAGCAAAATGATAATTTCCCTTTCAAAATGGTTTAGTGTAATGCACATTTTACTAAATGGACTGCAATCTCCAATCAGGAAATCATAATAACCAACATTGACATGTTTCTTCTCACGATATCAAGAACAATTGCGTATGCTGTATTACCAAAGATAGCACCTAATTATGTATAGTTGTGCAGTTTAGGATTTTCCGTGAAAGTTGTGTGAATGAACTTCACAAAAATAACATATACAACAATACACTTACAAAGTGACGATCAATAGATTTTCAAAACAAAACCATACCCACAACAAGCCTGTGCATCTGCTCTAGGAGTTCGAATTGTGTTGGTGCCAACCAGTGTAAAACTGTGTGTATAGCGCTTTATTTATACTCGAAAAAGATCCCTTTTATTTGCTTATCCTATCAAAGGAGTCGTGTTTCAGAAAAAAAAAACCATTAGCTTCATAACAGTTAACGATGCTTGCATAAAATTAATCATCACCCGGTGCTTAAGCTATGAAAGAGTTTATGAGATTAGCACAAGTACTGGTTGCTTGAAAAAAACTACTTGTGATAACAACACGCCAGGAAACAACACACTGGTTGTTAGTTGAGGAACACATGGGAAAACTTGAATATCTGTAGTTTTAAATGCTAAAATGAGTATTTTAGTGAAACGTCAAAAACGGAATCTTTTGCCCGTTTTTTCGGTATGACTAAGAAAACTCACCGCATAGGTTTAAACATATGTATTTATACAGGACTGTCCAACAGTACTTATAGATGACTAATAACATGGGTTGTCGAGCTGAATATTACTAAGGTGGAAGAGCAAAATCTCAGCTTATCAATCTGATTAATTTCTGCGGCAGATGAACACGTCATGTATGACCTTGTGTAATAAAAGTTGAACATTTCCTTTTTTCATGTCTGACTCGGATTATTCCCCAATCAAAGTTTGTATAAGAATACCTTAGTTTTGAAACAACTTTGCTCAAAACTACATGGATTTATCTTTGAAAAGTCAGTTATAAAGGAAGGAAAATTGGTAATTTTAGGAAGCGTAATATTTCTTCCTTTTTTCTTTCTTTCTTTCTTTCGCTCCTTCATCTACTAACCTGCATGTCTATCTATCTATCTATCTATCTATCTATCTATCTATCTATCTATCTATCTATCTATCTATCTATCTATCTATCTATCTATCTATCTATCTATCTATCTATCTATCTTTCTATCTATCTATCTACCTATCTATCTATCTACACGTCATGTATGACCTTGTGTAATAAAAGTTGAACATTTCCTTTTTTCATGTCTGACTCCGATTATTCCCCAATCAAAGTATGTATAAGAATACCTTAGTTTTGAAACAACTTTGCTCAAAACTACATGGATTTATCTTTGAAAAGTCAGTTATAAAGGAAGGAAAATTGGTAATTTTAGGAAGCGTAATATTTCTTCCTTTTTTTCTTTCTTTCTTTCTTTCGCTCCTTCATCTACTAACCTGCATGTCTATCTATCTATCTATCTATCTATCTATCTATCTATCTATCTATCTATCTATCTATCTATCTATCTATCTATCTATCTATCTATCTATCTATCTACCTATCTATCTATCTACCTATGTATCTATCTATCCATCTATCGATCGATCGATCGATCGATAGATTGATCGATCTATCCATCTATCTTTTATGTTCTTTTATCATTGGCCATAGTGTTTACAGGTTGGTTGCAAAACACACAATACGATTTGGTTCCACAAAGAAAATGATTCAGATTGCAGGGCTACCCAGTTGGAATGGATATATTTAAAGTAAACTATGTAGACTGATCGCAATGTGTAAATGTCATCATTCAAAGTTACACGGCAAACGTAGTATGACGAGGTCATGTGAACGAATTTACACACTTTTCAGTCCAGGAATGTCAGGCGATCATGAGCACGAATTTACACAATTTTCAGTCCTTTCCAGAACAGGAAATTCTTCTTATCCATTGTTTTCCCAGTTTTTTTTTGTTGGCAAGGGAGAAAATTTACGTTGTTTGCCTCAGGAATAATTTGTTAAGCACCAGCTAAATAACAATTTAAACTTCTCATGGCTACCTGTGTAATTTCATCGTCGACACAGGCTAGCACAGTTATCGCCATAACCGCTCGTATACTACAAATAAGCCCACAATGCACTGCGCGTCAAAAAATTTGGTGCATGCGCTGTGCCGCCTGCATAAGATCTATTGAGGGATGAAAGAGTGTTTTGGGTCGCTTAGCAACGTTCTTTCAAATGTATAGATAACTGAAAAATAAGTATATTTTTGTGAATATGACAATTTTATGGCCAGTGCTGCGCATTGCTGAGAAATGATACATGTGATGATACTGATGGTAAATCTTTCCTTAAACGAAAAAAGTACCTAGCTCAATTGGGTATTGATTGAAAGATAAGAACGGAAAGTTAAAGATGAGGTAGAGTGTACTATCAATTTAATGGCTGATATATGTTTTTATTGGTTACCATGGTAACGACATTTAGTTTTGGAGTAATCAAGGAAAAGCACATTTTTAACCATTACTTAATAAACTTACAAGGTACCACTTCACAACTTTACACCAGCATGCCTACTTTACAGACGTTTCTTAAGAAACCAGTTTGAGATAGTAAGTGTCAACAGTTGGTTGCCATGGCAACGGAATATTTACAAAAATCACATAAAATTGCTATCAAACATTAGAAATTTGTTTCTAGCTTCAAATTTTAGGAATTAATTTTTCAGCTTGAAAACACGTAGCTCAATTTTGTATCAATCGAGACATAATAACTAGAAGTTGAATGTGATATAGAGTATACCATCAATTTTATTGTTAAAATGTACTTATATTGGTTACCGTGGCAACGGAATTGATTTTTTGTGTCATCAGGGCAATATCAATATTATAACTTTCTTATTATCAAAGTCATCGCTTCATAACTTTACATGAAATATGCCTGATATGAAGACAATCAATAAAATACTGATTTGAGATAACATTTGTCAACAATCGGCTGCCATGGGAACGGACGGACTGCCAATATTTAAAAAAATCATATACTGCATCAGAAGCTTGTTTCCAGCATAAGAAATATGATCTGATCTCAATCATCGGACTTAGAATTTAAATATATTGATACGGTATTCCAGCACTAAAATTTGGATCAAATGATTCATTTAAGTCATTCTGTATTTGATATATGTATCAATTTGAAAAAAAAATCCCTAGCAGCAGTTGCCAAGCAACCATGTAAGAAATCCTTCATACCGCTGTAATTCCATTCTTGTCCCTGTAAGCTTAACGAATGTAAGACCTGTACCATATGTTGCTGTAGATTATATAAAAACTTTCCAACCAATTGTTCTGATGTAAAAATCACTTTGTATCCAGTCTCACTGTATGTCATAGCTGGTTGCCATGGCAACCAATTATAAGTAAGAAAAACTTGCATTCCGTTGCAATGAAAAGCAAAATCAGAATTTTGAAATTTATAAAAGTGATTCTCATTAAAGTAAATACACTTCAGCATTCCTATTTTTCAGCGGCACTTGTTTCATAATACAATATGAACCAGTGAGTATGATGTTACCAGGGCAATGATGTCTGAAATGTGGAATGTTCTGGTTGTTTCCATGGCAACACAGGCCTTGTAATTCAATATTTTTCCACCCATTAGTTAATATATATTAAGCAGCTGTTTATATGCATATGAACAGATATATCAGGTATTTCAAATTTTACCAAATAATTTTGCCCATTTTAAGAGCTCTATATTCATGCGCTGTGAGCATCTTAGTTTATAAGAGCATGCTCTATGATGTGTTGGGATATGGTATATCTGTTGCAAAAGTTCCATTTAATCAAATCCTACCTTTAATCACATTTGTTTGCTCACTGGTGCTTTGTCATTCTGTGATATTAGCTGTACTGTACATCCTCAGGTACATTTCCATTTTACATTAGTGGATTGAATAATAATATCCAAAATTATCACTCTGTAACGATATCTAAAAGTGATGCATATTTTTGAATATGTAAATTGACAAGGACTATAGTGGCACTCGATCTTACAGCAGACAATTCAGATGAGATATTTGTATGAGTGCAAACAATGTCATTGCTGCTTTATCTTAGCTTAGTGGGGAAATTTTGGCCCTATAGGTTGGTTTGACAACTAGGGTAGGTCTTTCTCTGAACGTCCCCTGATACAGAGACTGTTGATTTACCATTCTATTACATTTGAGACTTTCAGTTTAAACCACTTTCTACTGATCAATAACCTATTCCATAGTTCGAACTATGTAGTCCTTATCCCAACCTGTCACTCTGTAACATCAACTTAATAAGAGAAAAAGTTATTGTCCATTTTACCCAGTCCCTATAAAAATTTCGATATGGGCTATATCAAATGTAACAACGGGTCCTCAGCGGGTACTATGACAGCCAATGGTGGGCAGTGGTTATTTGAAATTTGCTTCCTATTAGGCACCTCTATAGGCTACTTTGTTCATGTATTTTGATACATAATTGTAAAGTGGCAACTTGAAGTTGGTAAATTGAAGTTATAGCACAAGCGTGTTTTCTGTCAATTTCACCAAATTGGATTATTGTTATCTTCTACCTATATAAACGTAATAATTTGAAATGTGGAATTATGTTGAACCATGGTCGTAACTTTATACGGTATTTTGGAGTTCAACTATACAGTGCCCCCCCCCCCTCTTATAAGGCAAGCCCAAATGCAGCCAAAGCGTGGCCTTATAAGGGGGGGGGGTGTTATGGAAATACTATACTTTCTGTACAAGAATGCTGGCCTTTTAAGAGGGGCGGCCTCTGGTGAGAGGGGCCTTGTAAGAGGGGGACCACTTTACAAATATTGAAGTATTGTAGTTATTTGCTGTGGAAACCCACATATAAAAAATCAAATACTTGTGATACAGTCACAATGACCTGCTGTTCTTGTATAATTGCGAATGTGACATTTTGGTTATGTCATTCAAGTTGCCATGGAAATTTGTTGGTTCCATATGTGTGTCCAAATATTTTCAAAAGTACATTTCCATTATACTTCATTTATGGAAAGGGGTGAAGTTGATATATCAGATAAAGTGGAATTGTAATTTTCATTCTTAACTTTTACCCTTACTTTTATTGGTTGCCATGACAACCAAAGAAAAACAATTTATGCCATTGAGACATGTACTCAGCTCTGCCTGGAACGTGTGTTCCATCAAAGATATGTTGCACGAATGAAAACATTTAGGTAAATTAATTGTATACAATTTACACTATTAATACCAGTGCCAGTGAGCATAAAGACAGACTACAGTTACGCTTGCCTTCAAGTTAACAAACGCCAAACGCACCAACGTTTTCCAAACGTTTCCCAAACACTTTCAGTGAAAGTCAAACGTTTTGCAAACGCGTAGCAAACACTTTGCAAACACTTTCCAAATGCTTTACAAACACTTTGCCAAACGCTTTCAAACACTTTGCTGAACGCGTTTGGTGAAAGCCGAACGTTTTCAAACAATTTTCCAAACGCTTTCAAACACTTCACACTTTGCGCCAAACGTATGTGCTACTTGTATATGTACACTTGGTGATCTAAAGGGATGCAAACTTCACTAATCTGGGCTCCACAAATCAAATTCCGCTTTATATCTGATTCAAATTAACATGAAATGAAGGAAACAAAAAATGAGTCAGTGACAAATAATTCATTGAAATATGTATTTGTCACCTTTACCTGCTAATATTTATATTGTTACTGGTAATCAACAATATTATGACATGGTCATACCTAATTAAGAAAGCAAATAAGTAAAGGTAGAAGAGAACAAATAATATGCCTACATTTACAGGTTTAACACTTCATTTATAATAAAGTTACAGATCTTTCAGTAGCAAGTATACCCAGTCGCTATCATACTTTTTCTGAAAGTGAAGTTCTTCAAAAAAGGCTAACTTTAAAAATTTCGAATGGAAATACAGAGGCAGCTCAATTCAAATATTCTTTGGCTTACTAAGCTAATCAATTAATTAACTGCAGTGGACTAAGCCAGGAGATACTCCATTGGTCCTTGGAGTAATTTTAATTGAAAATTAGGAACTATTTCGGAGCAAATATATAGGCAATATCATGATCAGATCATGATTCATGATCTGATTATGATATTGCCTATGCATTTACTCCGAAACAGTTTTTGAAAGCTGAAGTATTCATGACATCTTAAATGAAGAATTAAGTCTTTGATTTATTTTAGTTGAATTAGACACTTGGGTAAACGTATTAGGATCGTGTTTTATATAAATATATACAACCTGTAATGCTGGATAAGTGCACGTTTACATGTAGGTACATCATATATTTCTGGACCTGTTGAACATACCTTAAGAGATTCTTCATCATTTAAATGGAAGTTTTTGAAATGCATAGTGTTTGAATGCGTTTGTGAGAGTGTTTGAAATCGTTCGGGTAATTGTTCAACGCGTTTGGAAAGTGTTTGAACACGTTTGGAGAAGTGTTCGGTAGCTTTGTGAAAGTGTTCGAACATTTTGTAAAAGTGTTTGAGATCTTTCCCAAACGCTTTCCAAACGCTTTCCAAACACATTCCAAACACTTTCCAAACACATTCGAAACGTTTTCAAACGTTTCCAAACACAAGCCGAACACGAGCAAAACGCAAGAAAAGCGTTTGGCTGTTAGCTTTTAGCTGGGCGTAACTGTATATCAACAAAATTCTGCTAAAAATGTTGTTAGGTAAACATAAAACACTGGTAGTTTTTTAGGGTCTGCCCCATAGAGGGGACCATTTCTATTTTCGGGCTGTCCGTCCGTCCGTCTCTCTCGATCTTCGTCTGTCCAGATGTGCGCATTTTCCTTACAACAATAACCACAGAATGCCTCCATGCATTAGGCTCAAATTTGGCAATATGACCTGACCTGGCAAGATGAACTGATCAGGTTTTGGTGTCACCATGACTAAATTTATTTTGAGCAAATGGCACCTATATTAGCTCGCTACCCCAATATCTCCAGAATGTGTCAATGTATTTTGCTCGAATTTGGCAGTATGTTTATCTGGCATGCCAAAGTGAACTGACTAAAGTTTGATGTCAGCATGACCTAATTTGAGCAAATGGCAGCCTAATTAAATACTCATCAGGGCTCGTTACCGCAATATCTCCGGAATGCTCAAATGTATTTGGCTTAAATTTGGCACTGTGCTTATCTAACATGCCAAGATGAACTAATTCGATTTGGGTGGCATCATAACCTAATTTGAGCAAATGGTTGACCCTTCAGTCAAAGCTTTCCTTTAGGTATGTTTAGGTCACACTAAATTGACCACGATGGTAGATATTGAAGCAATACTTGTTAGCTCAGCTGCCTTGTCAGTAGCCGATGTGGGTTAAGAGGTGTAATTTGTTTAATACAGACTCTGCATGAAGTTCTGCAGCAACATTCTTGTTCATTACCTTTCTTAGATAGATGGTGTACAGGATGATTTGATTTCTTGATTATTGCTTTATTGTGAGTGACTGAGCTTTCTTAATTTTAGCTTTTGTGCCCAACGAAATATATGGTGTTGCCCAAATGAAGGGGTAGCTTATTATTGATCAACCATAGGTTTAAAAAGTGAAGTTCAGAAGAAAGAAAATGATCTGTTTTATTGATGGTGTTTGCGACACATGCACAGCTGAATCATTTTTATACAAAACCTTGCAGTTGACAGCCATGGGATATGTCATACACATACAGCAAGAATAACTGCACCAAATGGTTTGTAAATGAGGATGGTAATGGGACGATCTTGGGGGCAGGGTTATTATATATGAAACCAAAAAATATATATTTTGCAAATGTTTCAGAGCATAAACAATGACATGACATACGCTGTGGCCATTGTTTTCCTTTGATGTCCAAATCAAATGTATTTTGTGTAACGTCCTCTTCTGATATCAATGTATTGCGCAATATTCAAAATGGCACTCACCGTGTGATGGGTCGAGGTATTATGTCGTCGTTGAATTTAATTACTAATGATTATAACTGCTTCAGACACAACCAAGTTGGTAGATTAAAGTTGAAATAGTAAGTTATTTTAAAAGTATTTTAACTTCTGTTGGCCCTGGTTTCTCAGAGAACAAACACCTGGAACCTTGTAAAATATTAGAACAACCCATACTGGAGAACTGTGGTTATGCAGCTATGATGTTTCCCCATCCCTAGGCAATCCTCCTTGAAATATAATGCTGTGTTTGAGCTGAGTTTACTGCGAAATAACGGATCACAATGACCACTTGCTCCATAATATCATTAAGCCCTGGGCAGTTGATTAATGCAAGTGTGACTTGCAGTGCCTAGCGGCACACATGTAGTCACAGTCAGAATGGACCAGGACTGGAAACAGAAGTCTAGTCGTTCCAGTGTTAAGCTCACTTTGAAAATAATTACTTTCAAACCTGGCTCAGTAGGAAGGCCTCCAGTAACATTTTTGTCCATTAATAGTACAGTGGCGAGTCCACCAAAAAGTTGAAACCATTAAACCGGCAAAATATCCAGATGGATTTGGTATCAATCAAAAGATAAGAACCTGAAGTTTACAGATAGGTAGGGTGTGTGATCAATTTCGTGGTCAATTTATATTTATATTGGTTACCATGGCAACGAAATTAAGTTTTCAAGAAATAAAGCAAAAACACCATATTAACCATAACTTTATACACATACAAAGTACCACCTAACAACTTTACAACAGCATACCTACTATACAGATGTTTCAAAAGAAACCAGTTTGAGATAGTAAGTGTGAACAGTTGGTTGCCATGGCAACAGAATATTTGTAAAAATCAGTTAAATTTGCAGTTAAACATTAGAAACTTATATATAGTTTTAAATATCAGAAATCATTATCATCACATTTGATGTTAAAATGTAAAGAGAGTCTTTCTGCACTAACAATAAGGTCAATTGAGGGATGAAAGAGTGTTTTTGGGTCGCATTGCAACGTTCTTTCGAATGTTAAGATTACTCAAAATGAGGAGAGTTTTGTGGATATGGCAATTTGGCACATGGCCAGTGCTGCGCATTGCTGAGAAATGATACATGTGATAATAATGCCGGTAAATCTTTGCTTAAACAAAAAAATCCCTGGCCACATTGAGTATTAATTGAAACATTGTTTTTGTTTTTTTTTCTAATTTCTTTATGGTGTTTGGTGTGTTTTTGGTATTTTTGACTTCTCCAGAACCGTCGCACAGATTAGGCTGATCTTGTTTGAGATGTTTCTTGTAGAAGGGTCAAACAAAGTTGTTCACTAGGTGGTAATGCTGTGGATTCCTGATTTTTAACGATTTTTTCAATTTTGATAATTATCGGTAAATGCACTTTTGCTATTGATTACCATGTAAGTCAATGGGCATTCTAATGCCTCTTTACTTTTTTTACTTCTTCTCCAAAACTGTTGTCCAGATTGACTTTACCTTGGATGCATTGTATCGTCGATAGGTCTCCACCAGATTTGTTCAAATGGTCACGCTCCATTGACATTTCTTTTTTTATAATTTTTATTTTAGGGGGGGGGGTGTTGTTGTTTTTTTGTTTTTTTTTTGACAAATCCTTAAAAACATCATTCTCTCCACTGAAACTACTCACCCGATCACTTTGATATCACACAGCAATACTTCTAGTTCTTACTTGTTCTCCAAGTGGTGTTGCAATTATTTTTCTAATTCTTTCATGATTTTTGTGTCTTTTTGCTATTTGTGACTTGTTTGCCAGAAATGTCACTCAGATTAAGCTGAAACTCTGTTGATATGTTCCTTGAAGAAGGATCAAAGAAAGTTGTTCACTAGGTGGTAATGCTTTGGATTCCTGATGTGATTTTGTTCCAGTTCTGGTACTTGTCAGTTAATGCAACTTTCCTATTGACTACTATGTGAGCCAATGGGCATTCTAATGCCGATTCACATTTTGCGACCTTTCCTTCAAAACCTTCGACCAGATTGACTTCAAACTTGGTGGCAATGTACCTTGAGTGGGTCTCTACCAGATTTGTGCTACCGGGCATGCTCCATTGATTTGTTATTTCTTTTTATGAATTTCTTTGTTTTTTGAGGGGGGGGATCTTAAATGGCAAGGATAGGTGTACATGTCAGCTGAGCACAGGACTGTCGCAGTTCTCTTGTTTAAACATTCGAATATGACATTTGGTGAAATGTTTCATTCCACTTAAAGCTACAGACAAGTATCTAATGTTGAATGGTAAATTTTTTATTTTACTAAAAATTCTGTCATCATGGCAACCAATTATTGACAGTGTGGTACATGTTTGGTTTACAACTGCAAGCCTGAGCCTCAGTTGGGTTTGAGAATGAAGCTTGCATGTGTTCACCAAGGGAGCCGTCAAACCCTGAAGGGGCAGGTGGAATATACTGCTGCTCGGGTGGGGGGTGGGGTGGGAGGCGGGGGGTTAAGCTAACTGGTTAAGGCCTTTGGGGGCTAGTGTGCCCATTGTTTTGATCCAGTGGCTTTCTCTGGTTCTCAATATGTGGCTGTTCATGGCCCCTAAGTGGGCTTGTGGCGGAACGGCTTCGATGGGGAGGATTTCAAAATCCTGGAGGCCAGTATGGCCTGGGCTGTTGAAGTGGAGACTGAGTAAAGTGTGTGTATGTCTCCGGATGGAGGAAAGGTGTTGGGATAGGCGTTTTGAGAGGGTTTGTGTAGTCTGGCCTATGTATTGTACTTTGCATTTGGTGCAGTTGATCAGGTATATGGCATGGGAGGATTTGCAGGAGAGGTGACAGTTGATATTGTAGACTTTGGAGGGGTTGTGGTAGCTGTTAAAAGTGGTACCTTCTCGGATGTATTTACAGGCTTGGCAGTGTGGGAGTGGACATTTAAGGACCCCTGGGGTTTGTGGTGGAGCCTTTGTATTTTGAGTGGGGATATTGCTGTGGTCAAGTTGTGGAAGGGCAGCTTTGACCACAAATTCTTTCAGATTAAGGGGTCTTCTGTAGGCTATCATGGGGTAGTCTTTGAAAAGAGGAGACAAGAGAGGCTTGGACAGGAAATGTTTTTCCCAGAGTCGCTTGAGGTCTTTATTAATGTGTTGTACGCTGGGGTGGAATGGGAGGACTAGAACTAACCTGTGTGTAGTGTTTTTGGTTTCCTTGTACCTGAGTGTCTGGTCCCTAGGTATGTGTCTGGCTTTGTCAAAGTGGGGCTGGATATCTTGAGGTGAGTAACCTGGAGAGCCAAAGGCTGTTGTCAGGGTATCAAGATCCTGCCCTAGAAGGATTGGGTCTGAAAATATCCGGCGATAGTGGAGTGCTTGGCTGCAGGGGAGGGCACTTTTAGTGTGTGGGGGGTGGCAGGAGGTTTTGTGTAAGGCCAGTTAAAGAACAGATCATCTATGTACCATTGTAGGAATAAAGGTTTGGGGCCTGGGATACCTGGAAGAATTTTGTGTAGGAGTTTGTAGACGTAGATGTTTGCATAGTTGACTGCGAATTTGGCACCCATGGCTGTGCTGCAGGTTCGGAGATAGTGCTTGCCGTTGAAGGTGAAGTTATTTTTAGCTAGGATAAGTGACATAAGGTCTCTGAGGGCTTGAGGGGGGAGGGGGGGCTGATTTGTGTCATGTGATATTGTGTGTATATGTTCCTCATAGAATTCTGTAACCAGGTCTATGCCCTCTGTGTGAGGTATGTTGGTGTATAGGGAAGAGATATCCATGGTACAGAGTAGGAAGTCTCCTGGGGGGGGAGGGGGGAGTGAAGTGGGCTAAATTGTTAAGGAAGGTTGTTGTGTCCTTGATGAGGTCAGGCACGTATTGCACTATTTGTCTAAGGTGGAAATCGACAAGTTCATTTATACGGCTAGTGGGGCCATCACAGTTGGAAACTATTGGTCTGCCTGGCTTGTGTGGGCCTGGTTTGTGTATCTTCGGGAGGTGGTAGAAAATGTGGGTGCGGGGAGTGAAGGAAGTGAGGTATTTATAGCTCTCTGGGGTAATTAGTTGCTGTTTGAGGAGGGAGGAGAGAGAATTGTCTATTTCTAATTTGTGTTGTTCCGTTCTGTTAGATCTTGGGCTACTTCGATGTAGTAGTTATTGTCTTGTAGCTGTCTGTGGGCTTCAGAGACATAATCTGCCCTGTCTTGAATGACAATGCCAGAGCCTTTGTCTGCTGGTTTGATTACAATATCTTGGTAATTCTGTAGGGACTGGACTGCCTTAAATGGGAGGTGTGTTATTATGGAGGCGCTGCGAGAGGATTGTGGTGAGGTCCTGTCGGAAATGCTGGATTTCCTGGCAGGAGGAGGGGGGAAGCCATGAAGATTTGCTTTTAAACCAAGGACAGGGTTTTTGGCTGTGATGATCCTTGTGGAAGTAATTTTGTAGATCAAGTAACCTGATGAAGTCAGAGACAGAGTCATTGATCATGGATGGGCTGGGAACCTTGGGGGTAGGGGCAAAAGATAGTCCTTTGTTGAGGACTTCACGTTCTGTCTTAGTGGGCTTGTAGCTGGAGAGGTTGATTATGAGATCCTGGAAGTTGAATTTGTCGTTGTGTTTCCGTTTGGCTGTGTACCTACGTTTCTTAGATTTGGAGCCAGAGATTAGGCGTCTGCTTTTAGGAGTTTTATGGCTTGGGCCAATGACGAGATCAGTGCTTCCTTCCATAGGTTGGGAGCATCTTGGGAGGGGGGTCTCTGGGGTGGCATCGGCTGTGGTGGTAGAGGGATCAGGGGGCGTGCCTGTGCGGGGGTTCTTTGTGGTAGGGGCATGCGCATCCTTTGTATCTGGTGGCCTGGTGGTGGGGGCGGGGCCGTGCCTTTGTGAGAATTATTCCCGAGTGGGGGATGCTTTGCAAGGCAGTACATGTCCCTTGCGCAGGTGGGCCGTTTTTGTTGGTAATGTGTAGTGTGGTCTTAGAGGGTGGGGTATGTTTAGCAAGGGAGTGGGTGTCCTTTGCTTCGGGTTGCCGTTTTTTGATGGATATGGGAGATGTGCAACCTGAGGGGGAGATATTTTCTCTGTGTGTAGGTAAGGGGGTGGGAGGGGACTGGGGTGGCCCTCGTAGTTATAGGGGGATGGGAAGGGTAAGGTGAGGGTGGTCGCCGTGTGAGGGTACCTTGTAGTGGGACTGCTTTGTGTTGTCGGCCATGTGTGTGGGTTTTGAGCCGCCTGGCCTGTGGGAGGGGCTGGGTGGCATGCGATCCCTGTTGTCTCAAGTAGGGGGGGGGGCATGCATAGTCTGAACGACTGTGGGGGGGTGTCCTGGGTGGGTGGAAGGGGGGGTGCTCGGGGTGGGGGCAGTATTTGTTTGTGAGTGGTGGGCCAGACAATGGGGGTATACATGGCAGTAAGGGTTGGATGTGTATCCAGGGTGTGGGTGTGCCTGTGGTTGGCATGGTAAGAGGTGGTGTTTCTTTTTCAGGGGTGGTGGCGTGCTTTGGGGGGGGGGGGGGATGGCTGGTATGTTTTTTTTGCTCTATGAGCAGGTGGGGCCCTTGGATGGTGTTGGGGTGTGGTAGGTACCTCTCTTTTTGTCCAGGAGTTGGTGGGGGCCTGGGGTGTTTGGTGTGGATCTTGTTGTGGTGGTGGCCGTCTTGAGTTTTCTAGTGGTGTTTTCCTGTGAGGGTTGGAGTGCCCTTGCTTGTTTAGCTTGGTGGGGTGCACAACGGTACTGTTGTGTCCTCTGGCTCTGGGTGTGCCAGAAGCCTTAGCTGTGGGGAGGGCTCCGGAGGAAAAGCTGTTTCTGAGGCTTTTAGTGGCTCTGGTGGGTATGTCTAGCAGGGAAGGTATAGGTTTGTGGCGGGTTGGGGGGGTTGTTTGTGTGGTAAGAGGTGTTGTTGTCCATGTTGTTGCTGTTGGGGGGTGCCTGGAGTGTGTGTGCTGTTTGTAATGTTGGACTTGTTGTTTGTTTGAGGGATGTTGGTGAGTTTTCTGGAGGGGGGGGGGTTGTTTGGGGTGTACGTGGTGAGGGTGGCCATCTATGTGGCTTTAAGTGGATGGGTTGGATGCTCTTGTGGGGGTGGATGGCAGTTGGCTGTTGATGGAGTTTGGGGCCCTTTAGTGATGTCTATGTGTGGTGCCCTCTTGTGGCCTAGTCGCTGTGCATAGCGATCTGCTATGAGCTGAGATTGTTGGATAGCCCGGAGGGCCTCGCGACTATGTTGTGATAGGAGCACCTTCAGTAGGTGGTCTTGGGTAGACATGTGTAGGGAAAGTCTGTCCAGGTAGTGGGTCTCTAGGAGGCCCGCTATTCAGTGGCCTGCTGCATCTAGACCCTCTCTACATCCTTGTGTAACTGTTCAGAGGGCTCTACAGCTGCTAGCTTAAGGTGGATTTTAAGGGGATTTTTGTCTGTGGAAATGGCTTCTTCTAGGTTGGTCAGGTGGTGGTACAGCTGTTTGATTTTATAGCTGGCATTCAAAAGTGCCATGTATTGGTCTTCCAGGTCCTTGTCTATGGCTTGGTTTAGTTCTTCTGGGGAAAAGGAGGGTTATTGTGGTGGACTGGTCTTGTTACGGGTTAGGGGGCTGTGGGTTTCTGTATCTGAGGGGTGAGAAGTACCTAAGGTGGGGTTCGGTTTTTCAATGTCTTGTTGGGGGGTGGGGGGCGGTCCATCTAATGTTGCGGTATCCAGTTGGGCTTGGGGATTGTGTGGGTCAGGGGATGGATGTTGAGTGTAGTCACTTCTTGGGCTGAGTGTGTCTGTGACTGGAAGAGGAGACTCTGTGTTTGGTGTTATGTTTTGTGAATGTGGGACCAGTGGAGCTGGTTCATGTGGGATGGTGAAGTTTGCTTTGTCTATGGCTGTGTTTGGTTGGGTGCCGCCGGCTTGTACTAAAGTAGACTGGCTGGTATTTGGAGGCTGGGAGGTGTCACTTGTTGTCCCCAATTGTGTGATGATTGTGGAAGAAGGGGGGGGGGGAACCTATTTCAGCAATCTGTGCAGGTGATGCAGTGTTGTTTTGTTGTTCTGTGCTGGAGGTGCCTGGCTGTAGTGGGGTGTGTGTGTTTGTTTTGGTGTGTGTGTCGGGTTTGTTTGTGGTGTCAGTGCCTACTAAATGCTCCTGGCTTGTTGGTATAGTACTCACAGCTGGAGGAGTGTCTTTGTCAACTGGTGACTTCTTGCCTGGGTGGGCTACAGGTGGGGAGTCCGTTCCCTTGGAGCTGCTGTGGGGGAGTAGTTAGCTTTGTACTCAGGACTGCCAGTGTCTGGGTGTTGGCTGGCTGTTGGGGTAATGTTGTCACAAGTAGCAACATGTGTCCCTGGTGTGGCCTGAGTTGTAGGCTGGTGCTTGCCCTCTGTGTAGTGTGTCACTGTGTTTGTGTGTATGTCTGTGCTGTTGTTGTCTAGGAAAAGTGGGGGGATCTCTTCCGTGGTAAAACCATCTGGAGAAAAGAGAGAGGGTCTCAACTTGCCCTGCGGGGTGATGTTACCAAACATGGCAACCTTTGTCTCAGGTGTACCTTGGGGTGTGGGTTGGTGGTCACCCTCTGTGGAGTGTGTCCTTGTGCTTGTGTGTTTGTTCGTGTTGCCATTGTGTAGAAAAAGTGGGGGGATCTCATCTTTGGTGAAACCGTCTGGGGAAAAGACAGATGGTCTCATTCTACCTTGTGTGGAGTTCCTGGTTTGGCGTGGCTTGTACCGTGATTTGTACCTGTGCATTTTGGCTGTGTGTCCTTGACTATGTGAATGACTGGCTAGTGCTAAAAGCTTAACTAAATGTTAAACAACCTGTTTGACGGAGGGATAAGAAGCATTGATTGAGTGTCGAATGTGAATGGAAGTAAGACTCAATCCAGGATTGTGCTGTACAACAATGGGAATATTTATTTAGCTGTGAGAGTACATCTGATATATAAATAATTGTTTCTGTGACTTGGTCAATCTACTCAGATCCTTAGGGTGGAAATTAGGGGCTAGTGTGCAGGAGCGGGGGGAGGCTGGAAAGCAAATTCACTGTTGTGTGAGTAAAAATGAAGGTGTCTCTATGTTGTGACAATTTAAAGGTCTAACTAAGGTATGAATTTGGAAGCGGCTGGAAGATTGGTACCAATGTGTGTATATACAAAAATGTAAGTGACTTACAGTGGTTGAGTCTCCATCCTTGGGACTGGCTCAACCCGGGTTTCGACACTGGGGTCTTCGTCAGGAGCTGGGGGTGTAAGGATGGAGCATAAGTATTTATACCGATATGTTAATTAGGGTTAGGGAGAGCCTACTTAACAGCGGAAATGGGGTGGGAGATGCTTACTCTGGTGGGGGGGTTAGGGAGGTGGGAGTGTTGACAGTGCTGCTGGTAGGTGAGTCTGGCACTGATGGACCAGTGGATGGAGACCCAACTGAGTAGATATTTTTTACATTTGGATCTGAGTAGATAGGCCACAGAGGGAGCCAGTGGCTTGCCTGGGAAAAAAGCGTAGGATTAGTATCCCCGCATTAAAAACCAGGAGAAGCCGTAGACTCTAGAGTTTGCTTAAAAAAAAAAAAAATGAGGGGGGGGGGGAGGCTGTACATTGGAGACCTGTCTCTGCTGACCTACGGCCCCTGGGGGCAGACTGGCAGGGACAGGTGTCTGCAGGGGGAGCTGTAAGGACTGGGGGGGTGGCATACTTGTGGGGGGAGGGGATACCTGTAACTGTCGTCGGGAGCTGCTTGTTACCTGTGGCCCTCTGGGGGTTATCCTGACAGCAACGGGTGTCCCTGGGGGGTAGGTAGGGTGGTGGTCTAGTGGGAATCAAAGAATTTGATATATACATACATATATAAAAAAAAAAAAAAAAAAAAGAAAAAAAAGGAGGTGATGTCCCTGATAACTGTAGTTTACATATATGTACACGCATGTCCCTGTTAATTGGTGCATAAATATATCAATGTCACTTGTTTGTACACTTAACGTTAACGTTGGGTCAGGAAAGAAATTTTTGTATACATATATGTGCACACCTGTCTCTGTTCACTGGTGCCTAAATGGATAATGGCATTGTCTGTAAGCTGAACCTTGGGTCTGGAGAAATAGTTTGTTTACATATGTGCTCATACTCGTCCTTGTTCACTTGTGTATGGGATGGATGAAGGTCAATGTCTGTAAACTTTACCTTGAATCTGCAAAAAGAATTTTTTTGTCCATTCAGGGGTACAATGTGTCAATAAATTGGACTCCGGATCTGTTGTATATCCAATGTCTAAAGAGGACTGTCTATTTATGGGCAGATATATACATATAATGTAGATGCATTTGCACATGGTGTCTGAGGGGGTGGGTGGGTGGCTGGAGGTCGTAGTTTGCGTTGTGGGGATGTGGTCTGTAAGGTTGTCTGGTCTATAGGTGACTTTGTCCTAGGCGAGTAGGTGTTGTTGAGTGGCCGCTGTAGTCCCTGGCTGATGGGCTATGTAAGTATTTAAATGCTGTTGTAATTAGGTTGTCGGTAGCTGGAGAGGGTTCTATGGTGATTGCATGTAACTGTGGTGGTTGGGCTGTGAGGGTTCTGGGCTCAGGTGGCAACAGGCTTTAGTGGCTCTGGGTGAAGGTGGCTTTGAACTGGTTAGGGTAGGCCTGTCTTGTCCGCATTGGCTGTACTTGGATCTTGGAACTCATAAAAATAGAAACCAACGAGAGAGGGCAGAACCTTGCTGTGAAAAAAAAAAAAATATCTTTGGCAATATGTGTTTGCTAGGCATTATGGCTAGAGTGTTCAGTACTTTATGTGAAATATCTGCATGAACAGAGGTAATATTGTGGGAGTTTCTGCATGTGGCTCAAGACTAGAAAATTGGCTGTATAACTGTGAATAGCGTAGGCGAGGCTTAATAAATTGGCTCTTGATATATGGAGCTTGAGGTGGCTAGAACCGTTAGGTCTGAATCTTACAAGGAGTTAGGTCTGTAAGTGATATATCAATTGTAAGAGGTGAATGTTTGGGGTGCATTGATCCGGCTGAGGGTCTGTTTGGAGTTGTAGAGCTTGAAATTTTGAAATTTGGAAATCTTTGAACTGAAGGAGAAGGGTGAGATTGCTTGTGCCTATATTTGGATTAGTTGAATTCTTTGGGCAACTAGTATGGAGATATAATTTATGCTGATATTAAGCTGGCTTTGAAAGGCATAGCCTGTACTGGCTGAAGGAGTAAGGTAAGCAAAATTAGATATATAAGCTGGGTAGTTGTGGTTCGGCCCTGGTGACATTAACGACTGGCTTAACATATTTATTCTATGTGCGGATTTATTGGAAGTAGGGTTTGTCTTACGGAGGTTGGTGACCTGGCCCAGTGGTGGTGGGGGGGGGGGGGGAGAGGGAGAGAGGGGGAAATGAGTGGGAGAAGGATTGGAGTGTGATTATGAGTGAAGGGTTAGAGAGGTCTAACCTCCTACTGGACCTGTGGTCGGCTGCTGCTGGCTACCTGTGGGCCACAAGGGCTTTACCTCACAGGGGTAGGAGGCCTAGCCTGGGGTGGTTGGTGGGGGGGGGGAGTTTGTATAAGGATAGGTATGTCGTGCAGGATCTGGAAAGAGTGGTCTGGGTATGTGAAGTCTGTGGGGTCCTGGGGCTAGCTTCTTATCCTGTCATCGGCTGTTGTTTGTTACTTGTGGGCCATGAGGGCTTTACTTAAAAGGGTCAAGGGGGCTGACCTGGGGGTAGGAGGGGTGGGGGTGTGTGGGGGTAGGGGTGTCTTGTAGGATCTGGGAGATGTTGTCTGTGTATGTGGGGTCTGGGAGATGTTGAGGCCCGCCTCCTGCAGACATTGTCGTCGGCTGCTGCTGGCTACCTGTAGGCCGTGAGGGCTTTACCTGACTGTAGCAGGAGACTTGGCCAGGGGGGGCTTGGGAGGGGTTGTGTGTGGGTTTGGATGTGTCGTGTGGGGTCTGGAAAGGTGTGGTTTGTGTAAGTGAAGTGTAGGGAAGACCCGATTCAAATTTTTACTCTGTCGTCGGCTGCTGCTTGCTACCTGTGGGCCATGAAGGCTTTACCTGACAGAAGTAGGAGTGGGAGTGCTGGCCTGGGGGGTGGGAGGGGCGGGGGTAGGGATGTCATGTAGGATCGGGGAGATGTCTGTGGGGTCTGTTAGGTGTTGGTGACAGTTCCCTGCATGACATGTCGTCGGCTGCTGCTGGTTGCTTTTGGGTCATGAGGGCTTTGCCCAACTGGGGCATGGGGACTGACCTGGGGGTGGGGTGGGGGGTTGGGAAGGGTTGTATAAAGGTCTGGAGGTGTCATGTAGGGTCTGGGAGCGTGGTTTATATATGTTGAGTCTGGGAAGAAGCCTTCAGCTTCCTGCTGTACCTGTCGTTGGCTGCTACTGGCTACCTGTGGCCCGTGACAGGTTTACCTAACAGGGGCAGTTGGTCTGGCCTTAAGGCAAGGTGGGGTGGAATGTGATGTGTGTTTGTGTAGCTTGTGGAGGGGAGGAGATTGTGGAGTCAGTGGGAGGCCCAGCGCTGTTGGCTGTGGCTTCTGGAAACCTGCAGTTAGACGGGGGGGGGGGGGGGAGAAAAAAAATTGGTGTATTCAAAGGGCAATGAAGAGAGAAGGAGGAATGAAAGGAAGGAGAGAAAGAATGAAAGGAAGAAAGAGAGGGAGAATGAAAGAGAGCAAGCAAGTGAGGAAGGAATGGAGAAAGAAAGAGACATAAAAAGAAAGAGAAAGAGAGAGGGAGGGAGGGAGGGAGGGTGGGGTGAGAGACAGAGAGAGAGAGAGAGAGAGTGAGCGGATGGAGGGATGCGGGTGTGTGGGTTCGTTTTTGCTGGCCTATGTCTGGAATGACAACCAGTGGGAAAGCATACGTCTGGCTGTGTCGCTGGTCCAGTGGATGCCTGCGTGGTCCTTAGGGTCAATTTGGAAGGAGGGGGGGCTTAGGGGTGGCTGTGTGTGGGAAGGGAGGAGGTCCCGGAGCATCTCGTTGAAGTGGGAGAGGTGCTGGCATTCTGTGGGAGAGAGTCTGGGGAAATAGGAGACCTGTGGCCAGAAGATGGCTGCATTGGGGAAGGCCGTTCGGAGGGCCACAAGACCTTGTTTGAGGTGGTGGCTTGTGAGATGTGGGGATTGAGAGCAGTCATTAATGCCGAAGTTGATGTGCACCTGTTGGACCAAAGGGTGGGTGGAAGTCTTGTGGAGGAGAGATAGCAGGTGGGTGCATCTTCCGCCTGGAAAACTTTCCACTTGACCATTTGGCGGGATGTCTGTGGGGTGTAGTCTGGAAAGGTTAGAGGCACCTATGATGAGGACAGGCTTGGAGAGGGGGGACAGTTGCCAGATAGAGTGTTTCTGGGAGGGGGACAGGCGTCTCTGGTGTGTGGTCAGGGAGCCGTGGGTGGGGGACGTCTACCGGGACTAGGTCCCAGGTGTGTAGAAAATGTGAGTATCTGTCCTTGAGGGGCTGGGACCATTTGTCCTGTAGGTTTCTGTCTGCCAACCTGTTGGCTGTCTTCGCAGCTCTGAGTGAAGTCACCCTGTCTGCTGCGGGAGGGGACCTGGAAGAAGGGGTAGCATGGGAAAGAATATGGAGAATGGCCTTGTAGAAGAACTCTACTAGGGGCCGGAACTGAGAGGTTGGCAGGTCTCCCTGGTAGGGCTCATGAGGGCCTTGGTGGAACTTACTCTTCCTTGTGAACTTGTTTGGCATGTTGGAGTGTTTAGTAGGTGATTTGGGTGCCTGATATAGGAAAGCTGCCTGGTGGTGAGGGGTGGAAAAGTGGCTGTAAGCGTGATCAGAAAATATGTATAGAAGAGTGTAGATAGGAAGAAATTTGTAGAGAAACTTACCGAAGTGGTCTGCTGTATGTGACTGTGTTGACTGACTGACTGTCCTGGGGAGAGTGGTAGCTATATGAAGAGGAGAAATGTTGGGGGTGCTTGTGAGATTAACTTAGATAAGAAATAGTTTGTATGCTTGAAAGGAAAAGCTGTACAAACTTTACCTGGTAAGGTGTGAACTGTAAGGGAAGGTGGGTATGGGTGGGCTTTGAAGTGAGGAGTGCAAGGGGGATCAAGGAAGATAATTTGTTTGAGGATCCCTAAGTGGGGTGGTTGTGTAGGCTTGGAAAGCAACTGCTGTGGTTTGTGTACTGGCGCAACGGGGGGGGGGGGGGGGGAAGAATAAAGTCTCTTTGATGTCACTCACTGTAGTGGCAGGGACAGAGGCCTTAGGTGTCAACTGGTCAAGCTGGCCGGATTTGTTGTAGGGTGGTTGTAGAGCTGAAATGCTTTGAAGAGTTTATCTGGCAGTGGAAATGGAAAAGGGTGGGGCTAGGTAAAAAAAAAAAAAAAAAAAAGGGCAACCCTTGAAGGTCTAAAAAGGTATAAAAGTCCTATATCTTAGAGGACAGGAGAGCCAGGAAGGAAGAATTGATGTAAGAGGACCACTTTTGTAGTTTGAAGGATAAGGGAGATGCCCAGAGAATTTTGTGCGATGGGTGCCAAACGATAAGAACATGGAAGGGAGGTGTGGGGTAGTGGATGTGGTCTGTGCTGTGCCAAATTTGGATGTTGTGGGGTACACGGGAGGGGCTGAAGAACAGGCGAGTGAGGTCCGGGTCAAATTTCCAGGCTGCTGGTGGCGGGACTCTGTTCTCAGAGGGTGAGTACCTGGTGGAGAGGAAATGGCAATTGGAAGAGAGGATTTGACTGACCTGTTGGGGGTGGAAATGGTCCAGGGGGTAGACGAGGTTTTTTCAGTGTGCCATTGGTGAGTTCATCTAGCATGGCCTGCTTCACTGGTGGCAGGGGGATTGGTCTGCTATGAAACGAGAAATAGAACAGAGTGTGTCTGAACTGAGAGTTAACATTTAAAAAAAAAAAAAAAAAAAAAAAAAGGGGGGGGGGGATTTTAGCTCATGGGATCTAATTTAAAGATACTGGATGACGTGCTCAGTGAAAAGTCATTAGCTGTGGTACATGTTTGATTTACAACTGCAAGCCTAAGCCTCAGCTGGGTTTGAGAATGAAGCTTGCATGTGTTCACCAAGGGAGCCGTCAAACCCTGAAGGGGCAGGTGGAATATACTGCTGCTCGGGTGGTGGGGGTGGGGTGGGAGGGGGGGTTTAAGCTAACTGGTTAAGGCCTTTGGGGGCTAGTGTGCCCATTGTTTTGATCCAGTGGCTTTCTCTGGTTCTCAATATGTGGCTGTTCATGGCCCCTAAGTGAGCTTGTGGCGGAACGGCTTCGATGGGGAGGATTTCAAAATCCTGGAGGCCAGTATGGCCTGGGCTGTTGAAGTGGAGACTGAGTAAAGTGTGTGTATGTCTCCGGATGGAGGAAAGGTGTTGGGATAGGCGTTTTGAGAGGGTTTGTGTAGTCTGGCCTATGTATTGTACTTTGCATTTGGTGCAGTTGATCAGGTATATGGCATGGGAGGATTTGCAGGAGAGGTGACAGTTGATATTGTAGACTTTGGAGGGGTTGTGGTAGCTGTTAAAAGTGGTACCTTCTCGGATGTATTTACAGGCTTGGCAGTGTGGGAGTGGACATTTAAGGACCCCTGGGGTTTGTGGTGGAGCCTTTGTATTTTGAGTGGGGATATTGCTGTGATCAAGTTGTGGAAGGGCAGCTTTGACTACAAATTCTTTCAGATTAAGGGGTCTTCTGTAGGCTATCATGGGGTAGTCTTTGAAAAGAGGAGACAAGAGAGGCTTGGACAGGAAATGTTTTTCCCAGAGTCGCTTGAGGTCTTTATTAATGTGTTGTACGCTGGGGTGGAATGGGAGGACTAGAACTAACCTGTGTGTAGTGTTTTTGGTTTCCTTGCACCTGAGTGTCTGGTCCCTAGGTTTGTGTCTGGCTTTGTCAAAGTGGGGCTGGATATCTTGAGGTGAGTAACCTCTGCAGCCAAAGGCTGTTCCCAGGGAATCAAGTTCCTGCCCTAGAAGGATTGGGTCTGAAAAGATACGGTGATAGCGGAGTGCTTGGCTGTAGGGGAGGGCACTTTTAGTGTGTGGGGGGTGGTAGGAGGTTTTGTGTAGGAATTGTTGTTGGTCAGTGGGTTTCTTGTAGAGTCTGGTCTGCAGGGTGCCCAGTTTTTTGTACACTAATGTGTCCAAAAATGGGATTTCTGAGGGGGAGAAGTTGAGCTCAAATTTGATAGAGCTATGGGCTTGATTAAGCTTTTCTTTGAAGACCAGTAGGGAATCAGAGTCATACGGCCAGGTAAAGAACAGATCATCTATGTACCATTGTAGGAATAAAGGTTTGGGGCCTGGGATACCTGGAAGAATTTTGTGTAGGAGTTTGTAGACGTAGATGTTTGCATAGTTGACTGCGAATTTGGCACCCATGGCTGTGCCGCAGGTTTGGAGATAGTGCTTGCCTCTGAAGGTGAAGTTGTTTTTAGGTAGGATAAGTGACATAAGGTCTCTGAGGGCTTGAGGGGGGAGGGGGGGCTGATTTGTGTCATGTGGTATTGTGTGTATATGTTCCTCATAGAATTCTGTAACCAGGTCTATGCCCTCTGTGTGAGGTATGTTGGTGTATAGGGAAGAGATATCCATGGTACAGAGTAGGAAGTCTCCTTGGGGGGGGGGGGAGTGAAGTGGGCTAAATTGTTAAGGAAGGTTGTTGTGTCCTTGAGGAGGTCAGGCACGTATTGCACTATTTGTCTAAGGTGGAAATCGACAAGTTCATTTATACGGCTAGTGGGGCCATCACAGTTGGAAACTATTGGTCTGCCTGGCTTGTGTGGGCCTGGTTTGTGTATCTTCGGGAGGTGGTAGAAAATGGGGGTGCGGGGAGTGAAGGAAGTGAGGTATTTACAGTTCTCTGGTGTAATTAGTTGTTGTTTGAGGAGGGAGGAGAGAGAATTGTCTATTTCTAATTTGTGTTGTTCTGTTAGATCTTGGGCTACTTCGGTGTAGTAGTTATTGTCTTGTAGCTGTCTGTGGGCTTCAGAGACATAATCTGCCCTGTCTTGAATGACAATGCCGGAGCCTTTGTCTGCTGGTTTGATTACAATATCTTGGTTGTTCTGTAGGGACTGGACTGCCTTAAATTGATCTTTTTTGAGATTGGGAGGTGTGTTAGTATGGAGGCGCTGCGAGAGGGTTGTGGTGAGGTCCTGTCGGAAATGCTAGATTTCCTGGCAGGAGGAGGGGGGAAGCCATGAAGATTTGCTTTTAAACCAAGGACAGGGTTTTTGGCTGTGATGATCCTTGTGGAAGTAATATTGTAGATCAAGTAACCTGATGAAGTCAGAGACAGAGTCATTGATCATGGATGGGCTGGGAACCTTGGGGGTAGGGGCAAAAGATAGTCCTTTGTTGAGGACTTCACGTTCTGTCTTAGTGGGCTTGTGGCTGGAGAGGTTGATAATGAGGTCCTGGAAGTTGAATTTGTCGTTGTGTTTCCGTTTGGCTGTGTACCTACGTTTCTTAGATTTGGAGCCAGAGATTAGGCGTCTGCTTTTAGGAGTTTTATGGCTTGGGCCAGTGACGAGATCAGTGCTTCCTTCCATAGGTTGGGAGCATCTTGGGAGGGGGGTCTCTGGGGTGGCATCGGCTGTGGTGGTAGAGGGATCAGGGGGCGTGCCTGTGCGGGGGTTCTTTGTGGTAGGGGCATGCGCATCCTTTGTATCTGGTGGCCTGGTGGTGGGGACGGGGGCCGTGCCTGTGTGAGAATTATTCCTGAGTGGGGGATGCTTTGCAAGGGAGTAGGTGTCCCTTGCGCAGGTGGGCCGTTTTTTGTTGGTAATGTGTAGTGTGGTCTTAGAGGGTGGGGTATGTTTAGCAAGGGAGTGGGTGTCCCTTGCTTTGGGTTGCCGTTTTTTTGATGGATATGGGAGATGTGCAACCTGAGGCGGAGGTATTTTCTCTGTGTGTAGGTAAGGGGGGTGAGAGGGGACTGGGGTGGCCCTCGTAGTTATAGGGGGGTGGGCAGGGTAAGGTGAGGGTGGTCGCCGTGTGAGGGGACCTTGTGGTGGGATTGCTTTGTGTTGTCGGCCATGTTTGTGGGTTTTGAGCCGCCTGGCCTGTGGGAGGGGCTGGGTGGCATGCGATCCCTGTTGTCTCAAGTAGGGGGGGTGGGCACGCATAGTCTTAACGACTGTCGGGGTATGTCCTGGGTGGGTGGAAGGGGGGGTGCTCGGGGTGGGGGGCAGTATTTGTTTGTGAGTGGTGGGCCAGACAATTGGGGTATACATGGCCGTAAGGGTTGGGTGTGTATCCCGGGTGTGGGTGTGCCTGTGGTTGGCATGGTAGGAGGTGGTGTTTCTTTTTCAGGGGTGGAGGCGTGCTTTCCGGGGGTGAGTATGGCTGGTATGTTTTTTGCTCTGTGAGCAGGTGGGGCCCTTGGGTGGTGTTGGGGTGTGGTAGGTGCCCCTCTTTTTGTCCAGGAGTTGGTGGGGGCCTGGGGTGTTTGGTGTGGATCTTGTTGTGGTGGTGGCCGTCTTGAGTTTTCTAGTGGTGTTTTCCTGTGAGGGTTGAAGTGCCCTCGCTTGTTTAGCTTGGTGGGGCCCACAACAGTACTGTTGTGTCCTCTGGCTCTGGGTGTGCCAGAAGCCTTAGCTGTGGGGAGGGCTCCGGAGGAAAAGCTGTTTCTGAGGCTTTTAGTGGCTCTGGTAGGCATGTCTAGCAGGGAAGGTATAGGTTTGTGGCGGGTGGGGGGGGGGGTTGTTTGTGTGGTGTGAGGTTTTGCTGTCCATGTTGTTGCTGTTGGGGGGGGTGCCTGGAGTGTGTGTGTTGTTTGTTATGTTGGACTTGTTGTTTGTATGAGGGATGTTGGTGAGTTTTCTGGAGGGGGGGGGTTGTTTGGGGTGTGCGTGGTGAGGGTGGCCATCTGCGTGGCTTTAAGTGGATGGGTTGGATGCTCTGGTGGGGGTGGATGGCAGTTGGCTGTTGATGGAGTTTGGGGCCCTTTAGTGATGTCTATGTGTGGTGCCCTCTTGTGGCCTAGTCGCTGTGCATAGCGATCTGCTATGAGCTGAGATTGTTGGATAGCCCGGAGGGCCTCGCGACTATGTTGTGATTGGAGCACCTTCAGTAGGTGGTCTTGGGTAGACATGTGTAAGGAAAGTCTGTCCAGGTAGTGGGTCTCTAGGAGGCCCGCTATTCGGTGGCCTGCTGCATCTAGGACACTCTCTACATCCTTGTGTAACTGTTCAGAGGGCTCTAAAGCTGCTAGCTTAAGGTGGGGTTTCAGGGGATTTTTGTCTGTGGAAATGGTTTTTTCTAGGTTGTTCAGGTGGTGGTACAGCTGTTTGATTTTATAGCTGGCAGTCAAAAGTGCCATGTATTGGTCTTCCAGGTCCTTGTCTATGGCTTGGTTTAGTTCTTGTGGGGAAAAGAAGGGTTCTTGTGGTGGACTGGTCTTGTTACGGGTTCGGGGGCTGTGGGTTTCTGTATCTGAGGGGTGAGAAGTACCTAAGGTGGGCTTCGGCTTTTCAATGTCTTGTTGGGGGGTGGGGGGCGGTCTATCTAATGTTGCGGTATCCAGTTGGGCTTGGGGATTGTGTGGGTCAGGGGATGGATGTTGAGTGTAGTCACTTCTTGGGCTGAGTGTGTCTGTGACTGGAAGAGGAGACTCTGTGTTTGGTGTTATGTTTTGTGATAGTGGGACCAGTGGAGCTGGTTCATGTGGGATGGTGAAGTTTGCTTTGTCAATGGCTGTGTTTGGTTGGGTGCCGCCGGCCTGTACTTAACTTGGCTGGCTGGTATTTGGAGGCTGGGAGGTGTCACTTGTTGTCCCCAATTGTGTGATGATTGTGGAAGAAGGGGGGGGGACCTATTTCAGCAATCTGTGCAGGTGATGCAGTGTTGTTTTGTTGTTCTGTGCTGGAGGTGCCTGGCTGTAGTGGGGTGTGTGTGTTTGTTTTGGTGTGTGTGTCGGGTTTGTTTGTGGTGTCAGTGCCAACTTACTGCTCCTGGCTTGTTGGTATAGTACTCAGAGCTGGAGGAGTGTCTTTGTCAACTGGTGACTTCTTGCCTGGGTGGGCTACTGGTGGGGAGTCCCCTTCCCTGGGAGCTGCTGTGGGTGCGTTGTTAGTTTTGTACTCAGGACTGCCAGTGTCTGGATGTTGGCTGGCTGTTGGGGTAATGTTGTCACAAGTAGCAACATGTGTCCCTGGTGTGGCCTGAGTTGTAGGCTGGTGCTTGCCCTCTGTGTAGTGTGTCACTGTGTTTGTGGGTATGTCCGTGCTGTTGTTGTCTAAGAAAAGTGGGGGGATCTCTTCCGTAGTAAAACCATCTGGAGAAAAGAGAGAGGGTCTCAACTTGCCCTGCGGGGTGATGTTACCAAACATGGCAACCTTTGTCTCAGGTGTACCTTGGGGTGTGGGTTGGTGGTCGCCCTCTGTGGAGTGTGTCCTTGTGCTTGTGTGTTTTTTGTGTTGCCATTGTGTAGAAAAAGTGGGGGGATCTCATCTTTGGTGTAACCGTCTGGGGAAAAGACAGATGGTCTCATTCTACCTTGTGTGGAGTTCCTGGTTTGGCGTGGCTTGTACCATGATTTGTACCTGTGCATTTTGGCTGTGTGTCCTTGACTATGTGAATGACCAGCTAGTGCTAAAAGCTTAACTAAATGTTAAACAACCTGTTTGATGGAGTGATAAAAAGCATTGATTGAGTGTCGAATGTGAATGGAAGTAAGACTCAATCCAAGATTGTGCTGTACAACAATGGGAATATTTATTTAGCTGTGAGAGTACATCTGATATATAAATAATTGTTTCTGTGACTTGGTCAATCTACTCGGATCCTTAGGGTGGAAATTAGGGGCTAGTGTGGAGGAGCGGGGGGAGGCTGGAAAGCAAATTCACTGTTGTGTGAGTAAAAGTGAAGGTGTCTCTATATTGTGACAATTTAAAGGTCTAACTAAGGTATGAATTTGGAAGCAGCTGGAGGATTGGTACCAATGTGTGAATATACAAAAATATAAGTGACTTACGGTAGTTGGGTCTCCATCCTTGGGACTGGGTTGACCCGGGTTTCGACACTGGGGTCTTCGTCAGGAGCTGGGGGTGTAAGGATGGAGCATAAGTATTTATACCGATATGTTAATTAGGGTTAGGGAGAGCCTACTTAACAGCAGAAATGGGGTGGGAGATGCTTACTCTGGTGGTGGGGGGTTAGGGAGGTGGGAGCGTTGACAGTGCTGCTGGTAGGTGAGTCTGGCACTGATGGACCAGTGGATGGAGAGCCAACTGAGTAGATATTTTTTACATTTGGATCTGAGTAGATAGGCCACAGAGGGAGCCAGTGGCTTGCCTGGGAAAAAAAGCGTAAGATTAGTATCCCCGCATTAAAAACCAGGAGAAGCCGCAGACTCTAGAGTTTGCTTAAAAAAACCCCCAAAAAATGAGGGGGGCGGGGCTGTACATTGGAGACCTGTCTCTGCTGACCTATGGCCGCTGGGGGCAGACTGTTTCAATTAATACTAAATGTAGCCAGGGATTTTTTTGTTTAAGCAAAGATTTACCGGCATTATTATCACATGTATCATTTCTCAGCAATGCGCAGCACTGGCCATGTGCCAAATTCACGTGTCCACAAAACTCTCCTCATTTTGAGTAATCTTAACATTTGAACAAACGTAGCTATGCAACCCGAAAACACTCTTTCATCCCTCAATTGACCTTATTGTTCGTGCAGAAAGACTCTCTTTACATTTAAACATCAAATGTGATGATAATTATTCCTGATATTTAAAACTATATAAGTTTCCAATGTTTTACTGCAAATTTAACTGATTTTTACAAAAATTCTGTTGCCATGGCAACCAACTGTTCACACTAACTATCTCAAACTGGTTTGTTTTGAAACATCTGTATAGTAGGTATGCTGTTGTAAAGTTGTTAGGTGGTACTTTGTATGTGTATAAAGTTATGGTTAATAAGGTGTTTTTGCTTTTTTTCTTGAAAACTTAATTTCGTTGCCATGGTAACCAATATTAATATAAATTGACCACGAAATTGATCATACACCCAACCTATCTGTAAACTTCAGGTTCTTATCTTTTGATTGATACCAAATCCAGCTGGGTATTTTGCCGGTTGAACGGTTTCAACTTTTTGGTGGACTCGCCACTGTACTATTAATGGACAAAAATGTTTCTGGAGACCTTCCCACTGAGCCAGGTTTGAACAAAATTATTTTCAAAGTGAGCTTAACCCTAGAACGATTAGACTTCTGTTTCCAGCCCCAATCCATCCTGACTTTGACTACATGTGTGCCGCTAGGCACTGCAAGTCACATTTGCATAATAAAAATTAATCAACTGCCCAGGGCTGAATGATATTATGGAGGAAGTGGTCATTGTGATCCGTTTTTTTGCAGTAAACTCAGCTCAAACACAGCATTATATTTCAAGGAGGATGACCTTGGGATGGGAAAACAACACAGCTGCATAACTACAGTTCTCCAGTATTTGTTATCCTAATATTTCACAAGGTTCCAGGTGTTTGTTCTCTGAGTAACCAGGGCCAACAGAAGTTAAAATACTTTTAAAATAATTTACTTTTTCAACTTTAATCTACCAACTGGGTTGTGTCTGAAGCAGTTATCATCATTAGTGATTAAATCCTACTACGACATAGTACCTCGACCCATCAAATGGGAAGTGCCATTTTGAATATTGCGCAATACATTGATATCAGAAGAGGACGTTACACAAAATACATTTGATTTGGACATCAAAGGAAAAAATTGAGCACAGCGTATGTCATGTCGTTGTTTATGCTCTGAAACATTTGCAAAATATATATTTTTTAGTTACATATATATTAACCCCACCCCCAAGATCGTCCCATTATTATCTTCATTTTCAAAGCATTTGGTGCAGTTATTCTTGATGTATGTGTATGACATATCCCATGGCTGTCAACTGCAAGGTTTTGTATAAAAATGATTCAGCTGTGCATGTGTCTGCCACACCATCAATAAAACAGATCATTTTCTTTCTTCTGAACTTCACCTTCTAAACCTATGGTTGATCAATAATAAGCTACCCCTTCATTTGGGCAACACCAAATCAATTTCGTTGGGCAAGAAAGCTAAAACTATGAAAGCTCAGTCACTCACAATAATGCAATAATCAAGGAATAAAATCATCCTCTACACCATCTATCTAGGAATGGTAATGAACAAGAATGTTGCTGCAGATCTTCATGCACATTCTGCATTAAACAAATTACACCTCTTATGCCACATTTTTTGTATGAAAAGACAGTGGCTGAGCACTAGAATGACGAGACCTCTGTATTGAACCACAATCCACCCTCATTTTGGCTACCCACGTGCAGCTTTGCACAGCACCTCAGCCTGGAAACAAAAGCAGAAATTCCAGATTTGTCAGAACAGAAATATTCACTTTATCAATGAATAGCAAGCAACCGCACATACTAGTGCTGAAAAGATATCAGATTTTGGCTGGCCACATGTTTTTAGCCGAGTACAACAAAATTGGTGGACATACGCTTAAAATAATGAGGGGCACCTGGCTGGATTATATGAAAGAAAATATGGTCTGGAGTGATCACCCTCACAACCATATTATTCATTCAAGTGTGGATATACTGGTAGCCCCAAGTGTTGTGTGTGTGTGTGTGTGTGTGTGTGTGTGTGTGTGTGTGTGTGCGGGGGGTGAAATCCTTCTTTCCATCTTCTATGAAACTGTAGAATGGAAATAAGACGTAAGAACTTTATTGTGTATATATCCTAGGTACTAATCGTTTCATGAAGGCTTGGATAATTCATCTGTTTTTCTGATTATTCTAAGCTTCTTTTTGAAGATGTTTTACTTTTCTACTGTGTATTTATATTTTATGATGGTTATCTAAATACAGTCAAATTTAATCAAGTGTCTATATGTGTGCACCAACGTCGTATGAGTAGTTGTGCAATACGTCTTGTTATATAATCTTGACTTCATATACTTCCATGTGCCCATATGAATGAAAAACCCCACAAATGGATGTCTTATAACACTGACACATACAACTGTGTCAGGCATCAAACTAGAGATACTAGGTGCCTCAAAACGTCACCCTTATCAAACGCTGTCCTCGTGCGTTCACACCCTGGCAACCCACCAGTGGTTCTCAACATTCAAACCACTTTCAATGAAAACCACCATTTATCTGTGCCACATTGAGTTAAAATGATCTAGAGTCAGTGCTGACACTGCAGCTGAAAGCTCTCCCCTGTTGCTAGTCCTCAATATGAATCTAGGTTAACAACAACACTTTTTTTTGATGCCCATTATCCAGTATGTAATCATTAAACTCTGAATCCGTCACCTGCTATGTAATCAATTTATCACGGGTAGTGCATTTTTAAATGATGAAATGCTCTTCACAAGGATATGACATGGCGTAATCAAAAGAACTTTTGTTAACCATTGAATTGTTCACGGAGTAATATGAAGCCCAGGCTCTTGCACTCTGCAAACCCTGAATCCAGGCAAAAAATGAGAATTCTTGATTGGCCATCAATGATTTAAAATTGCACAGGGAGGTGTCTGTGCTGTTTCCTTTACTGTTGAAGGCAAGCCACAAATTCTCATTTTCACCTCTGGAGTCAAAAGGGAGTGGATCTCATAGAACCTCAAACGTTTCAGCTGCACTTTTTAGTTTGGAAATTTGTTGAAGAAAAAAAAAAAAAACATATAAAACTATCCATCCAGCACCTCTCCATCTTCAGTGTAGTTGCCAAATCTATCTCTACATCTGAAAGTAGGACAACTAACTACGTTTTTGGAAGAAAATAAATTAAAATAACACAAAGTTTGCTTGAAAAATGGCAGTGGTCGAAGATGAAGAGAAAGACTGGGTTCAGAAATTATGTCCTAGTCTTTATTATGCTTACTGTATGCTGCTTTCTCACTGAATGCGTATTATCACCGGGCTTCCAAAAAATAGTTTTTATTTATTACTACCAGTAACGTATGGAGCATTTGAGTATAGTGATCAAAGAGCTTGACACTAACAACAGTACTTTCTCTTTTATAAGAAATAGGCTAGCAGTGGATCTCTATAAACAAAAAAAAAAATGTATGTGGCCACGTTTTTGCAGCATCATCTCACACTTGCCAGCACAGTTTTGCCTACATTATGATATTCAGTTGATCTTGTGGCAATAGTCCAGCATTGCTGACAGGAAAGCACGGAGAAGTGCCTCAGTGGCTCTATTTGCCAGGTGTGTAAAATAGTTCCTTTGGAAATTATTACAATATTAACAAGTACAAACAATTTAATTGGATGGCGCATAGTTGTATGGCCCACTTTCAGAAACACAGATCCTTCACAGAGTACTCCCAGGAATGAATGAAATATATCTTAACTATCTATTTATCTTTGCCTTACACAAGCGTGCTTTACAACTTATGCTGGGCTAATAGATTTCCAACAGTTAATGATAGACTAATAATGAAACAGCATAAAAATGTTAAGGTATACACAATTTTCGAAACATAGCACCACCGTTTGCTAACACTGTTCATACTTAATGAATGGGGGCGACGCCTTTATGTTCCCACTTAAGTCCTATGCAAGTCTATGCCCAGAACCTATGAATGGGGATGCAGAAGATGTTGAACCAATTATAATTATATGATTTTCTACCTTTTTGTTTGAGTAGAGTGTACATGAATATCAAAAGATTATACCAATTAATTATATCTATGAATATATTCCGTCTGAAATAAAGTGTATTTAAAAGTACTGGGGCGCGTTTTGGGAGAGGCAGTTGCTTGTCAGACAAGCTGACTTAGCAGTGGTACTTGGCAGTGGTATGACACATTAAACAGACCTTGCAGCTGCAGCCTGTTTGTAATGATCAATTGTATGAATAAATACAAAGTGAAAAATCAATTAGTTGCACTGGCATCTTAATTCTAAAGGTCAGACAAAAAGACACCTCGGTACTTGTGAACACGATCAAAAGCGGAGAGCTTACTTGTTTCTATCTATCCAGTATTGACTGTCTCGCTACATTATTGAATGGAAGCCGAGTCTCTACAGCAGCAATAGATGATGGTTTTTTCCCAGAAGAAGACATAGCATTTCCTAATATTTGATATTATTTTTGATTGATCAACATTAAAAACGATTGCAATTTCAGCTACAGAGTAAAAGTAAGAAGCATTATGCTAACCATACAATTTCAGAACTAGTTGACTTTATATCTTCCTAAACATTAACATAGATTAACTTATACTTAGAAAGGACACGTAAGTGCAAGAATAATAGTTAAAATTATTATTTGGCCACATAAATTAATCAACATAATTCCCTATTAATGGGCTTGTTTGGTATTGCAGGTTGTTCAATTTGCCAGTGGCAGCGACAGGTCTTTCAAATGTTTTGCATCATCATCATCATCATCATCATCATCATCATCATCATCATCATCATCATCATCATCATCATAATAATAATAATAATAATAATAATTGTAATAATAAAAATAATGATAATAATAATAACAATAATAATAATGATAATAATAATAACAATAATAATAATGATAATGGTAATGATAATAATAGTGATAATGACAATGATGATAATAATGATAATGATAAAAATGATGATGATGATGATGATAATGATAACAACAACAACAACAATAATGATAATAATAATAACAATAATAATAATAGTTTATTGAGCCTCTTTACAGAAATTAAAATAGAGATCAATGGAACATCGAAATAATATCACAAATCACAATAATTCAGAATATCATCAATCACAATACCTCAGAATATCACAATTCACAATTACTCAGTAAGTACATATAAGCATAATTATAAAAGACAATTAAGACACATGGACCAACATAAGTATGTAATTAGGAACGAAACCAAATTAAAATATTTAAAGATGTTATCGCCTTCAGGTCCCCTTTTGCATTAGATATAGACCGGGCCCGGTCACACCCGGCTACCCAATGGGTCACATGCCAACATGGAGCCAGCCCATGACCCCCTGAGCAGCCGCCGCGCCCAAGCCCGGCCACACCCCTGCAGATACCACCTGAAATCCATATAATCTATGACAAGACCGCTGACCAGAGCCTGGCATGCCATAAAGCCCGTGTCTGTGATCCTGCTGTGAAGGAGTTTAATAATTATTAACTATCAACTAAAATGCCTGTGTGAGCAGACCCGTGAGATATGTTCGCTGGACCACGGTTTAATAAAATTTTCATGACACAAAAGATAGCAGAGCAAGTCAACGCCAATCGTGAAGATGGCGCTGTTGACCAACATTACTGTGCCCATTTAGCACATGTATATGGACAAGAGTTTATTTTATGGTCAAAAAAGCGAATACCATTAAGATCATTTTCCAGCTCCTTAGGCAAATCGTCAATTAATATATTAAACAGGGAAGGTGACAAAACACCACCTTGTTTCATCCCTTTTGTTACCTGAGAAGACGAGCTAAGTCCGCCCTTCCATCTAACAAGAGCCATAGAAAATTTGTACTATTTATATAAAAGTAGCCAATGATTAGCAGGAATGACACCCCATAATTTATAGAAAAGGCTGTCATGCCAAATACAGTCGAAGCACTTTTCAGCATCTAATGTACAAAGATATACAGGAGAGCCCTTAGAATTAAACTCAGTGACTATATCGTTGATAACAAAAGTAAGGAAGGAGGTACTTCGGCACTTGCATACTTAGGCATCATCAGCAGTTCAACCATCTTAACATGTGACGAACTTAGGGATATTGGCCTAACAGGGTCCAGTGTAGGTTTCTTTAAAATAGGAATTATAATTGACGTCTTAAATTTATCGGGGACCATAGAGGTTGACAATATTACAGAGTATACATCAGCAAGAATTTTGCATAAAACAGTGGAGAGGCCATGCCATGAGGGCTCAGCTGTAATGCTGTCACTACCAGGTGACCCTCCACAGTTCATTGATCCGACCAGTTCTATATGCTAAATAATAGCTTTAACAGGGGACTGCTTAGTTACCCAGAGTGAATTTGTTAAACATTCATAAGACATTGGATTGAAACATGGCCAACACATTACAGAACTTTTACACCAATTAAGACCTCATGGCTCCATACCAATATATGTTTGTTGTTATCCATTGTGTACAAATTATAGAGGGTTACAAGGAATGGCAAAACATTTACATGGGGAAGTTTCCTGAATTAAATGGCCTTGCCAACATCCCTGTACCTGAAATTGACATGCATTGAAGTCTTAGGTTTTTTGAACTCTTGCACTCAGCGCAACCGTAGAACTTACTCTATGGAATTCAAATGTGTTCACCGGGCATACAAGTTCCTTCTACCTTGCTCGTTTTGCAATTGTCAAACTTCCGAAGCTCTTCTCTGAGATCTAATATACTTTTATGGTGTTCTTTCTAAAATTTACCAAAATGGAACCCCAAATGATTAAAAATATAAATTTAGGTATTTAAGTATGGCATAGCATTCATTGTTGCAAATATATTTTGAAGGGTGCAATGAGATCCAAGTCAGTTAGGCAAGCAATCTGACAGAGTCTAACTGCCTCCTATGTAATGTATTTGCAACAATGAATGCCACGCCATACTTTCCTCCCATTATAATATGGTTTCAAGCTGAAAATTATACAAATTTGACGCAACAAAAGGATTAACTAGCCTATTTCATCCCGTTCTAATCACTTTTGATCTATATGTTCCCATTTGCATGGGTACTCCTTAGAATGCAAAATTTACGGTTTTGGAGATGAGTTGGGTCGTATGGGGGGGGGGGGGGCACATATGTAAAGATTGTACTGCTGTGAGTTCCTACCTTCAAAATAGTCGAGGTTCAAAAGATTTATCAATGTATCATAAAAAACAGACCTAAGTTAATCATAATTGTGTCTTAGGCCTACATTTGCTTTTTCCAGCAGATATACTTTTTGGAAGCTTTTTCAGGGGTAAAAACCTCATAGGGAACCCCTAGAAAAAATGTCCAACAAATGTGATTGACTGAATGAGGTCATGTGACGGATACAGTGATCGTTGAATACAAGCAGGCAAAATTGCAATGTCCTGGGTGATTTTTTAAATAGCTTGTGTTCTGTTTGGATGGTTTTCACTGCACACAGGTTTCTCAAGTGCAAGATCTAAATAACAGTTATGATAGTACGTAGCAGAGATCATTCTGGGTTTGGAGCCGGGGTTATTACTTGAAATTCTAAGCTTAGTGCTTTTTACTGACACAGTGTCTTAGGACAGGTTCAGGGGTTGCAGACATCTGGAGGATTAGTAATCAAGTGTGTCTATGAATGCACGTGCATTGACTAACCACTTGTCATTACATGTGTGAGGATCATTGGCATAATAATTGTGGAGCAATGCCATGATAAGGTTTGTAGTTTGCTACATTTGGTTGTCACAGCATTGGTGGAAAGTGTAAATAGGCAGTATAACTGTACTTGAATTACCACATTATCTATTATCGACCATAGTAAATACCATAGGAACATGAAAACAGAAGTAATTAAAACATCGTGTGTTCACGGAAGATATTTTGTGAACATTTGCTGTAATTTATTTATTAAATCAACTAAACAACCATACATTTCTACGTACTTTATTCATGATGGTGCAGTAGAAATCCAGGGCTCATAATTATGGGTTGGTAAATACATGGGGTAAGTAGAACAAAAAGTAGGAGCATCGTGATATATCAGATGTTCTGTAACAGCAAACAAAACATTTAATTTCTGTAGCCTTGTTTTCACATCGTGTACTATATTATAATAATTTAGTATTCTCTGATATAACGAAACAAATAGAGTCTTTGGCTTTGGATAACAGGACTTATTGTGAACCTTCAGGACATAAAGTCAACCCCCAGCTTCACCTAGCACCGGGTAGTCCATCCCTTAGGTTCATAATTCTTCACATCACTTGCAGCTGGGGGCACTATTTGTACACTGTTGTTGTCATTTCCCAGTTATGTTAGTCAAAAGTACTAACATTTTTTGAGATATACCACACTGTCTTTGATGGGCTGTGGGCTGTGTTCTCTGACTTATAGTTATAATGAAGGTAGAGCACTTTTATAATGCCTCCAATTAATTAGACAGTGTGATTACCATATCCAAACCGTAGTCCTAACGAAACAAATCCAAGTCAATTCCGACCAAAGGCAATGCTCCTTGGTATGTATAGCTGAAACATATAAATTTATAGTTCGTATTTACCCAAAAGAGACCCAAACGTAAGTGCAAAGGTCCATGGGGGGGGGAACCTTATCTAGTTTTCACATGACAGAATGCAAAAAGTTTTGTTTGAAATTATAAGCCTATTTCAGTAAATTGGCTTGAACAGTTGTATCATTCATGCACATACAGGACCATACAATTTATGAAAAGGGACCAAAATTTGCATCACATCAGAGAATTTGTAAGCGGAGGTTCTTAACTTGTTGAAAATGTCTATAAAATTCAGTATTTAAAAAGGTACTACTTGCAACCACCATCTCAACAATGATCATCATCCATATAAGTCCACAAAGTGACACCAACACCAGCATCAATCCATCAGAAAAGCCCTCTAGGCCTAAAATGACCATCAATAAGAATCTAAACAACATGATTATATAATTCGATGTGTTTTAGGCATGTAGTTAAAGATATGATGTTATTTTAAAGGAGATAAACTAAGAGTATTTCAAAAAGAAAAGTGTTTGAATTTCCAAATATAGTAAGTACATTGGTTCAAATGTTAAACATCAGCCAGAAGCAAGTGACATTAGGCCTCAAATCATTAAAACGTAGTCAAAAATGCATTACAATAGTCAAAATTTGTAAGGATAGCAGTCACATTTCAAGTTGGTTTCAGAAGTATTTTTGAAAGGACATTTAAATGTTCAAGATTGAAATGCTCCTAAAGGTAACTGTAAGTATAACTGTTTTCCTGTAACAGTTTTAATTTTTTTCATTTATAATAAGACGTAGTTCATCTTGTCAGTCAGTTGATTTAGATGTTAATTATTTATACAAAAGAGAGACAGAGAAAGAGTACATTAAACACTTTGAGCCAACCTGACATGACCTTCATAATAACAAACTACATTCATCAGACAACTATAAAAAACAACATCAGTTTCACTACACTTGGAACACTTACTGCACTGCAATATGTGCAGAAAATGCCTGAATGTTCAAATTGTTACCAAATATATAAGGGTTCCGTGAAAAGAGAAGTGGATAACAGTTTTCAATGATAGTGATGAGACCAAACCAAATACCAGTTTAACCTTGTCAGATTCAGGATTATTTACGAAATAGTAAGACATGCTAGTGTTCTTCGTCAGAAGGATCCATGACCAACAGTAATGAGATTTAAACGAATGAGAGTATCTTCTACCTGACATGGAACAGGTTACCAACATATTGGCAGTGGGTTAAACCAGTTTTACGGGATCCCAATCCTCCCACTTTGGAAAACACTCACATTCATTTGAAGTAGGCCTAAAACAAATTTAGCCCTTAATGTTAATGTACAGTTATAAAAGGTAATTACCTGACCATAGTTCACAGACATCATCCAAACAATGACAGGACAATTAATAGTACAGAAACACATGATCCATATTCATTAATTCCAAACCCAACAATGACGGCAAAGAGATTTCAGACTTGCCAAAGCATCAACATTTCTTTTCCAATACCAATGTGAAGAAACAAATTTCATTCCTGACTTGAGACAGGCAGTCACCCATAAAAGGCAACTGGTGGTTTTAAACCAATCCTCTCAACCTTAGAAATATGCATCATTAACTGCAGACACTAGTTCCTTTTCCAAAATGTATAGGCCTAACCACCCAAAACACAAATTTCATTTCTTCTGCCAAAAATAAAAAGAGACTTGTTAGGCCTATCACCTTTTAGTTCTCCCGACTTGTCAGACAGCTAAGTTTTAAGTAAAAGAGTAAAGTAGGCCTACATCGTTTTTGGGATATTTATGAATCTGGAACATTATAAGTATTTTAAGTCAGACTACTATATTTACATTAGAATTGCGTAACATGTCAAAATTTGAATTTAAACACCAAAAAAAGTTTCCACGTGAACACAGGATAACTAAATTTGATACTAATATTATAGTTATTATGAAACATGGTTAAGTTCTTCCATGTTCCATTCTCACTAGAAAAAAACAGCACAATAGGCCTAAAATTCGTTACAAAAATATTACTCACATCAGCTGAGTAAGTATAAATTTCACAAAATCAATGTTGGCTTCCTGCTTCTTTAGCTTTCGATTCAGTTAACCGAGAAATCATGAGAACCACAAAGGGGACGGTATACCATGTCCCTTTTCAACTTTGGCACAACTGATGAATTTGTTGGTTTAAATGGTTGGCCCTATGTGCTTCCGAAAAAAAATTAAGTGCAGTTAATGAATAAAATGTTAAAACTGCTGTTTGCCTTTTTGTGTGAGAGCCTGTCTTAGGTGAGGAGTTATGTTTATTTCTTTACATTGGTATTGCAAGATGAATATTGATGTTTCAGTATTTTTTCAAACTCAGCATTTTGTTGTACATGGCATTAACTTGGCTTGATTTGCTGCGTTGAAATTAATTATTATCAGTAATGCTTTTTTGTACTTTTTACGTTTGGATACACTTATAATAGTATATTTTACTGTCTTCTTTACATGTTTTCCTATGTTATGTATATGTTACAAAATATACCAAATATTATTTGTCTGAAAAAATGATGTGCAGGTAAGTGTTATGTACTAACTTGAAAAATATTGTGATACAATACAATGTTTCAGAAAATAGACATGAAATGATAAATGCAGAATGTAAATTCACACTTTATTACATTGCTATACAGTTATAGGCAATGCTATGCCTGCATTGTGAAAAGATTTCATTCTAATCAACATGTCCAGAATGCCACTTATCTCCTCAGCTATTTCTGTTGAGCTTGCAGTGGTTAGACTTTGGTTCCAACCTAAAAAAAGGATCATAAATTAATTTCCAAGAGCACAAGAAGTGGACCTTATTGCCTTGTTATCATAAGTTTGACTACAAATTTCATGACCCATCTGGAATGCATGTTTCAACACACTTCCCGGAATCCGGATGTAACAGAAGTTTTGTCCCATCTAGCAAATGTGCATTCACACATGCTAATAAATAGTGCTATACATAGAAATTGGATATTGCGGGAAATCTTGCATTGCATGAACTGACGACAGAGCAATGCTAAAAAATTATATTAGCAGTTTATTCATTAGGAAGTATATACATATTGTAGCAGATTTCAATGTGACAAAAGACTCGAAAAAAAGTTTAGATAGTTTAGTTATATACAGTTTAAAGACAAAATGTAAAAAAAAGATAGGGTCAGATTAAAACCCACATGGCTTGGGCAGTCAAGGGGAACATTTTTTGTGCATTTAGAGGTTTTGGGTGGTATGATATCAGACAGCCAATCAGACATCAACACCACCCGCTGTTTTGTTACATGTATGTGGAATTATTTATCATTATACAGCTGCTGGCAATTTGGAGTATTTTAACGTGTAAAAATATCCAAAGTGATAGCTTTATAAAACCTCCTGTAATATCGGCAATTCTTTTAAAATCTCCAATAATGATTTTGTATGATCACCCCCGGCTCAACGATTTACTTTATTGACTGGCTAAAACTTGTCATGAAATTTGTCAAAACTCTGAAAAAAAAACAACAACAACAAAACTCTTATGAATCCAATTCCATTGAGCCTTATGATCATGGTAGCTTCTGCCAAGAGATATATGTGGTATATAAGTTGGGTATACCTACTTATTTGTAGGTTATCATCTCAAGAAGGTACGGTTGACAGTTCTGTGAGCATCTTTGACTTTTGAATAAATGTCTATAAATAGGAATGGTCCTATGGAAAACACAGTCTTCTGCAACAACTGGTATTATTGTGTGGTTAATAACACTGCCAATGTTTCTAATTTCCAAAATGTTACTATTGTAACAGAAGACAGCAATCAAACCCAAAAATTTGACATTCATATAATAGAATAGGAAACAAGTGTCAACATCTGTGCAAAATGTGTATGGATTTTATGTCTTTAAGATTCAAGTAATGATACAATCTAACGTGAGTGGCATTTGCTGTTATCAACTATAGAAGGCCAAGAAATATCTAAATATTTTGAAATCACTTCATCCAAACGAAAATGCCTCACATGTTTTTCCCATGATACAGTAATACATTGCACCTGATCCTGATATAGACAGTTTATAAGACAGGTGACAGCACATTCCCTGGCATCTAACACATGGGACAATTTTGCAAGATGAAGTAAAGCAAAAAAAAAAAAAAAAAAGGCATCATGCAAAAAGGACTTGCTGACCCAAGCCCAGAGGAAGATCAGTAAAAGTGTTCTGCATTATTTCAAAGGAACTCTTATCGAAAATTAAATTCTGTCAGACATTTTTGTAACTTTCACACATGTGTGCAGTGACCAGTTGTGAGTGTATTTCTGGTAGCAGCCCCTCTCATCACCAGACAGAATGAGGCACATATACTCTCACATTAGAGAGAAGCTCATTTGTTAGTTGTTCTCAAATCTGCTTTTTCAAGGCGAAGATGTTTGTATGAATCATTTTGTACCACTACATTGTAAAATCCATTTAAATTGACCAATGATTTAAAATTTGGTCCCCTCTAGTAGTTTTGCAAGATGCTCTGATTAATCGCTAATGGATGATATGATAAGGTAAATTTTTGAGGGACAGGTTATTCATGATGCTTAATCAAGTGGTTCGTGCTTGGAAAATAGCCGTATGTACTACTTGTGTACACTTTGTGTTATGATAGGTGATGTAAATTCTCAATATGTAGTTGGCGGAAATGGGAGGTTTAAAAAGTTCATGAATGGAGTTTTGGACACTGCCAAATAATATCAATAATTATCATGACAGAGTGTCCCAAGACATTTTTTGACAGCCCAGATGGGGTAATGGGCAAACATCTATGAGTTTATGTCAGTATAGATGTGTAACTTCATCTGACATTAGCTCCACTTCCGCGCATGTAAATTGTATCTATGCGTACATAATTTGTCAATGGTGTTATGCAGTATATCTCTCGCCAAAAGAACCCCCAGCAAATTACTGTAATTTCCTTTCCCATATGATGGGACTTAAAGTGGAAAATAAGTGCCACAAATGACTTGCTGATCAATACTTTCAATACAAGCTCAGCAAATTCTATACTGGACAAGACAAACTACTGTGCCTGAAATTTTAAAACAATTTTAATTAACAAGGTAATTGGTCGCCTTTATTATATGCAATACAGAGTGCAGATTATAGTGTTTTCAAAAAGTTAAACTTCATGTATGTCTTGTTTTATTGCCAGCATCATAGGGGACATGCAATATATCATTCTGACTGTGATTAGTGTAATATTTGTTGGCTTCTATCAAAGAAATTCTTTTAGGAAAACAGGTGACATTATTTCATAATGCTTTCATACCAAAGAAAGTCTGGATAGCAGAAAGTAACAGTGTTCAAGAAAAAGGTCCAGTGAAATCTTGGCGATTCTAAGAAAATTATGGAAATATATTAACATTATTGGCAACAAAATAAATCAAAAAGAAAATCCACCAACCTGCCTCCAGGAGATATGCATTATTGTCTTATTGAGCTCAAGCATATCTCAGCGGTTGAAATATTTCATTAATGATACCAGTTTCAGTGGAAAAGTTGGCAGGCACCTCGGATCTTTTTGACAGTCATCATGTTCATAATTTCTTTATCTCCAAAGAATATCTTTCATGGAGTACAAGCGGTTTCCCTGTCGTCTAACAGGATAGAAAAGAGAATGTCCAGAAAATATTTACCAAACTCAAATGTAACAGCACTGGGCTAGACAATATTTCTATCAAAATCTTTCTATATGGTCGAATATGTGGTTTAAGGACCAAGATGTTTCGAGAGAACTTCATACTGAGTCAGGTTTGAATAAATTATTATGAAAGTGAGTTTAACGCTGGGACGACGAGACTTCTGTTTCCAGCCTCAGTCCAGCCTGATTTTGACTACATGTGTGCAGCTTGGCAAACCAGTGTCACTTCCATAATGAAAATTTATTCATCTGCCCATGGCTGATTGATATTATGAAGGAAGTGGTCTGATGGTCCGTTATTTTGCAGTAATCTCAACTCAAACACAGTATTTTATTTCAAGGATGATAAACTTGGGATGGGGAAACATCATAGCTGCATAACCACAGTTCTCCAATATTCGTTATCCTAATATTTCACAAGGTTCCAGGTGTTTGTTCTCTGAAAATCAGGGCACACATAAGTTAAAATACTTTTAAAATAACTTACTATTTCAACTTTAATCTACCAAGTGTGTTGTGTCTGAAGCATTTATAATGATTAGTTATAAATCCAACTGCGACATAATACCTCGACCCATCACATGGTGAGTGCCATTCTGAATATTACGCAATACATTAATTGCAGAAGAGGACGTTACACAAAATACATTTGATTTGGGCATAAAAGGAAAAAGTGGTCACAGCATATATTATATCATTATTTATGCTCTGAAACATTTACAAAATATATATTTTTTGGTTTAATATATTATACCCCACCCCCAAAATCGTCTTATTGCTATCCTCATTTACAAACCATTTGGTGCAGTTATTCTTGATGTATGTGTATGACATGCCCAAGGCTGACAACTGCAAGTTTTTATATGAAAATGATTCAGCTGTGTCTGCCACAACCATCAATAAAAGAGAACAAGAATAGGTACCCCTTCATTTGGGCAACACAAAATCAATTCCGTTGGGCACAAAAGCAAAAATTAAGAAAGCTCAGTCTCTCACAATGATGCAATAATCAAGAAATAAAATCATCCTCCAGATCATCTATCTAGGAATGGGAATGGACAAGAATGTTGATGGAGAACTTAATGCAGAGTCCACCTTCAACAAATTACACCTCTTAGCCCACAATTTTTGTATGCAAAGACTGGGGCTGAGCACTATAATGAGGATACTTTTGTATTGAAATACAGTCCACCATCATTTTTGCTACTCATGTCCAGCCTGGCACAGCAAATCTAATCCTGGAAAACGAAACAGAAATTTCATTTTTTTTCAGAACAGATTGATTCATTTTATTACTAAAAGGCAAGCAACAGCCCATATTGGTGCTGAACAGATTTCTGATCCTGGCTCGCTCCATGTTTCTAGCTTAGTTCAATGAAGCAGGTGGACACAAGCTTTAAATAATAAGGGGCAAATGTCTGGATTATATGAAAGAAAATATGGTCCGAACTGATGACCCTCACAACCATTCTACTCATTCAAGTATGGATAGACTGGTGGCCCCAAGTGTGTGTGTGTCAGGGGAGGGGGTTAAATCCTTCCTTTATTCTTCTATGAAAGTGTAGAATAGAAATAAGACATAAGAACTTTACTGTGTATATATCCCAGGTACTGATCGTTTCATGAAGGCTTGGATGATTCATCTGTTTTTCTGTTTATTCTAAGCTTCTTTTTGAAGATGTTTCACTTTTCTTCTGTGTATTTATATTTTATTATGGTTATCTAAATACAGTCAAATTAAATCATGCGTCTATATGTGTGCACCACCTTCATATGAGTAATTGTACAATACGTCTTTTTATATAATCTTGAATTCATATGCTTCTATGTGCCCATATGGATGAAGAACCCCACAAATGGATGTCTTATAGCATTGACACATACAACTGTGTCAGGCATCAAACTAGAGATACTAGGTGCCTCAAAACGTCATCCTTCTCAACGCTGTCCTCGTGTGTTCACACCCATGCAACCAACAAGTGTGTCTCAGCATTGAAACCACTTGCAATGAAAACCACCATTTATGTGTGCAACATTGAGTTCAAATGATCTAGAGTCAGTGCTGACACTGCAGCTGAAAGCTCTCCTCTGTTGCCAGTCCTCAATATGAATCTAAGTTAACAACAACACTTTTTTTCGATGGCCATTATCCAGTATGTAATCATTAAACTCTGCATCCGTAACCTGCTATGTAATCAATTTATCACGGGTAGTGCATTTTAACATGATGAAATGGCCTTCACAAGGATATGACGTGCATAATCAAAAGAACTTCTGTTAACCATTGAATTGTTCATGGAGTAATATGAAGTCCAGGCTCTGGCACTCTGCAAACCCTGAATCACAGGCAAAAAATTTCAGATCAAATCAGATTAAGGGGTCTTCTGTAGGCTATCATGGGGTAGTCTTTGAAAAGAGGAGACAAGAGAGGCTTGGACAGGAAATGTTTTTCCCAGAGTCGCTTGAGGTCTTTATTAATGTGTTGTACGCTGGGGTGGAATGGGAGGACTAGAACTAACCTGTGTGTAGTGTTTTTGGTTTCCTTGTACCTGAGTGTCTGGTCCCTAGGTTTGTGTCTGGCTTTGTCAAAGTGGGGCTGGATATCTTGAGGTGAGTAACCTGGAGAGCCAAAGGCTGTTGTCAGGGTATCAAGATCCTGCCCTAGAAGGATTGGGTCTGAAAATATCCGGCGATAGTGGAGTGCTTGGCTGCAGGGGAGGGCACTTTTAGTGTGTGGGGGGTGGCAGGATTTTTTGTGTAAGGCCAGTTAAAGAACAGATCATCTATGTACCATTGTAGGAATAAAGGTTTGGGGCCTGGGATACCTGGAAGAATTTTGTGTAGGAGTTTGTAGACGTAGATGTTTGCATAGTTGACTGCGAATTTGGCACCCATGGCTGTGCTGCAGGTTCGGAGATAGTGCTTGCCGTTGAAGGTGAAGTTATTTTTAGCTAGGATAAGTGACATAAGGTCTCTGAGGGCTTGAGGGGGGAGGGGGGGGGCTGATTTGTGTCATGTGGTATTGTGTGTATATGTTCCTCATAGAATTCTGTAACCAGGTCTATGCCCTCTGTGTGAGGTATGTTGGTGTATAGGGAAGAGATATCCATGGTACAGAGTAGGAAGTCTCCTGGGGGGGAGGGGGGAGTGAAGTGGGCTAAATTGTTAAGGAAGGTTGTTGTGTCCTTGATGAGGTCAGGCACGTATTGCACTATTTGTCTAAGGTGGAAATCGACAAGTTCATTTATACGGCTAGTGGGGCCATCACAGTTGGAAACTATTGGTCTGCCTGGCTTGTGTGGGCCTGGTTTGTGTATCTTCGGGAGGTGGTAGAAAATGTGGGTGTGGGGAGTGAAGGAAGTGAGGTATTTATAGCTCTCTGGGGTAATTAGTTGCTGTTTGAGGAGGGAGGAGAGAGAATTGTCTATTTCTAATTTGTGTTGTTCCGTTCTGTTAGATCTTGGGCTACTTCGATGTAGTAGTTATTGTCTTGTAGCTGTCTGTGGGCTTCAAAAACATAATCTGCCCTGTCTTGAATGACAATGCCGGAGCCTTTGTCTGCTGGTTTGATTACAATATCTTGGTAATTCTGTAGGGACTGGACTGCCTTAAATTGATCTTTTGTGAGATTGGGAGGTGTGTTATTATGGAGGTGCTGCGAGAGGATTGTGGTGAGGTCCTGTCGGAAATGCTGGATTTCCTGGCAGGAGGAGAGGGGAAGCCATGAAGATTTGCTTTTAAACCAAGGACAGGGTTTTTGGCTGTGATGATCCTTGTGGAAGTAATTTTGTAGATCTAGTAACCTGATGAAGTCAGAGACAGAGTCATTGATCATGGATGGGCTGGGAACCTTGGGGGTAGGGGCAAAAGATATTCCTTTGTTGAGGACTTCACGTTCTGTCTTAGTGGGCTTGTAGCTGGAGAGGTTGATTATGAGATCCTGGAAGTTGAATTTGTCGTTGTGTTTCCGTTTGGCTGTGTACCTACGTTTCTTAGATTTGGAGCCAGAGATTAGGCGTCTGCTTTTAGGAGTTTTATGGCTTGGGCCAATGACGAGATCAGTGCTTCCTTCCATAGGTTGGGAGCATCTTGGGAGGGGGGTCTCTGGGGTGGCATCGGCTGTGGTGGTAGAGGGATCAGGGGGCGTGCCTGTGCGGGGGTTCTTTGTAGTAGGGGGGTGTTTAGTAGGGGCATGCACATCCTTTGTATCTGGTGGCCTGGTGGTGGGGGCGGGGCCGTGCCTTTGTGAGAATTATTCCCGAGTGGGGGATGCTTTGCAAGGCAGTACGTGTCCCTTGCGCAGGTGGGCCGTTTTTGTTGGTAATGTGTAGTGTGGTCTTAGAGGGTTGGGTATGTTTAGCAAGGGAGTGGGTGTCCTTTGCTTCGGGTTGCCGTTTTTTGATGGATATGGGAGATGTGCAACCTGAGGGGGAAATATTTTCTCTGTTTGTAGGTAAGGGGGTGGGAGGGGACTGGGGTGGCCCTCGTAGTTATAGGGGGATGGGCAGGGTAAGGTGAGGGTGGTCGCAGTGTGAGGGTACCTTGTAGTGGGACTGCTTTGTGTTGTCGGCCATGTGTGTGGGTTTTGAGCCGGCTGGCCTGTGGGAGGGGCTGGGTGGCATGCGATCCCTGTTGTCTCAAGTAGGGGGGGGGCATGCATAGTCTGAACGACTGTGGGGGGGTGGGTGTCCTGGGTGGGTGGAGGGGGGGATGCTCGGGGTGGGGGCAGTATTTGTTTGTGAGTGGTGGGCCAGACAATGGGGCTATACATGGCCGTAAGGGTTGGATGTGTATCCAGGGTGTGGGTGTGCCTGTGGTTGGCATGGTAAGAGGTGGTGTTTCTTTTTCAGGGGTGGTGGCGTGCTTTGGGGGGGGGGGGGGATGGCTGGTATGTTTTTTTTGCTCTATGAGCAGGTGGGGCCCTTGGATGGTGTTGGGGTGTGGTAGGTGCCTCTCTTTTTGTCCAGGAGTTGGTGGGGGCCTGGGGTGTTTGGTGTGGATCTTGTTGTGGTGGTGGCCGTCTTGAGTTTTCTAGTGGTGTTTTCCTGTGAGGGTTGGAGTGCCCTTACTTGTTTAGCTTGGTGGGGTGCACAACGGTACTGTTGTGTCCTCTGGCTCTGGGTGTGCCAGAAGCCTTAGCTGTGGGGAGGGCTCCGGAGGAAAAGCTGTTTCTGAGGCTTTTAGTGGCTCTGGTGGGTATGTCTAGCAGGGAAGGTATAGGTTTGTGGCGGGTTGGGGGGGTTTGTTTGTGTGGTGTGAGGTGTTGTTGTCCATGTTGTTGCTGTTGGGGGGTGCCTGGAGTGTGTGTGTTGTTTGTTATGTTGGACTTGTTGTTTGTTTGAGGGATGTTGGTGAGTTTTCTGGAGGGGGGGTTGTTTGGGGTGTACGTGGTGAGGGTGGCCATCTGTGTGGCTTTAAGTGGATGGGTTGGATGCTCTTGTGGGGGTGGATGGCAGTTGGCTGTTGATGGAGTTTGGGGCCCTTTAGTGATGTCTATGTGTGGTGCCCTCTTGTGGCCTAGTCGCTGTGCATAGCGATCTGCTATGAGCTGAGATTGTTGGATAGCCCGGAGGGCCTCGCGACTATGTTGTGATAGGAGCACCTTCAGTAGGTGGTCTTGGGTAGACATGTGTAAGGAAAGTCTGTCCAGGTAGTGGGTCTCTAGGAGGCCCGCTATTCAGTGGCCTGCTGCATCTAGACCCTCTCTACATCCTTGTGTAACTGTTCAGAGGGCTCTACAGCTGCTAGCTTAAGGTGGGGTTTAAGGGGATTTTTGTCTGTGGAAATGGCTTCTTCTAGGTTGGTCAGGTGGTGGTACAGCTGTTTGATTTTATAGCTGGCATTCAAAAGTGCCATGTATTGGTCTTCCAGGTCCTTGTCTATGGCTTGGTTTAGTCTTCCGGGGAAAAGGAGGGTTATTGTGGTGGACTGGTCTTGTTACGGGTTAGGGGGCTGTGGGTTTCTGTATCTGAGGGGTGAGAAGTACCTAAGGTGGGGTTCGGTTTTTCAATGTCTTGTTGGGGGGTGGGGGGCGGTCCATCTAACGTTGCGGTATCCAGTTGGGCTTGGGGATTGTGTGGGTCAGGGGGTGGATGTTGAGTGTAGTCACTTCTTGGGCTGAGTGTGTCTGTGACTGGAAGAGGAGACTCTGTGTTTGGTGTTATGTTTTGTGATAGTGGGACCAGTGGAGCTGGTTCATGTGGGATGGTGAAGTTTGCTTTGTCAATGGCTGTGTTTGGTTGGGTGCCGCCGGCCTGTACTAAAGTAGACTGGCTGGTATTTGGAGGCTGGGAGGTGTCACTTGTTATCCCCAATTGTGTGATGATTGTGGAAGAAGGGGGGGGGGGGGAACCTATTTCAGCAATCTGTGCAGGTGATGCAGTGTTGTTTTGTTGTTCTGTGCTGGAGGTGCCTGGCTGTAGTGGGGTGTGTGTGTTTGTTTTGGTGTGTGTGTCGGGTTTGTTTGTGGTGTCAGTGCCAACTAACTGCTCCTGGCTTGTGGGTATAGTACTCACAGCTGGAGGAGTGTCTTTGTCAACTGGTGACTTCTTGCCTGGGTGGGCTACAGGTGGGGAGTCCATTCCCTTGGAGCTGCTGTGGGGGAGTAGTTAGCTTTGTACTCAGGACTGCCAGTGTCTGGGTGTTGGCTGGCTGTTGGGGTAATGTTGTCACAAGTAGCAACATGTGTCCCTAGTGTGGCCTGAGTTGTAGGCTGGTGGTTTCCCTCTGTGTAGTGTGTCACTGTGTTTGTGTGTATGTCTGTGCTGTTGTTGTCTAGGAAAAGTGGGGGGATCTCTTCCGTGGTAAAACCATCTGGAGAAAAGAGAGAGGGTCTCAACCTGCCCTGCGGGGTGATGTTACCAAACATGGCAACCTTTGTCTCAGGTGTACCTTGGGGTGTGGGTTGGTGGTCTGTGGAGTGTGTCCTTGTGCTTGTGTGTTTGTTCGTGTTGCCATTGTGTAGAAAAAGTGGGGGGATCTCATCTTTGGTGAAACCGTCTGGGGAAAAGACAGATGGTCTCATTCTACCTTGTGTGGAGTTCCTGGTTTGGCGTGGCTTGTACCATGATTTGTACCTGTGCATTTTGGCTGTGTGTCCTTGACTATGTGAATGACTGGCTAGTGCTAAAACCTTAACTAAATGTTAAACAACCTGTTTGACGGAGGGATAAGAAGCATTGATTGAGTGTCGAATGTGAATGGAAGTAAGACTCAATCCAGGATTGTGCTGTACAACAATGGGAATATTTATTTAGCTGTGAGAGTACATCTAATATATAAATAATTGTTTCTGTGACTTGGTCAATCTACTCAGATCCTTAGGGTGGAAATTAGGGGCTTATGTGGAGGAGCGGGGGGAGGCTGGAAAGCAAATTCACTGTTGTGTGAGTAAAAATGAAGGTGTCTCTATGTTGTGACAATTTAAAGGTCTAACTAAGGTATGAATTTGGAAGCGGCTGGAAGATTGGTACCAATGTGTGTATATACAAAAATGTAAGTGACTTACAGTGGTTGAGTCTCCATCCTTGGGACTGGCTCAACCCGGGTTTCGACACTGGGGTCTTCGTCAGGAGCTGGGGGTGTAAGGATGGAGCATAAGTATTTATACCGATATGTTAATTAGGGTTAGGGAGAGCCTACTTAACAGCGGAAATGGGGTGGGAGATGCTTACTCTGGTGGGGGGGTTAGGGAGGTGGGAGTGTTGACAGTGCTGCTGGTAGGTGAGTCTGGCACTGATGGACCAGTGGATGGAGACCCAACTGAGTAGATATTTTTTACATTTGGATCTGAGTAGATAGGCCACAGAGGGAGCCAGTGGCTTGCCTGGGAAAAAAGCGTAGGATTAGTATCCCCCCATTAAAAACCAGGAGAAGCCGCAGACTCTAGAGTTTGCTTAAAAAAAAAAAAAGATGAGGGGGGGGAGGCTGTACATTGGAGACCTGTCTCTGCTGACCTATGGCCCCTGGGGGCAGACTGGCAGGGACAGGTGTCTGCAGGGGGAGCTGTAAGGACTGGGGGGGGGCATACTTGTGGGGGGAGGGGATACCTGTAACTGTCGTCGGTAGCTGCTTGTTACCTGTGGCCCTCTGGGGGTTATCCTGACAGCAACGGGTGTCCCTGGGGGGTAGGTAGGGTGGTGGTCTAGTGGGAATCAAAGAATTTGATATATACATACAAATATATAAAAAAAAAAAAAAAAAAGAAAAAAAAGGAGGTGATGTCCCTTATAACTGTAGTTTACATATATGTACACGCATGTCCCTGTTAATTGGTGCATAAATATATCAATGTCACTTGTTTGTACACTTAACGTTAACGTTTGGTCAGGAAAGAAATTTTTGTATACATATATGTGCACACCTGTCTCTGTTCACTGGTGCCTAAATGGATAATGGCATTGTCTGTAAGCTGAACCTTGGGTCTGGAGAAATAGTTTGTTTACATATGTGCTCATACTCGTCCTTGTTCACTTGTGTATGGGATGGATGAAGGTCAATGTCTGTAAACTTTACCTTGAATCTGCAAAAAGAATTTTTTTGTCCATTCAGGGGTACAATGTGTCAATAAATTGGACTCCGGATCTGTTGTATATCCAATGTCTAAAGAGGACTGTCTGTTTATGGGCAGATATATACATATAATGTAGATGCATTTGCACATGGTGTCTGAGGGGGTGGGTGGGTGGCTGGAGGTCGTAGTTTGCGTTGTGGGGATGTGGTCTGTAAGGTTGTCTGGTCTATAGGTGACTTTGTCCTAGGCGAGTAGGTGTTGTTGAGTGGCCGCTGTAGTCCCTGGCTGATGGGCTATGTAAGTATTTAAATGCTGTTGTAATTAGGTTGTTGGTAGCTGGAGAGGGTTCTATGGTGATTGCATGTAACTGTGGTGGTTGGGCTGTGAGGGTTCTGGGCTCAGGTGGCATCAGGCTTTAGTGGCTCTGGGTGAAGGTGGCTTTGAACTGGTTAGGGTAGGCCTGTCTTGTCCGCATTGGCTGTACTTGGATCTTGGAACTCATAAAAATAGAAACCAACGAGAGAGGGCAGAACCTTGCTGTGAAAAAAAAAAATATCTTTGGCAATATGTGTTTGCTAGGCATTATGGCTAGAGTGTTCAGTACTTTATGTGAGATATCTGCATGAACAGAGGTAATATTGTGGGAGTTTCTGCATGTGGCTCAAGACTAGAAAATTGGCTGTATAACTGTGAATAGCGTAGGCGAGGCTTAATAAATTGGCTCTTGATATATGGAGCTTGAGTTGGCTAGAACCGTTAGGTCTGAATCTTACAAGGAGTTAGGTCTGTAAGTGATATATCAATTGTAAGAGGTGAATGTTTGGGGTGCATTGATCCGGCTGAGGGTCTGTTTGGAGTTGTAGAGCTTGAAATTTTGAAATTTGGAAATCTTTGAACTGAAGGAGAAGGGTGAGATTGCTTGTGCCTATATTTGGATTAGTTGAATTCTTTGGGCAACTAGTATGGAGATATAATTTATGCTGATATTAAGCTGGCTTTGAAAGGCATAGCCTGTACTGGCTGAAGGAGTAAGGTAAGCAAAATTAGATATATAAGCTGGGTAGTTGTGGTTCGGCCCTGGTGACATTAACGACTGGCTTAACATATTTATTCTATGTGCGGATTTATTGGAAGTAGGGTTTGTCTTACGGAGGTTGGTGACCTGGCCCAGTGGTGGTGGGGGGGGGGGGGGGAGAGGGAGAGAGGGAAATGAGTGGGAGAAGGATTGGAGTGTGATTATGAGTGAAGGGTTAGAGAGGTCTAACCTCCTACTGGACCTGTGGTCGGCTGCTGCTGGCTACCTGTGGGCCACAAGGGCTTTACCTCACAGGGGTAGGAGGCCTAGCCTGGGGTGGTTGGTGGGGGGGGGGGAGTTTGTATAAGGATAGGTATGTCGTGCAGGATCTGGAAAGAGTGGTCTGGGTATGTGAAGTCTGTGGGGTCCTGGGGCTAGCTTCTTATCCTGTCGTCGGCTGTTGTTTGTTACTTGTGGGCCATGAGGGCTTTACTTAAAAGGGTCAAGGGGGCTGACCTGGGGGTAGGAGGGGTGGGGGTGTGTGGGGGTAGGGGTGTCTTCTAGGATCTGGGAGATGTTGTCTGTGTATGTGGGGTCTGGGAGATGTTGAGGCCCGCCTCCTGCAGACATTGTCGTCGGCTGCTGCTGGCTACCTGTAGGCCGTGAGGGCTTTACCTGACTGTAGCAGGAGACTTGGCCAGGGGGGGCTTGGGAGGGGTTGTGTGTGGGTTTGGATGTGTCGTGTGGGGTCTCAAAAGGTGTGGTTTGTGTAAGTGAAGTGTGGGGAAGACCCGGGTCCAACTTCTTACTCTGTCATTGGCTGCTGCTTGCTACCTGTGGGCCATGAAGGCTTTACCTGACAGGAGTAGGAGTGCTGGCCTGGGGGGTGGGAGGGGCGGGGGTAGGGATGTCATGTAGGATCGGGGAGATGTCTGTGGGGTCTGTTAGGTGTTGGTGACAGTTCCTGCATGACATGTCGTCGGCTGCTGCTGGTTGCTTTTGGGTCATGAGGGCTTTGCCCAACTGGGGCATGGGGACTGACCTGGGGGTGGGGTGGGGGGTTGGGAAGGGTTGTATAAAGGTCTGGAGGTGTCATGTAGGGTCTGGGAGCGTGATTTATATATGTTGAGTCTGGGAGGAAGCCTGGCCAGCTTCCTGCTGTACCTGTCGTTGGCTGCTACTGGCTACCTGTGGCCCGTGACGGGTTTACCTAACAGGGGCAGTTGGTCTGGCCTTAAGGCAAGGTGGGGTGGAATGTGATGTGTGTTTGTGTAGCTCGTGGAGGGGAGGAGATTGTGGAGTCAGTGGGAAGCCCAGCGCTGTTGGCTGTGGCTTCTGGAAACCTGCAGTTAGACGGGGGGGGGGAGAAAAAAAATTGGTGTATTCAAAGGGCAATGAAGAGAGAAGGAGGAATGAAAGGAAGGAGAGAAAGAATGAAAGGAAGAAAGAGAGGGAGAATGAAAGAGAGCAAGCAAGTGAGGAAGGAATGGAGAAAGAAAGAGACATAAAAAGAAAGAGAGAGAGAGAGGGAGGGAGTGAGGGAGGGTGGGGTGAGAGACAGAGAGAGAGAGAGAGAGAGTGAGCGGATGGAGGGATGCGGGTGTGTGGGTTCGTTTTTGCTGGCCTATGTCTGGAATGACAACCAGTGGGAAAGCATACGTCTGGCTGTGTCGCTGGTCCAGTGGATGCCTGCGTGGTCCTTAGGGTCAATTTGGAAGGAGGGGGGGCTTAGGGGTGGCTGTGTGTGGGAAGGGAGGAGGTCCCGGAGCATCTCGTTGAAGTGGGAGAGGTGCTGGCATTCTGTGGGAGAGAGTGTGGGGAGATAGGAGACCTGTGGCCAGAAGATGGCTGCATTGGGGAAGGCCGTTCGGAGGGCCACAAGACCTTGTTTGAGGGGGTGGCTTGTGAGATGTGGGGATTGAGAGCAGTCATTGATGCCGAAGTTGATGTGCACCTGTTGGACCAAAGGGTGGGTGGAAGTCTTGTGGAGGAGAGATAGCAGGTGGGTGCATCTTCCGCCTGGAAAACTTTCCACTTGACCATTTGGCGGGATGTCTGTGGGGTGTAGTCTGGAAAGGTTAGAGGCACCTATGATGAGGACAGGCTTGGAGAGGGGGGACAGTTGCCAGATAGAGTGTTTCTGGGAGGGGGACAGGCGTCTCTGGTGTGTGGTCAGGGAGCCGTGGGTGGGGGACGTCTACCGGGACTAGGTCCCAGGTGTGTAGAAAATGTGAGTATCTGTCCTTGAGGGGCTGGGACCATTTGTCCTGTAGGTTTCTGTCTGCCAACCTGTTGGCTGTCTTCGCAGCTCTGAGTGAAGTCACCCTGTCTGCTGCGGGAGGGGACCTTGAAGAAGGGGTAGCATGGGAAAGAATATGGAGAATGGCCTTGTAGAAGAACTCTACTAGGGGCCAGAACTGAGAGGTTGGCAGGTCTCCCTGGTAGGGCTCATGGGGGCCTTGGCGGAACTTACTTCTCCTTGTGAACTTGTTTGGCATGTTGGAGTGTTTAGTAGGTGATTTGGGTGCCTGATATAGGAAAGCTGCCTGGTGGTGAGGGGTGGAAAAGTGGCTGTAAGCGTGATCTGAAAATATGTATAGAAGAGTGTAGATAGGAAGAAATTTGTAGAGAAACGTACCGAAGTGGTCTGCTGTATGTGACTGTGTTGACTGACTGACTGTCCTGGGGAGAGTGGTAGCTATATGAATAGGAGAAATGTTGGGGGTGCTTGTGAGATTAACCTAGATAAGAAATAGTTTGTATGCTTGAAAGGAAAAGCTGTACAAACTTTACCTGGTAAGGTGTGAACTGTAAGGGAAGGTGGTTATGGGTGGGCTTTGAAGTGAGGAGTGCAAGGGGGATCAAGGAAGATAATTTGTTTGAGGATCCCTAAGTGGGGTGGTTTTGTAGGCTTGGAAAGCAACTGCTGTGGTTTGTGTACTGGCGCAACGGGGGGGGGGGGAGAATAAAGTCTCTTTGATGTCACTCACTGTAGTGGCAGGGACAGAGGCCTTAGGTGTCAACTGGTCAAGCTGGCCGGATTTGTTGTAGGGTGGTTGTAGAGCTGAAATGCTTTGAAGAGTTTATCTGGCAGTGGAAATGGAAAAGGGTGGGGCTAGGTAAAAAAAAAAAAAAAAAAGAGCTACCGTTGTAGGTCTAAAAAGGTATAAAAGTCCTACATCTTAGAGGACAGGAGAGCCAGGAAGGAAGAATTGATGTAAGAGGACCACTTTTGTAGTTTGAAGGATAAGGGAGATGCCCAGAGAATTTTGTGCGATGGGTGCCAAACGATAAGAACATGGAAGGGAGGTGTGGGGTAGTGGATGTGGTCTGTGCTGTACCAAATTTGGATGTTGTGGGGTACACGGGAGGGGCTGAAGAACAGGCGAGTGAGGTCCGGGTCAAATTTCCAGGCTGCTGGTGGCGGGACTCTGTTCTCAGAGGGTGAGTACCTGGTGGAGAGGAAATGGCAATTGGAAGAGAGGATTTGACTGACCTGTTGGGGGTGGAAATGGTCCAGGGGGTAGACGAGGTTTTTTCAGTGTGCCTGGGTGAGTTCATCTAGCATGGCCTGCTTCACTGGTGGCAGGGGGATTGGTCTGCTATGAAACGAGAAATAGAACAGAGTGTGTCTGAACTGAGAGTTAGCATTTAAAAAAAAAAAAAAAAAAAAAAAAAAAAGGGGGGGGGGGATTTTAGCTCATGGGATCTAATTTAAAGATACTGGATGACGTGCTCAGTGAAAAGTCATCAGCTGTGGTACATGTTTGATTTACAACTGCAAGCCTAAGCCTCAGCTGGGTTTGAGAATGAAGCTTGCATGTGTTCACCAAGGGAGCCGTCAAACCCTGAAGGGGCAGGTGGAATATACTGCTGCTCGGGTGGTGGGGGTGGGGTGGGAGGGGGGGGTTTAAGCTAACTGGTTAAGGCCTTTGGGGGCTAGTGTGCCCATTGTTTTGATCCAGTGGCTTTCTCTGGTTCTCAATATGTGGCTGTTCATGGCCCCTAAGTGAGCTTGTGGCGGAACGGCTTCGATGGGGAGGATTTCAAAATCCTGGAGGCCAGTATGGCCTGGGCTGTTGAAGTGGAGACTGAGTAAAGTGTGTGTATGTCTCCGGATGGAGGAAAGGTGTTGGGATAGGCGTTTTGAGAGGGTTTGTGTAATCTGGCCTATGTATTGTACTTTGCATTTGGTGCAGTTGATCAGGTATATGGCATGGGAGGATTTGCAGGAGAGGTGACAGTTGATATTGTAGACTTTGGAGGGGTTGTGGTAGCTGTTAAAAGTGGTACCTTCTCGGATGTATTTACAGGCTTGGCAGTGTGGGAGTGGACATTTAAGGACCCCTGGGGTTTGTGGTGGAGCCTTTGTATTTTGAGTGGGGATATTGCTGTGATCAAGTTGTGGAAGGGCAGCTTTGACTACAAATTCTTTCAGATTAAGGGGTCTTCTGTAGGCTATCATGGGGTAGTCTTTGAAAAGAGGAGACAAGAGAGGCTTGGACAGGAAATGTTTTTCCCAGAGTCGCTTGAGGTCTTTATTAATGTGTTGTACGCTGGGGTGGAATGGGAGGACTAGAACTAACCTGTGTGTAGTGTTTTTGGTTTCCTTGCATCTGAGTGTCTGGTCCCTAGGTTTGTGTCTGGCTTTGTCAAAGTGGGGCTGGATATCTTGAGGTGAGTAACCTCTGCAGCCAAAGGCTGTTCCCAGGGAATCAAGTTCCTGCCCTAGAAGGATTGGGTCTGAAAAGATACGGTGATAGCGGAGTGCTTGGCTGTAGGGGAGGGCACTTTTAGTGTGTGGGGGGTGGTAGGAGGTTTTGTGTAGGAATTGTTGTCGGTCAGTGGGTTTCTTGTAGAGTCTGGTCTGCAGGGTGCCCAGTTTTTTGTACACTAATGTGTCCAAAAATGGGATTTCTGAGGGGGAGAAGTTGAGCTCAAATTTGATAGAGCTATGGGCTTGATTAAGCTTTTCTTTGAAGACCAGTAGGGAATCAGAGTCATACGGCCAGGTAAAGAACAGATCATCTATGTACCATTGTAGGAATAAAGGTTTGGGGCCTGGGATACCTGGAAGAATTTTGTGTAGGAGTTTGTAGACGTAGATGTTTGCATAGTTGACTGCGAATTTGGCACCCATGGCTGTGCCGCAGGTTTGGAGATAGTGCTTGCCGTTGAAGGTGACGTTGTTTTTAGGTAGGATAAGTGACATAAGGTCTCTGAGGGCTTGAGGGGGGAGGGGAGGCTGATTTGTGTCATGTGGTATTGTGTGTATATGTTCCTCATAGAATTCTGTAACCAGGTCTATGCCCTCTGTGTGAGGTATGTTGGTGTATAGGGAAGAGATATCCATGGTACAGAGTAGGAAGTCTCCTTGGGGGGGGAGTGAAGTGGGCTAAATTGTTAAGGAAGGTTGTTGTGTCCTTGAGGAGGTCAGGCACGTATTGCACTATTTGTCTAAGGTGGAAATCGACAAGTTCATTTATACGGCTAGTGGGGCCATCACAGTTGGAAACTATTGGTCTGCCTGGCTTGTGTGGGCCTGGTTTGTGTATCTTCGGGAGGTGGTAGAAAATGGGGGTGCGGGGAGTGAAGAAGTGAGGTATTTACAGCTCTCTGGTGTAATTAGTTGTTGTTTGAGGAGGGAGGAGAGAGAATTGTCTATTTCTAATTTGTGTTGTTCTGTTAGATCTTGGGCTACTTCGGTGTAGTAGTTATTGTCTTGTAGCTGTCTGTGGGCTTCAGAGACATAATCTGCCCTGTCTTGAATGACAATGCCGGAGCCTTTGTCTGCTGGTTTGATTACAATATCTTGGTTGTTCTGTAGGGACTGGACTGCCTTGTATTGATCTTTTTTGAGATTGGGAGGTGTGTTAGTATGGAGGCGCTGCGAGAGGATTGTGGTGAGGTCCTGTCAGAAATGCTAGATTTCCTGGCAGGAGGAGGGGGGAAGCCATGAAGATTTGCTTTTAAACCAAGGACGGGGTTTTTGGCTGTGATGATCCTTGTGGAAGTAATATTGTAGATCAAGTAACCTGATGAAGTCAGAGACAGAGTCATTGATCATGGATGGGCTGGGAACCTTGGGGGTAGGGGCAAAAGATAGTCCTTTGTTGAGGACTTCACGTTCTGTCTTAGTGGGCTTGTGGCTGGAGAGGTTGATTATGAGGTCCTGGAAGTTGAATTTGTCGTTGTGTTTCCGTTTGGCTGTGTACCTACGTTTCTTAGATTTGGAGCCAGAGATTAGGCGTCTGCTTTTAGGAGTTTTATGGCTTGGGCCAGTGACGAGATCAGTGCTTCCTTCCATAGGTTGGGAGCATCTTGGGAGGGGGGTCTCTGGGGTGGCATCGGCTGTGGTGGTAGAGGGATCAGGGGGCGTGCCTGTGCGGGGGTTCTTTGTGGTAGGGGCATGCGCATCCTTTGTATCTGGTGGCCTGGTGGTGGGGACGGGGGCTGTGCCTGTGTGAGAATTATTCCTGAGTGGGGGATGCTTTGCAAGGGAGTAGGTGTCCCTTGCGCAGGTGGGCCGTATTTTGTTGGTAATGTGTAGTGTGGTCTTAGAGGGTGGGGTATGTTTAGCAAGGGAGTGGGTGTCCCTTGCTTCGGGTTGCCGTTTTTTTGATGGATATGGGAGATGTGCAACCTGAGGCGGAGGTATTTTCTCTGTGTGTAGGTAAGAGGGGTGAGAGGGGACTGGGGTGGCCCTCGTAGTTATAGGGGGGTGGGCAGGGTAAGGTGAGGGTGGTCGCCGTGTGAGGGGACCTTGTGGTGGGATTGCTTTGTGTTGTCGGCCATGTTTGTGGGTTTTGAGCCGCCTGGCCTGTGGGAGGGGCTGGGTGGCATGCGATCCCTGTTGTCTCAAGTAGGGGGGGTGGGCATGTATAGTCTTAACGACTGTCGGGGTATGTCCTGGGTGGGTGGAAGGGGGGGTGCTCGGGGTGGGGGGCAGTATTTGTTTGTGAGTGGTGGGCCAGACAATTGGGGTATACATGGCCGTAAGGGTTGGGTGTGTATCCCGGGTGTGGGTGTGCCTGTGGTTGGCATGGTAGGAGGTGGTGTTTCTTTTTCAAGGGTGGAGGCGTGCTTTCGGGGGGTGGGTATGGCTGGTATGTTTTTTGCTCTGTGAGCAGGTGGGGCCCTTGGGTGGTGTTGGGGTGTGGTAGGTGCCCCTCTTTTTGTCCGGGAGTGGGTGGGGGCCTGGGGTGTTTGGTGTGGACCTGGTTGTGGTGGTGGCCATCTTGAGTTTTCTAGTGGTGTTTTCCTGTGAGGGTTGAAGTGCCCTCGCTTGTTTAGCTTGGTGGGGCCCACAACAGTACTGTTGTGTCCTCTGGCTCTGGGTGTGCCAGAAGCCTTAGCTGTGGGGAGGGCTCCGGAGGAAAAGCTGTTTCTGAGGCTTTTAGAGGCTCTGGTAGGCATGTCTAGCAGGGAAGGTATAGGTTTGTGGCGGGTGGGGGGGGGTTGTTTGTGTGGTGTGAGGTGTTGCTGTCCGGGTTGTTGCTGTTGGGGGGTGCCTGGAGTGTGTGTGTTGTTTGTTATGTTGGACTTGTTGTTTGTATGAGGGATGTTGGTGAGTTTTCTGGAGGGGGGGGGGTTGTTTGGGGTGTGCGTGTTGAGGGTGGCCATCTGCGTGGCTTTAAGTGGATGGGTTGGATGCTCTTGTGGGGGTGGATGGCAGTTGGCTGTTGATGGAGTTTGGGGCCCTTTAGTGATGTCTATGTGTGGTGCCCTCTTGTGGCCTAGTCGCTGTGCATAGCGATCTGCTATGAGCTGAGATTGTTGGATAGCCCGGAGGGCCTCGCGACTATGTTGTGATTGGAGCACCTTCAGTAGGTGGTCTTGGGTAGACATGTGTAAGGAAAGTCTGTCCAGGTAGTGGGTCTCTAGGAGGCTCGCTATTCGGTGGCCTGCTGCATCTAGGACACTCTCTACATCCTTGTGTAACTGTTCAGAGGGCTCTAGAGCTGCTAGCTTAAGGTGGGGTTTAAGGGGATTTTTGTCTGTGGAAATGGCTTTTTCTAGGTTGTTCAGGTGGTGGTACAGCTGTTTGATTTTATAGCTGGCATTCAAAAGTGCCATGTAATGGTCTTCCAGGTCCTTGTCTATGGCTTGGTTTAATTCTTGTGGGGAAAAGAAGGGTTCTTGTGGTGGACTGGTCTTGTTACGGGTTAGGGGGCTGTGGGTTTCTGTATCTGAGGGGTGAGAAGTACCTAAGGTGGGCTTCGGCTTTTCAATGTCTTGTTGGGGGGTGGGGGGCGGTCCATCTAATGTTGCGGTATCCAGTTGGGCTTGGGGATTGTGTGGGTCAGGGGGTGGATGTTGAGTGTAGTCACTTCTTGGGCTGAGTGTGTCTGTGACTGGAAGAGGAGACTCTGTGTTTGGTGTTATGTTTTGTGATAGTGAGACCAGTGGAGCTGGTTCATGTGGGATGGTGAAGTTTGCTTTGTGAATGGCTGTGTTTGGTTGGGTGCCGCCGGCCTGTACTTAACTTGGCTGGCTGGTATTTGGAGGCTGGGAGGTGTCACTTGTTGTCCCCAATTGTGTGATGATTGTGGAAGAAGGGGGGGGGACCTATTTCAGCAATCTGTGCAGGTGATGCAGTGTTGTTTTGTTGTTCTGTGCTGGAGGTGCCTGGCTGTAGTGGGGTGTGTGTGTTTGTTTTGGTGTGTGTGTCGGGTTTGTTTGTGGTGTCAGTGCCAACTTACTGCTCCTGGCTTGTTGGTATAGTACTCACAGCTGGAGGAGTGTCTTTGTCAACTGGTGACTTCTTGCCTGGGTGGGCTACTGGTGGGGAGTCCCCTTCCCTGGGAGCTGCTGTGGGTGCGTTGTTAGTTTTGTACTCAGGACTGCCAGTGTCTGGATGTGGGCTGGCTGTTGGGGTAATGTTGTCACAAGTAGCAACATGTGTCCCTGGTGTGGCCTGAGTTGTAGGCTGGTGCTTGCCCTCTGTGTAGTGTGTCACTGTGTTTGTGGGTATGTCCGTGCTGTTGTTGTCTAAGAAAAGTGGGAGGATCTCTTCCGTGGTAAAACCATCTGGAGAAAAGAGAGAGGGTCTCAACTTGCCCTGCGGGGTGATGTTACCAAACATGGCAACCTTTGTCTCAGGTGTACCTTGGGGTGTGGGTTGGTGGTCGCCCTCTGTGGAGTGTGTCCTTGTGCTTGTGTGTTTGTTCGTGTTGCCATTGTGTAGAAAAAGTGGGGGGATCTCATCTTTGGTGTAACCGTCTGGGGAAAAGACAGATGGTCTCATTCTACCTTGTGTGGAGTTCCTGGTTTGGCGTGGCTTGTACCATGATTTGTACCTGTGCATTTTGGCTGTGTGTCCTTGACTATGTGAATGACTGGCTAGTGCTAAAAGCTTTACTAAATGTTAAACAACCTGTTTGACGGAGTGATAAAAAGCATTGATTGAGTGTCGAATGTGAATGGAAGTAAGACTCAATCCAAGATTGTGCTGTACAACAATGGGAATATTTATTTAGCTGTGAGAGTACATCTGATATATAAATAATTGTTTCTGTGACTTGGTCAATCTACTCAGATCCTTAGGGTGGAAATTAGGGGCTAGTGTGGAGGAGCGGGGGGAGGCTGGAAAGCAAATTCACTGTTGTGTGAGTAAAAGTGAAGGTGTCTCCATATTGTGACAATTTAAAGGTCTAACTAAGGTATGAATTTGGAAGCAGCTGGAGGATTGGTACCAATGTGTGAATATACAAAAATGTAAGTGACTTACGGTAGTTGGGTCTCCATCCTTGGGACTGGCTCGACCCGGGTTTCGACACTGGGGTCTTCGTCAGGAGCTGGGGGTGTAAGGATGGAGCATAAGTATTTATACCGATATGTTAATTAGGGTTAGGGAGAGCCTACTTAACAGCAGAAATGGGGTGGGAGATGCTTACTCTGGTGGTGGGGGGTTAGGGAGGTGGGAGCGTTGACAGTGCTGCTGGTAGGTGAGTCTGGCACTGATGGACCAGTGGATGGAGAGCCAACTGAGTAGATATTTTTTACATTTGGATCTGAGTAGATAGGCCACAGAGGGAGCCAGTGGCTTGCCTGGGAAAAAAAGCGTAAGATTAATATCCCCGCATTAAAAACCAGGAGAAGCCGCAGACTCTAGAGTTTGCTTAAAAAAAAACAAAAAAAAATGAGGGGGGCGGAGCTGTACATTGGAGACCTGTCTCTGCTGACCTATGGCCCCTGGGGGCAGACTGTTTCAATTAATACTAAATGTAGCCAGGGATTTTTTTGTCTAAGCAAAGATTTACCGGCATTATTATCACATGTATCATTTCTCAGCAATGCGCAGCACTGGCCATGTGCCAAATTGCCGTATCCACAAAACTCTCCTCATTTTGAGTAATCTTAACATTTGAACAAACGTTGCTATGCGACCCGAAAACACTCTTTCATCCCTCAATTGACCTTATTGTTAGTGCAGAAAGACTCTCTTTACATTTAAACATCAAATGTGATGACAATTATTCCTGATATTTAAAACTATATATAAGTTTCCAATGTTTTACTGCAAATTTAACTGATTTTTACAAAAATTCTGTTGCCATGGCAACCAACTGTTCACACTTACTATCTCAAACTGGTTTGTTTTGAAACATCTGTATAGTAGGTATGCTGTTGTAAAGTTGTGAGGTGGTACTTTGTATGTGTATAAAGTTATGGTGAATAAGGTGTTTTTGCCTTTTTTCTTGAAAACTTAATTTCGTTGACCACGAAATTGATCATACACCCAACCTATCTGTAAACTTCAGGTTCTTATCTTTTGATTGATACCAAATCCAGCTGGGTATTTTGCCGGTTGAACGGTTTTAACTTTTTGGTGGACTCGCCACTGTACTATTAATGGACAAAAATGTTTCTGGAGACCTTCCCACTGAGCCAGGTTTGAACAAAATTATTTTCAAAGTGAGCTTAACCCTAGAACGATTAAACTTCTGTTTCCAGCCCCAGTCCATCCGGACTTTGACTACATGTGTGCCGCTAGGCACTGCAAGTCACATTTGCATAATAAAAATTAATCAACTGCCCAGGGCTGAATGATATTATGGAGGAAGTGGTCATTGTGATCCGTTTTTTTGCAGTAAACTCAGCTCAAACACAGCATTATATTTCAAGGAGGATGACCTTGGGATGGGAAAACAACATAGCTGCATAATCACAGTTCTCCAGTATTTGTTATCCTAATATTTCACAAGGTTCCAGGTGTTTGTTCTCTGAGTAACCAGGGCCAACAGAAGTTAAAATACTTTTAAAATAACTTACTTTTTCAACTTTAATCTACCAACTGGGTTGTGTCTGAAGCAGATATCATCATTAGTGATTAAATCCTACTACGACATAGTACCTCGACCCATCAAATGGGAAGTGCCATTTTGAATACTGCGCAATACATTGATATCAGAAGAGGACGTTACACAAAATACATTTGATTTGGACATCAAAGGAAAAAATTGAGCACAGCGTATGTCATGTCGTTGTTTACGCTCTGAAACATTTGCAAAATATATATTTTTTAGTTACATATATATTAACCCCACCCCCAAGATCGTCCCATTATTATCCTCATTTTCAAAGCATTTGGTGCAGTTATTCTTGATGTATGTGTATGACATATCCCATGGCTGTCAACTGCAAGGTTTTGTATAAAAATGATTCAGCTGTGCATGTGTCTGCCACACCATCAATAAAACAGATCATTTTCTTTCTTCTGAACTTCACCTTCTAAACCTATGGTTGATCAATAATAAGCTACCCCTTCATTTGGGCAACACCAAATCAATTTCGTTGGGCACGAAAGCTAAAACTATGAAAGCTCAGTCACTCACAATAATGCAATAATCAAGGAATAAAATCATCCTCTACATCATCTATCTAGGAATGGTAATGAACAAGAATGTTGCTGCAGATCTTCATGCACATTCTGCATTAAACAAATTACACCTCTTATGCCACATTTTTTGTATGAAAAGACAGTGGCTGAGCACTAGAATGACGAGACCTCTGTATTGAACCACAATCCACCCTCATTTTGGCTACCCACGTGCAGCTTTGCACAGCACCTCAGCCTGGAAACAAAAGCAGAAATTCCAGATTTGTCAGAACAGAAATATTAACTTTATCAATGAATAGCAAGCAACCGCACATACTAGTGCTGAAAAGATATCAGATTTTGGCTGGCCACATGTTTTTAGCCGAGTACAACAAAATTGGTGGACATACGCTTAAAATAATGAGGGGCACCTGGCTGGATTATATGAAAGAAAATATGGTCTGGAGTGATCACCCTCACAACCATATTACTCATTCAAGTGTGGATATACTGGTAGCCCCAAGTGTTGTGTGTGTGTGTGTGTGTGTGTGTGTGTGTGTGTGTGTGTGTGTGTGCGGGGGGGGTGAAATCCTTCTTTCCATCTTCTATGAAACTGTAGAATGGAAATAAGACGTAAAAACTTTATTGTGTATATATCCTAGGTACTAATCGTTTCATGAAGGCTTGGATAATTCATCTGTTTTTCTGATTATTCTAAGCTTCTTTTTGAAGATGTTTTACTTTTCTACTGTGTATTTATATTTTATGATGGTTATCTAAATACAGTCAAATTTAATCAAGTGTCTATATGTGTGCACCAACGTCGTATGAGTAGTTGTGCAATACGTCTTGTTATATAATCTTGACTTCATATACTTCCATGTGCCCATATGAATGAAAAACCCCACAAATGGATGTCTTATAACACTGACACATACAACTGTGTCAGGCATCAAACTAGAGATACTAGGTGCCTCAAAACGTCACCCTTATCAAACGCTGTCCTCGTGCGTTCACACCCTGGCAACCCACCAGTGGTTCTCAACATTCAAACCACTTTCAATGAAAACCGCCATTTATCTGTGCCACATTGAGTTAAAATGATCTAGAGTCAGTGCTGACACTGCAGCTGAAAGCTCTCCCCTGTTGCTAGTCCTCAATATGAATCTAGGTTAACAACAACACTTTTTTACGATGCCCATTATCCAGTATGTAATCATTAAACTCTGAATCCGTCACCTGCTATGTAATCAATTTATCACGGGTAGTGCATTTTTAAATAATGAAATGCTCTTCAAAAGGATATGACATGGCGTAATCAAAAGAACTTTTGTTAACCATTGAATTGTTCATGGAGTAATATGAAGCCCAGGCTCTTGCACTCTGCAAACCCTGAATCCAGGCAAAAAATGAGAATTCTTGATTGGCCATCAATGATTTAAAATTGCACTGGGAGGTGTCTGTGCTGTTTACTTTACTGTTGAAGGCAAGCCACAAATTCTCATTTTCACCTCTGGAGTCAAAAGGGAGTGGATCTCATAGAACCTCAAACGTTTCAGCTGCACTTTTTAGTTTGGAAATTTGTTGAAGAAAAAAAAAAAAAAAACTTATAAAACTATCCATCCAGCACCTCTCCATCTTCAGTGTAGTTGCCAAATCTATCTCTACATCTGAAAGTAGGACAACTAACTACGTTTTTGGAAGAAAATAAATTAAAATAACACAAAGTTTGCTTGAAAAATGGCAGTGGTCGAAGATGAAGAGAAAGACTGGGTTCAGAAATTATGTCCTAGTCTTTATTATGCTTACTGTATGCTGCTTTCTCACTGAATGCGTATTATCACCGGGCTTCCAAAAAATAGTTTTTATTTATTACTACCAGTAACGTATGGAGCATTTGAGTATAGTGATCAAAGAGCTTGACACTAACAACAGTACTTTCTCTTTTATAAGAAATAGGCTAGCAGTGGATGTCTATAAACAAAAAAAAAAATATATGTGGCCACGTTTTTGCAGCATCATCTCACACTTGCCAGCACAGTTTTGCCTACATTATGATATTCAGTTGATCTTGTGGCAATAGTCCAGCATAGCTGACAGGAAAGCACGGAGAAGTGCCTCAGTGGCTCTATTTGCCAGGTGTGTAAAATAGTTCCTTTGGGAATTATTACAATATTAACAAGTACAAACAATTTAATTGGATGGCGCATAGTTGTATGGCCCCCTTTCAGAAACACAGATCCTTCACAGAGTACTCCCAGGAATGAATGAAATATATCTTAACTATCTATTTATCTTTGCCTTACACAAGCGTGCTTTACAACTTATGCTGGGCTAATAGATTTCCAACAGTTAATGATAGACTAATAATGAAACAGCATAAAAATGTTAAGGTATACACAATTTTCGAAACATAGCACCACCGTTTGCTAACACTGTTCATACTTAATGAATGGGGGCGACGCCTTTATGTTCCCACTTAAGTCCTATGCAAGTCTATGCCCAGAACCTATGAATGGGGATGCAGAAAATGTTGAACCAATTATAATTATATGATTTTCTACCTTTTTGTTTGAGTAGAGTGTACATGAATATCAAAAGATTATACCAATTAATTATATCTATGAATATATTCCGTCTGAAATAAAGTGTATTTAAAAGTACTGGGGCGCGTTTTGGGAGAGGCAGTTGCTTGTCAGACAAGCTGACTTAGCAGTGGTACTTGGCAGTGGTTTTGTCAAAGTGGGGCTGGATATCTTGAGGTGAGTAACCTCTGCAGCCAAAGGCTGTTCCCAGGGAATCAAGTTCCTGCCCTAGAAGGATTGGGTCTGAAAAGATACGGTGATAGCGGAGTGCTTGGCTGTAGGGGAGGGCACTTTTAGTGTGTGGGGGGTGGTAGGAGGTTTTGTGTAGGAATTGTTGTCGGTCAGTGGGTTTCTTGTAGAGTCTGGTCTGCAGGGTGCCCAGTTTTTTGTACACTAATGTGTCCAAAAATGGGATTTCTGAGGGGGAGAAGTTGAGCTCAAATTTGATAGAGCTATGGGCTTGATTAAGCTTTTCTTTGAAGACCAGTAGGGAATCAGAGTCATACGGCCAGGTAAAGAACAGATCATCTATGTACCATTGTAGGAATAAAGGTTTGGGGCCTGGGATACCTGGAAGAATTTTGTGTAGGAGTTTGTAGACATAGATGTTTGCATAGTTGACTGCGAATTTGGCACCCATGGCTGTGCCGCAGGTTTGGAGATAGTGCTTGCCGTTGAAGGTGAAGTTGTTTTTAGGTAGGATAAGTGACATAAGGTCTCTGAGGGCTTGAGGGGGGAGGGAAGGCTGATTTGTGTCATGTGGTATTGTGTGTATATGTTCCTCATAGAATTCTGTAACCAGGTCTATGCCCTCTGTGTGAGGTATGTTGGTGTATAGGGAAGAGATATCCATGGTACAGAGTAGGAAGTCTCCTTGGGGGGGGAGTGAAGTGGGCTAAATTGTTAAGGAAGGTTGTTGTGTCCTTGAGGAGGTCAGGCACGTATTGCACTATTTGTCTAAGGTGGAAATCGACAAGTTCATTTATACGGCTAGTGGGGCCATCACAGTTGGAAACTATTGGTCTGCCTGGCTTGTGTGGGCCTGGTTTGTGTATCTTCGGGAGGTGGTAGAAAATGGGGGTGCGGGGAGTGAAGAAGTGAGGTATTTACAGCTCTCTGGTGTAATTAGTTGTTGTTTGAGGAGGGAGGAGAGAGAATTGTCTATTTCTAATTTGTGTTGTTCTGTTAGATCTTGGGCTACTTCGGTGTAGTAGTTATTGTCTTGTAGCTGTCTGTGGGCTTCAGAGACATAATCTGCCCTGTCTTGAATGACAATGCCGGAGCCTTTGTCTGCTGGTTTGATTACAATATCTTGGTTGTTCTGTAGGGACTGGACTGCCTTGTATTGATCTTTTTTGAGATTGGGAGGTGTGTTAGTATGGAGGCGCTGCGAGAGGATTGTGGTGAGGTCCTGTCAGAAATGCTAGATTTCCTGGCAGGAGGAGGGGGGAAGCCATGAAGATTTGCTTTTAAACCAAGGACGGGGTTTTTGGCTGTGATGATCCTTGTGGAAGTAATATTGTAGATCAAGTAACCTGATGAAGTCAGAGACAGAGTCATTGATCATGGATGGGCTGGGAACCTTGGGGGTAGGGGCAAAAGATAGTCCTTTGTTGAGGACTTCACGTTCTGTCTTAGTGGGCTTGTGGCTGGAGAGGTTGATTATGAGGTCCTGGAAGTTGAATTTGTCGTTGTGTTTCCGTTTGGCTGTGTACCTACGTTTCTTAGATTTGGAGCCAGAGATTAGGCGTCTGCTTTTAGGAGTTTTATGGCTTGGGCCAGTGACGAGATCAGTGCTTCCTTCCATAGGTTGGGAGCATCTTGGGAGGGGGGTCTCTGGGGTGGCATCGGCTGTGGTGGTAGAGGGATCAGGGGGCGTGCCTGTGCGGGGGTTCTTTGTGGTAGGGGCATGCGCATCCTTTGTATTTGGTGGCCTGGTGGTGGGGACGGGGGCTGTGCCTGTGTGAGAATTATTCCTGAGTGGGGGATGCTTTGCAAGGGAGTAGGTGTCCCTTGCGCAGGTGGGCCGTTTTTTGTTGGTAATGTGTAGTGTGGTCTTAGAGGGTGGGTTATGTTTAGCAAGGGAGTGGGTGTCCCTTGCTTCGGGTTGCCGTTTTTTTGATGGATATGGGAGATGTGCAACCTGAGGCGGAGGTATTTTCTCTGTGTGTAGGTAAGAGGGGTGAGAGGGGACTGGGGTGGCCCTCGTAGTTATAGGGGGGTGGGCAGGGTAAGGTGAGGGTGGTCGCCGTGTGAGGGGACCTTGTGGTGGGATTGCTTTGTGTTGTCGGCCATGTTTGTGGGTTTTGAGCCGCCTGGCCTGTGGGAGGGGCTGGGTGGCATGCGATCCCTGTTGTCTCAAGTAGGGGGGGTGGGCATGTATAGTCTTAACGACTGTCGGGGTATGTCCTGGGTGGGTGGAAGGGGGGGTGCTCGGGGTGGGGGGCAGTATTTGTTTGTGAGTGGTGGGCCAGACAATTGGGGTATACATGGCCGTAAGGGTTGGGTGTGTATCCCGGGTGTGGGTGTGCCTGTGGTTGGCATGGTAGGAGGTGGTGTTTCTTTTTCAAGGGTGGAGGCGTGCTTTCGGGGGGTGGGTATGGCTGGTATGTTTTTTGCTCTGTGAGCAGGTGGGGCCCTTGGGTGGTGTTGGGGTGTGGTAGGTGCCCCTCTTTTTGTCCGGGAGTGGGTGGGGGCCTGGGGTGTTTGGTGTGGACCTGGTTGTGGTGGTGGCCATCTTGAGTTTTCTAGTGGTGTTTTCCTGTGAGGGTTGAAGTGCCCTCGCTTGTTTAGCTTGGTGGGGCCCACAACAGTACTGTTGTGTCCTCTGGCTCTGGGTGTGCCAGAAGCCTTAGCTGTGGGGAGGGCTCCGGAGGAAAAGCTGTTTCTGAGGCTTTTAGAGGCTCTGGTAGGCATGTCTAGCAGGGAAGGTATAGGTTTGTGGCGGGTGGGGGGGGGGGTTGTTTGTGTGGTGTGAGGTGTTGCTGTCCGTGTTGTTGCTGTTGGGGGGTGCCTGGAGTGTGTGTGTTGTTTGTTATGTTGGACTTGTTGTTTGTATGAGGGATGTTGGTGAGTTTTCTGGAGGGGGGGGGGTTGTTTGGGGTGTGCGTGTTGAGGGTGGCCATCTGCGTGGCTTTAAGTGGATGGGTTGGATGCTCTTGTGGGGGTGGATGGCAGTTGGCTGTTGATGGAGTTTGGGGCCCTTTAGTGATGTCTATGTGTGGTGCCCTCTTGTGGCCTAGTCGCTGTGCATAGCGATCTGCTATGAGCTGAGATTGTTGGATAGCCCGGAGGGCCTCGCGACTATGTTGTGATTGGAGCACCTTCAGTAGGTGGTCTTGGGTAGACATGTGTAAGGAAAGTCTGTCCAGGTAGTGGGTCTCTAGGAGGCTCGCTATTCGGTGGCCTGCTGTATCTAGGACACTCTCTACATCCTTGTGTAACTGTTCAGAGGGCTCTAGAGCTGCTAGCTTCGGGTGGGGTTTAAGGGGATTTTTGTCTGTGGAAATGGCTTTTTCTAGGTTGTTCAGGTGGTGGTACAGCTGTTTGATTTTATAGCTGGCATTCAAAAGTGCCATGTAATGGTCTTCCAGGTCCTTGTCTATGGCTTGGTTTAATTCTTGTGGGGAAAAGAAGGGTTCTTGTGGTGGACTGGTCTTGTTACGGGTTAGGGGGCTGTGGGTTTCTGTATCTGAGGGGTGAGAAGTACCTAAGGTGGGCTTCGGCTTTTCAATGTCTTGTTGGGGGGTGGGGGGCGGTCCATCTAATGTTGCGGTATCCAGTTGGGCTTGGGGATTGTGTGGGTCAGGGGGTGGATGTTGAGTGTAGTCACTTCTTGGGCTGAGTGTGTCTGTGACTGGAAGAGGAGACTCTGTGTTTGGTGTTATGTTTTGTGATAGTGAGACCAGTGGAGCTGGTTCATGTGGGATGGTGAAGTTTGCTTTGTCAATGGCTGTGTTTGGTTGGGTGCCGCCAGCCTGTACTTAACTTGGCTGGCTGGTATTTGGAGGCTGGGAGGTGTCACTTGTTGTCCCCAATTGTGTGATGATTGTGGAAGAAGGGGGGGGGGGACCTATTTCAGCAATCTGTGCAGGTGATGCAGTGTTGTTTTGTTGTTCTGTGCTGGAGGTGCCTGGCTGTAGTGGGGTGTGTGTGTTTGTTTTGGTGTGTGTGTCGGGTTTGTTTGTGGTGTCAGTGCCAACTTACTGCTCCTGGCTTGTTGGTATAGTACTCACAGCTGGAGGAGTGTCTTTGTCAACTGGTGACTTCTTGCCTGGGTGGGCTACTGGTGGGGAGTCCCCTTCCCTGGGAGCTGCTGTGGGTGCGTTGTTAGTTTTGTACTCAGGACTGCCAGTGTCTGGATGTTGGCTGGCTGTTGGGGTAATGTTGTCACAAGTAGCAACATGTGTCCCTGGTGTGGCCTGAGTTGTAGGCTGGTGCTTGCCCTCTGTGTAGTGTGTCACTGTGTTTGTGGGTATGTCCGTGCTGTTGTTGTCTAAGAAAAGTGGGAGGATCTCTTCCGTGGTAAAACCATCTGGAGAAAAGAGAGAGGGTCTCAACTTGCCCTGCGGGGTGATGCTACCAAACATGGCAACCTTTGTCTCAGGTGTACCTTGGGGTGTGGGTTGGTGGTCGCCCTCTGTGGAGTGTGTCCTTGTGCTTGTGTGTTTGTTCGTGTTGCCATTGTGTAGAAAAAGTGGGGGGATCTCATCTTTGGTGTAACCGTCTGGGGAAAAGACAGATGGTCTCATTCTTCCTTGTGTGGAGTTCCTGGTTTGGCGTGGCTTGTACCATGATTTGTACCTGTGCATTTTGGCTGTGTGTCCTTGACTATGTGAATGACTGGCTAGTGCTAAAAGCTTTACTAAATGTTAAACAACCTGTTTGACGGAGTGATAAAAAGCATTGATTGAGTGTCGAATGTGAATGGAAGTAAGACTCAATCCAAGATTGTGCTGTACAACAATGGGAATATTTATTTAGCTGTGAGAGTACATCTGATATATAAATAATTGTTTCTGTGACTTGGTCAATCTACTCAGATCCTTAGGGTGGAAATTAGGGGCTAGTGTGGAGGAGCGGGGGGAGGCTGGAAAGCAAATTCACTGTTGTGTGAGTAAAAGTGAAGGTGTCTCCATATTGTGACAATTTAAAGGTCTAACTAAGGTATGAATTTGGAAGCAGCTGGAGGATTGGTACCAATGTGTGAATATACAAAAATGTAAGTGACTTACGGTAGTTGGGTCTCCATCCTTGGGACTGGCTCGACCCGGGTTTCGACACTGGGGTCTTCGTCAGGAGCTGGGGGTGTAAGGATGGAGCATAAGTATTTATACCGATATGTTAATTAGGGTTAGGGAGAGCCTACTTAACAGCAGAAATGGGGTGGGAGATGCTTACTCTGGTGGTGGGGGGTTAGGGAGGTGGGAGCGTTGACAGTGCTGCTGGTAGGTGAGTCTGGCACTGATGGACCAGTGGATGGAGAGCCAACTGAGTAGATATTTTTTACATTTGGATCTGAGTAGATAGGCCACAGAGGGAGCCAGTGGCTTGCCTGGGAAAAAAAGCGTAAGATTAATATCCCCGCATTAAAAACCAGGAGAAGCCGCAGACTCTAGAGTTTGCTTAAAAAAAAACAAAAAAAAATGAGGGGGGCGGAGCTGTACATTGGAGACCTGTCTCTGCTGACCTATGGCCCCTGGGGGCAGACTGTTTCAATTAATACTAAATGTAGCCAGGGATTTTTTTGTCTAAGCAAAGATTTACCGGCATTATTATCACATGTATCATTTCTCAGCAATGCGCAGCACTGGCCATGTGCCAAATTGCCGTATCCACAAAACTCTCCTCATTTTGAGTAATCTTAACATTTGAACAAACGTTGCTATGCGACCCGAAAACACTCTTTCATCCCTCAATTGACCTTATTGTTAGTGCAGAAAGACTCTCTTTACATTTAAACATCAAATGTGATGACAATTATTCCTGATATTTAAAACTATATATAAGTTTCCAATGTTTTACTGCAAATTTAACTGATTTTTACAAAAATTCTGTTGCCATGGCAACCAACTGTTCACACTTACTATCTCAAACTGGTTTGTTTTGAAACATCTGTATAGTAGGTATGCTGTTGTAAAGTTGTGAGGTGGTACTTTGTATGTGTATAAAGTTATGGTGAATAAGGTGTTTTTGCCTTTTTTCTTGAAAACTTAATTTCGTTGCCATGGTAACCAATATAAATATAAATTGACCACGAAATTGATCATACACCCAACCTATCTGTAAACTTCAGGTTCTTATCTTTTGATTGATACCAAATCCAGCTGGGTATTTTGCCGGTTGAACGGTTTTAACTTTTTGGTGGACTCGCCACTGTACTATTAATGGACAAAAATGTTTCTGGAGACCTTCCCACTGAGCCAGGTTTGAACAAAATTATTTTCAAAGTGAGCTTAACCCTAGAACGATTAAACTTCTGTTTCCAGCCCCAGTCCATCCGGACTTTGACTACATGTGTGCCGCTAGGGACTGCAAGTCACATTTGCATAATAAAAATTAATCAACTGCCCAGGGCTGAATGATATTATGGAGGAAGTGGTCATTGTGATCCGTTTTTTTGCAGTAAACTCAGCTCAAACACAGCATTATATTTCAAGGAGGATGACCTTGGGATGGGAAAACAACATAGCTGCATAATCACAGTTCTCCAGTATTTGTTATCCTAATATTTCACAAGGTTCCAGGTGTTTGTTCTCTGAGTAACCAGGGCCAACAGAAGTTAAAATACTTTTAAAATAACTTACTTTTTCAACTTTAATCTACCAACTGGGTTGTGTCTGAAGCAGATATCATCATTAGTGATTAAATCCTACTACGACATAGTACCTCGACCCATCAAATGGGAAGTGCCATTTTGAATACTGCGCAATACATTGATATCAGAAGAGGACGTTACACAAAATACATTTGATTTGGACATCAAAGGAAAAAATTGAGCACAGCGTATGTCATGTCGTTGTTTACGCTCTGAAACATTTGCAAAATATATATTTTTTAGTTACATATATATTAACCCCACCCCCAAGATCGTCCCATTATTATCCTCATTTTCAAAGCATTTGGTGCAGTTATTCTTGATGTATGTGTATGACATATCCCATGGCTGTCAACTGCAAGGTTTTGTATAAAAATGATTCAGCTGTGCATGTGTCTGCCACACCATCAATAAAACAGATCATTTTCTTTCTTCTGAACTTCACCTTCTAAACCTATGGTTGATCAATAATAAGCTACCCCTTCATTTGGGCAACACCAAATCAATTTCGTTGGGCACGAAAGCTAAAACTATGAAAGCTCAGTCACTCACAATAATGCAATAATCAAGGAATAAAATCATCCTCTACATCATCTATCTAGGAATGGTAATGAACAAGAATGTTGCTGCAGATCTTCATGCACATTCTGCATTAAACAAATTACACCTCTTATGCCACATTTTTTGTATGAAAAGACAGTGGCTGAGCACTAGAATGACGAGACCTCTGTATTGAACCACAATCCACCCTCATTTTGGCTACCCACGTGCAGCTTTGCACAGCACCTCAGCCTGGAAACAAAAGCAGAAATTCCAGATTTGTCAGAACAGAAATATTAACTTTATCAATGAATAGCAAGCAACCGCACATACTAGTGCTGAAAAGATATCAGATTTTGGCTGGCCACATGTTTTTAGCCGAGTACAACAAAATTGGTGGACATACGCTTAAAATAATGAGGGGCACCTGGCTGGATTATATGAAAGAAAATATGGTCTGGAGTGATCACCCTCACAACCATATTACTCATTCAAGTGTGGATATACTGGTAGCCCCAAGTGTTGTGTGTGTGTGTGTGTGTGTGTGTGTGTGTGTGTGTGTGTGTGTGTGTGTGCGGGGGGGTGAAATCCTTCTTTCCATCTTCTATGAAACTGTAGAATGGAAATAAGACGTAAAAACTTTATTGTGTATATATCCTAGGTACTAATCGTTTCATGAAGGCTTGGATAATTCATCTGTTTTTCTGATTATTCTAAGCTTCTTTTTGAAGATGTTTTACTTTTCTACTGTGTATTTATATTTTATGATGGTTATCTAAATACAGTCAAATTTAATCAAGTGTCTATATGTGTGCACCAACGTCGTATGAGTAGTTGTGCAATACGTCTTGTTATATAATCTTGACTTCATATACTTCCATGTGCCCATATGAATGAAAAACCCCACAAATGGATGTCTTATAACACTGACACATACAACTGTGTCAGGCATCAAACTAGAGATACTAGGTGCCTCAAAACGTCACCCTTATCAAACGCTGTCCTCGTGCGTTCACACCCTGGCAACCCACCAGTGGATCTCAACATTCAAACCACTTTCAATGAAAACCGCCATTTATCTGTGCCACATTGAGTTAAAATGATCTAGAGTCAGTGCTGACACTGCAGCTGAAAGCTCTCCCCTGTTGCTAGTCCTCAATATGAATCTAGGTTAACAACAACACTTTTTTTCGATGCCCATTATCCAGTATGTAATCATTAAACTCTGAATCCGTCACCTGCTATGTAATCAATTTATCACGGGTAGTGCATTTTTAAATGATGAAATGCTCTTCACAAGGATATGACATGGCGTAATCAAAAGAACTTTTGTTAACCATTGAATTGTTCATGGAGTAATATGAAGCCCAGGCTCTTGCACTCTGCAAACCCTGAATCCAGGCAAAAAATGAGAATTCTTGATTGGCCATCAATGATTTAAAATTGCACTGGGAGGTGTCTGTGCTGTTTACTTTACTGTTGAAGGCAAGCCACAAATTCTCATTTTCACCTCTGGAGTCAAAAGGGAGTGGATCTCATAGAACCTCAAACGTTTCAGCTGCACTTTTTAGTTTGGAAATTTGTTGAAGAAAAAAAAAAAAAAACTTATAAAACTATCCATCCAGCACCTCTCCATCTTCAGTGTAGTTGCCAAATCTATCTCTACATCTGAAAGTAGGACAACTAACTACGTTTTTGGAAGAAAATAAATTAAAATAACACAAAGTTTGCTTGAAAAATGGCAGTGGTCGAAGATGAAGAGAAAGACTGGGTTCAGAAATTATGTCCTAGTCTTTATTATGCTTACTGTATGCTGCTTTCTCACTGAATGCGTATTATCACCGGGCTTCCAAAAAATAGTTTTTATTTATTACTACCAGTAACGTATGGAGCATTTGAGTATAGTGATCAAAGAGCTTGACACTAACAACAGTACTTTCTCTTTTATAAGAAATAGGCTAGCAGTGGATGTCTATAAACAAAAAAAAAATATATGTGGCCACGTTTTTGCAGCATCATCTCACACTTGCCAGCACAGTTTTGCCTACATTATGATATTCAGTTGATCTTGTGGCAATAGTCCAGCATAGCTGACAGGAAAGCACGGAGAAGTGCCTCAGTGGCTCTATTTGCCAGGTGTGTAAAATAGTTCCTTTGGGAATTATTACAATATTAACAAGTACAAACAATTTAATTGGATGGCGCATAGTTGTATGGCCCCCTTTCAGAAACACAGATCCTTCACAGAGTACTCCCAGGAATGAATGAAATATATCTTAACTATCTATTTATCTTTGCCTTACACAAGCGTGCTTTACAACTTATGCTGGGCTAATAGATTTCCAACAGTTAATGATAGACTAATAATGAAACAGCATAAAAATGTTAAGGTATACACAATTTTCGAAACATAGCACCACCGTTTGCTAACACTGTTCATACTTAATGAATGGGGGCGACGCCTTTATGTTCCCACTTAAGTCCTATGCAAGTCTATGCCCAGAACCTATGAATGGGGATGCAGAAGATGTTGAACCAATTATAATTATATGATTTTCTACCTTTTTGTTTGAGTAGAGTGTACATGAATATCAAAAGATTATACCAATTAATTATATCTATGAATATATTCCGTCTGAAATAAAGTGTATTTAAAAGTACTGGGGCGCGTTTTGGGAGAGGCAGTTGCTTGTCAGACAAGCTGACTTAGCAGTGGTACTTGGCAGTGGTTTGACACATTAAACAGACCTTGCAGCTGCAGCCAGTTTGTAATGATCAATTGTATGAATAAATACAAAGTGAAAAATCAATTAGTTGCACTGGCATCTTAATTCTAAAGGTCAGACAAAAAGACACCTCGGTACTTGTGAACACGATCAAAAGCGGAGAGCTTACTTGTTTCTATCTATCCAGTATTGACTGTCTCGCTACATTATTGAATGGAAGCCGAGTCTCTACAGCAGCAATAGATGATGGTTTTTTCCCAGAAGAAGACATAGCATTTCCTAATATTTGATATTATTTTTGATTGATCAACATTAAAAACGATTGCAATTTCAGCTACAGAGTAAAAGTAAGAAGCATTATGCTAACCATACAATTTCAGAACTAGTTGACTTTATATCTTCCTAAACATTAACATAGATTAACTTATACTTAGAAAGGACACGTAAGTGCAAGAATAATAGTTAAAATTTTTATTTGGCCACATAAATTAATCAACATAATTCCCTATTAATGGGCTTGTTTGGTATTGCAGGTTGTTCAATTTGCCAGTGGCAGCGACAGGTCTTTCAAATGTTTTGCATCATCATCATCATCATCATCATCATCATCATCATCATCATCATCATCATCATCATCATGATAATAATAATAATAATAATAATAATAATAATAATAATAATAATAATAATAATAATAATAATTATAATTGTAATAATAAAAATAATGATAATAATAATAACAATAATAATAATTATAATGGTAATGATAATAATAGTGATAATGACAATGATGATAATAATGATAATGATAATAATGATGATGATGATGATAATGATAACAACAACAACAACAATAATAATAATAATAATAACAATAATGATAATAGTTTATTGAGCCTCTTTACAGAAATTAAAATAGAGATCAATGGAACATCGAAATACTATCACAAATCACAATAATTCAGAATATCATCAATCACAATATCTCAGAATATCACAATTCACAATTACTCAGTAAGTACATATAAGCATAATTATAAAAGACAATTAAGATACATGGACCAACATAAGTATGTAATTAGGAACGAAACCAAATTAAAATATTTAAAGATGTTATTGCCTTCAGGTCCCCTTTTGCATTAGATATAGACCGGGCCCGGTCACACCCGGCTACCCAATGGGTCACATGCCAACATGGAGCCAGCCCATGACCCCCTGAGCAGCCGCCGCGCCCAAGCCCGGCCACACCCCTGCAGATACCACCTGAAATCCATATAATCTATGACAAGACCGCTGACCAGAGCCTGGCATGCCATAAAGCCCGTGTCTGTGATCCTGCTGTGAAGGAGTTTAATAATTATTAACTATCAACTAAAATGCCTGTGTGAGCAGACCCGTAAGATATGTTCGCTGGACCACGGTTTAATAAAATTTTCATGACACAAAAGATAGCAGAGCAAGTCAACGCCAATCGTGAAGATGGCGCTGTTGACCAACATTACTGTGCCCATTTAGCACATGTATATGGACAAGAGTTTATTTTATGGTCAAAAAAGTGAATACCATTCAGATCATTTTCCAGCTCCTTAGGCAAATCGTCAATTAATATATTAAACAGGGAAGGTGACAAAACACCACCTTGTTTCATCCCTTTTGTTACCTGAGAAGACGAGCTAAGTCCGCCCTTCCATCTAACAAGAGCCATAGAAAATTTGTACTATTTATATAAAAGTAGCCAATGATTAGCAGGAATGACACCCCATAATTTATAGAAAAGGCTGTCATGCCAAATACAGTCGAAGCACTTTTCAGCATCTAATGTACAAAGATATACAGGAGAGCCCTTAGAATTAAACTCAGTGACTATATCGTTGATAACAAAAGTAAGGAAGGAGGTACTTCGGCACTTGCATACTTAGGCATCATCAGCAGTTCAACCATCTTAACATGTGACGAACTTAGGGATATTGGCCTAACAGGGTCCAGTGTAGGTCTCTTTAAAATAGGAATTATAATTGACGTCTTAAATTTATCGGGGACCATAGAGGTTGACAATATTACAGAGTATACATCAGCAAGAATTTTGCATAAAACAGTGGAGAGGCCATGCCATGAGGGCTCAGCTGTAATGCTGTCACTACCAGGTGACCCTCCACAGTTCATTGATCCGACCAGTTCTATATGCTAAATAATAGCTTTAACAGGGGACTGCTTAGTTACCCAGAGTGAATTTGTTAAACATTCATAAGACATTGGATTGAAACATGGCCAACACATTACAGAACTTTTACACCAATTAAGACCTCATGGCTCCATACCAATATATGTTTGTTGTTATCCATTGTGTACACATTATAGAGGGTTACAAGGAATGGCAAAACATTTACATGGGGAAGTTTCCTGAATTAAATGGCCTTGCCAACATCCCTGTACCTGAAATTGACATGCATTGAAGTCTTAGGTTTTTTGAACTCTTGCACTCAGCGCAACCGTAGAACTTACTCTATGGAATTCAAATGTGTTCACCGGGCATACAAGTTCCTTCTACCTTGCTCGTTTTGCAATTGTCAAACTTCCGAAGCTCTTCTCTGAGATCTAGTATACTTTTATGGTGTTCTTTCTAAAATTTACCAAAATGGAACCCCAAATGATTAAAAATATAAATTTAGGTATTTAAGTATGGCATAGCATTCATTGTTGCAAATATATTTTGAAGGGTGCAATGAGATCCAAGTCAGTGAGGCAAGCAATCTGACAGAGTCTAACTGCCTCCTATGTAATGTATTTGCAACAATGAATGCCACGCCATACTTTCCTCCCATTATAATATGGTTTCAAGCTGAAAATTATACAAATTTGACGCAACAAAAGGATTAACTAGCCTATTTCATCCCGTTCTAATCACTTTTGATCTATATGTTCCCGTTTGCATGGGTACTCCTTAGAATGCAAAATTTACGGTTTTGGAGACGAGTTGGGTCGTATGGGGGGGGGGGGCACATATGTAAAGATTGTACTGCTGTGAGTTCCTACCTTCAAAATAGTCGAGGTTCAAAAGATTTATCAATGTATCATAAAAAAACAGACCTAAGTTAATCATAATTGTGTCTTAGGCCTACATTTGCTTTTTCCAGCAGATATACTTTTTGGAAGCTTTTTCAGGGGTAAAAACCTCATAGGGAACCCCTAGAAAAAATGTCCAACAAATGTGATTGACTGAATGAGGTCATGTGACGGATACAGTGATCGTTGAATACAAGCAGGCAAAATTGCAATGTCCTGGGTGATTTTTTAAATAGCTTGTGTTCTGTTTGGATGGTTTTCACTGCACACAGGTTTCTCAAGTACAAGATCTAAATAACAGTTATGATAATACGTAGCAGAGATCATTCTGGGTTTGGAGCCGGGGTTATTACTTGAAATTCTAAGCTTAGTGCTTTTTACTGACACAGTGTCTTAGGACAGGTTCAGGGGTTGCAGACATCTGGAGGATTAGTAATCAAGTGTGTCTATGAATGCACGTGCATTGACTAACCACTTGTCATTACATGTGTGAGGATCATTGGCATAATAATTGTGGAGCAATGCCATGATAAGGTTTGTAGTTTGCTACATTTGGTTGTCACAGCATTGGTGGCAAGTGTAAATAGGCAGTATAACTGTACTTGAATTACCACATTATCTATTATCGACCATAGTAAATACCATAGGAACATGAAAACAGAAGTAATTAAAACATTGTGTGTTCACGGAAGATATTTTGTGAACATTTGCTGTAATTTATTTATTAAATCAACTAAACAACCATACATTTTTACGTACTTTATTCATGATGGTGCAGTAGAAATCCAGGGCTCATAATTATGGGTTGGTAAATACATGGGGTAAGTAGAACAAAAAGTAGGAGCATCGTGATATATCAGATGTTCTGTAACAGCAAACAAAACATTTAATTTCCGTAGCCTTGTTTTCACATCGTGTATTATATTATAATAATTTAGTATTCTCTGATATAACGAAACAAATAGAGTCTTTGGCTTTGGATAACAGGACTTATTGTGAACCTTCAGGACATAAAGTCAACCCCCAGCTTCACCTAGCATCGGGTAGTCCATCCCTTAGGTTCATAATTCTTCACATCACTTGCAGCTGGGGGCACTATTTGTACACTGTTGTTGTCATTTCCCAGTTATGTTAGTCAAAAGTACTAATATTTTTTGAGATATACCACATTGTCTTTGATGGGCTGTGGGCTGTGTTCTCTGACTTATAGTTATAATGAAGGTAGGGCACTTTTATAATGCCTCCAATTAATTAGACAGTGTGATTACCATATCCAAACCGTAGTCCTAACGAAACAAATCCAAGTCAATTCCGACCAAAGGCAATGCTCCTTGGTATGTATAGCTGAAACATATAAATTTATAGTTCGTATTTACCCAAAAGAGACCCAAACGTAAGTGCAAAGGTCCATGGGGGGGGGGGGAACCTTATCTAGTTTTCACATGACAGAATGCAAAAAGTTCTGTTTGAAATTATAAGCCTATTTCAGTAAATTGGCTTGAACAGTTGTATCATTCATGCACATACAGGACCATACAATTTATGAAAAGGGACCAAAATTTGCATCACATCAGAGAATTTGTAAGCGGAGGTTCTTAACTTGTTGAAAATGTCTATAAAATTCAGTATTTAAAAAGGTACTACTTGCAACCACCATCTCAACAATGATCATCATCCATATAAGTCCACAAAGTGACACCAACACCAGCATCAATCCATCGGAAAAGCCCTCTAGGCCTAAAATGACCATCAATAAGAATCTAAACAACATGATTATATAATTCGATGTGTTTTAGGCATGTAGTTAAAGATATGATGTTGTTTTAAAGGAGATAAACTAAGAGTATTTCAAAAAGAAAAGTGTTTGAATTTCCAAATATAGTAAGTACATTGGTTCAAATGTTAAACATCAGCCAGAAGCAAGTGACATTAGGCCTCAAATCATTAAAACGTAGTCAAAAATGCATTACAATAGTCAAAATTTGTAAGGATAGCAGTCACATTTCAAGTTGGTTTCAGAAGTATTTTTGAAAGGACATTTAAATGTTCAAGATTGAAATGCTCCTAAAGGTAACTGTAAGTATAACTGTTTTCCTGTAACAGTTTTAAATTTTTTCATTTATAATAAGACGTAGTTCAACTTGTCAGTCAGTTGATTTAGATGTTAATTATTTATACAGAAGAGAGACAGAGAAAGAGTACATTAAACACTTTGAGCCAACCTGACATGACCTTCATAATAACAAACTACATTCATCAGACAACTATAAAAAACAACATCAGTTTCACTACACTTGGAACACTTACTGCACTGCAATATGTGCAGAAAATGCCTGAATGTTCAAATTGTTACCAAATATATAAGGGTTCCATGAAAAGAGAAGTGGATAACAGTTTTCAATGATAGTGATGAGACCAAACCAAATACCAGTTTAACCTTGTCAGATTCAGGATTATTTACGAAATAGTAAGACATGCTAGTGTTCTTCGTCAGAAGGATCCATGACCAACAGTAATGAGATTTAAACGAATGAGAGTATCTTCTACCTGACATGGAACAGGTTACCAACATATTGGCAGTGGGTTAAACCAGTTTTACGGGATCCCAATCCTCCCACTTTGGAAAACACTCACATTCATTTGAAGTAGGCCTAAAACAAATTTAGCCCTTAATGTTAATGTACAGTTATAAAAGGTAATTACCTGACCATAGTTCACAGACATCATCCAAACAATGACAGGACAATTAATAGTACAGAAACACATGATCCATATTCATTAATTCCAAACCCAACAATGACGGCAAAGAGATTTCAGACTTGCCAAAGCATCAACATTTCTTTTCCAATACCAATGTGAAGAAACAAATTTCATTCCTGACATGAGACAGGCAGTCACCCATAAAAGGCAACTGGTGGTTTTAAACCAATCCTCTCAACCTTAGAAATATGCATCATTAACTGCAGACACTAGTTCCTTTTCCAAAATGTATAGGCCTAACCACCCAAAACACAAATTTCATTTCTTCTGCCAAAAATAAAAAGAGACTTGTTAGGCCTGTCACCTTTTAGTTCTCCCGACTTGTCAGACAGCTAAGTTTTAAGTAAAAGAGTAAAGTAGGCCTACATCGTTTTTGGGATATTTATGAATCTGGAACATTATAAGAATTTTAAGTCAGACTACTATATTTACATTAGAATTGCGTAACATGTCAAAATTTGAATTTAAACACCAAAAAAAGTTTCCACGTGAACACAGGATAACTAAATTTGATACTAATATTATAGTTATTATGAAACATGGTTAAGTTCTCCCATGTTCCATTCTCATTAGAAAAAAACAGCACAATAGGCCTAAAATTGTTTGCCTTTTTGTGTGAGAGCCTGTCTTAAGTGAGGAGTTATGTTTATTTCTTTACATTGGTATTGCAAGATGAATATTGATGTTTCAGTATTTTTTCAAACTCAGCATTTTGTTGTACATGGCATTAACTTGGCTTGATTTGCTGCGTTGAAATTAATTATTATCAGTAATGCTTTTTTGTACTTTTTACGTTTGGATACACTTATAATAGTATATTTTACTGTCTTCTTTACATGTTTTCCTATGTTATGTATATGTTACAAAATATACCAAATATTATTTGTCTGAAAAAATGATGTGCAGGTAAGTGTTATGTACTAACTTGAAAAATATTGTGATACAATACAATGTTTCAGAAAATAGCCATGAAATGATAAATGCAGAATGTAAATTCACACTTTATTACATTGCTATACAGTTATAGGCAATGCTATGCCTGCATTGTGAAAAGATTTCATTCTAATCAACATGTCCAGAATGCCACTTATCTCCTCAGCTATTTCTGTTGAGCTTGCAGTGGTTAGAATTTGGTTCCAACCTAAAAAAAGGATCATAAATTAATTTCCAAGAGCACAAGAAGTGGACCTTATTGCCTTGTTATCATAAGTTTGACTACAAATTTCATGACCCATCTGGAATGCATGTTTCAACACACTTCCCGGAATCCGGATGTAACAGAAGTTTTGTCCCATCTAGCAAATGTGCATTCACACATGCTAATAAATAGTGCTATACATAGAAATTGGATATTGCGGGAAATCTTGCATTGCATGAACTGACGACAGAGCAATGCTAAAAAATTATATTAGCAGTTTATTCATTAGGAAGTATATACATATTGTAGCAGATTTCAATGTGACAAAAGACTCGAAAAAAAGTTTAGATAGTTTAGTTATATACAGTTTAAAAACAAAATGTAAAAAAAAGATAGGGTCAGATTAAAACCCACATGGCTTGGGCAGTCAAGGGGAACATTTTTTGTGCATTTAGAGGTTTTGGCTGGTATGATATCAGACAGCCAATCAGACATCAACACCACCCGCTGTTTTGTAACATGTATGTGGAATTATTTATCATTATACAGCTGCTGGCAAATTTGGAGTATTTTAACGTGTAAAAATATCCAAAGTGATAGCTTTATAAAACCTCTTGTAATATCGGCAATTCTTTTAAAATCTCCAATAATGATTTTGTATGATCACCCCCGGCTCAACTATTTACTTTATTGACTGGCTAAAACTTGTCATGAAATTTGACAAAACTCTGAAAAAAAAAAAAACAACAACAAAACTCTTATGAATCCAATTCCATTGAGCCCTATGATCATGGTAGCTTCTGCCAAGAGATATATGTGGTATATAAGTTGGGTATACCTACTTATTTGTAGGTTATCATCTCAAGAAGGTACGGTTGACAGTTCTGTGAGCATCTTTGACTTTTGAATAAATGTCTTTAAATAGGAATGGTCCTATGGAAAACACAGTCTTCTGCAACAACTGGTATTATTGTGTGGTTAATAACACTGCCAATGTTTCTAATTTCCAAAATGTTACTATTGTAACAGAAGACAGCAATCAAACCCAAAAATTTGACATTCATATAATAGAATAGGAAACAAGTGTCAACATCTGTGCAAAGTGTGTATGGATTTTATGTCTTTAAGATTCAAGTAATGATACAATCTAACGTGAGTGGCATTTGCTGTTATCAACTACAGAAGGCCAAGAAATATCTAAATATTTTGAAATCACTTCATCCAAACGAAAATGCCTCACATGTTTTTCCCATGATACAGTAATACATTTGCACCTGATCCTGATATAGACAGTTTATAAGACAGGTGACAGCACATTCCCTGGCATCTAACACATGGGACAATTTGGCAAGATGAAGTAAAGCAAAAAAAAAAAAAAAAAAAGGCATCATGCAAAAAGGACTTGCTGACCCAAGCCCAGAGGAAGATCAGTAAAAGTGTTCTGCATTATTTCAAAGGAACTCTTATCGAAAATTAAATTCTGTCAGACATTTTTGTAACTTTCACACATGTGTGCAGTGACCAGTTGTGAGTGTATTTCTGGTAGCAGCCCCTCTCATCACCAGACAGAATGAGGCACATATACTCTCACATTAGAGAGAAGCTCATTTGTTAGTTGTTCTCAAATCTGCTTTTTCAAGGCGAAGATGTTTGTATGAATCATTTTGTACCACTACATTGTAAAATCCATTTAAATTGACCAATGATTTAAAATTTGGTCCCCTCTAGTAGTTTTGCAAGATGCTCTGATTAATCGCTAATGGATGATATAGTAAGGTAAATTTTTGAGGGACAGGTTATTCATGATGCTTAATCAAGTGGTTCGTGCTTGGAAAATAGCCGTATGTACTACTTGTGTACACTTTGTGTTATGATAGGTGATGTAAATTCTCAATATATAGTTGGCGGAAATGGGAGGTTTAAAAAGTTCATGAATGGAGTTTTGGACACTGCCAAATAATATCAGTAATTATCATGACAGAGTGTCCCAAGACATTTTTTGACAGCCCAGATGGGGTAATGGGCAAACATCTATGAGTTTATGTCAGTATAGATGTGTAACTTCATCTGACATTAGCTCCACTTCCGCGCATGTAAATTGTATCTATGCGTACATAATTTGTCAATGGTGTTATGCAGTATATCTCTCGCCAAAAGAACCCCCAGCAAATTACTGTAATTTCCTTTCCCATATGATGGGACTTAAAGTGGAAAATAAGTGCCACAAATGACTTGCTGATCAATACTTTCAATACAAGCTCAGCAAATTCTATACTGGACAAGACAAACTACTGTGCCTGAAATTTTAAAACAATTTTAATTAACAAGGTAATTGGTCGCCTTTATTATATGCAATACAGAGTGCAGATTATAGTGTTTTCAAAAAGTTAAACTTCATGTATGTCTTGTTTTATTGCCAGCATCATAGGGGACATGCAATATATCATTCTGACTGTGATTAGTGTAATATTTGTTGGCTTCTTTCAAAGAAATTCTTTTAGGAAAACAGGTGACATTATTTCATAATGCTTTCATACCAAAGAAAGTTTGGATAGCAGAAAGTAACAGTGTTCAAGAAAAAGGTCCAGTGAAATCTTGGCGATTCTAAGAAAATTATGGAAATATATTAACATTATTGGCAACAAAATAAATCAAAAAGAAAATCCACCAACCTGCCTCCAGGAGATATGCATTATTGTCTTATTAAGCTCAAGCATATCTCAGCGGTTTAAATATTTCATTAATGATACCAGTTTCAGTGGAAAAGTTGGCAGGCACCTCGGATCTTTTTGACAGTCATCATGTTCATAATTTCTTTATCTCCAAAGAATATCTTTCATGGAGTACAAGCGGTTTCCCTGTCGTCTAACAGGATAGAAAAGAGAACGTCCAGAAAATATTTACCAAACTCAAATGTAACAGCACTGGGCTAGACAATATTTCTATCAAAATCTTTCTATATGGTCGAATATGTGGTTTAAGGACCAAGATGTTTCGAGAGAACTTCATACTGAGTCAGGTTTGAATAAATTATTATGAAAGTGAGCTTAACGCTGGAACGACGAGACTTCTGTTTCCAGCCTCAGTCCAGCCTGATTTTGACTACATGTGTGCACCTTGGCAAACCAGTGTCACTTCCATAATGAAAATTTATTCATCTGCCCATGGCTGATTGATATTATGAAGGAAGTGGTCTGATGGTCCGTTATTTTGCAGTAATCTCAACTCAAACACAGTATTTTATTTCAAGGATGATAAACTTGGGATGGGGAAACATCATAGCTGCATAACCACAGTTCTCCAATATTCGTTATCCTAATATTTCACAAGGTTCCAGGTGTTTGTTCTCTGAAAATCAGGGCACACATAAGTTAAGATACTTTTAAAATAACTTACTATTTCAACTTTAATCTACCAAGTGTGTTGTGTCTGAAGCATTTATAATCATTAGTTATAAATCCAACTGCGACATAATACCTCAACCCATCACATGGTGATTGCCATTCTGAATATTGCGCAATACATTAATTGCAAAAGAGGACGTTACACAAAATACATTTGATTTGGGCATAAAAGGAAAAAGTGGTCACAGCATATATTATATCATTATTTATGCTCTGAAACATTTACAAAATATATATTTTTTGGTTTAATATATTATACCCCACCCCCAAAATCGTCTTATTGCTATCCTCATTTACAAACCATTTGGTGCAGTTATTTTTGATGTATGTGTATGACATGCCCAAGGCTGACAACTGCAAGTTTTTATATGAAAATGATTCAGCTGTGTCTGCCACAACCATCAATAAAAGAGAACAAGAATAGGTACCCCTTCATTTGGGCAACACAAAATCAATTCCGTTGGGCACAAAAGCAAAAATTAAGAAAGCTCAGTCTCTCACAATGATGCAATAATCAAGAAATAAAATCATCCTCCAGATCATCTATCTAGGAATGGTAATGGACAAGAATGTTGATGGAGAACTTAATGCAGAGTCCACCTTCAACAAATTACACCTCTTAGCCCACAATTTTTGTATGCAAAGACTGGGGCTGAGCACTATAATGAGGATACTTTTGTATTGAAATACAGTCCACCATCATTTTTGCTACTCATGTCCAGCCTGGCACAGCAAATCTAATCCTGGAAAACGAAACAGAAATTTCATTTTTTTTTCAGAACAGATTGATTCATTTTATTACTAAGAGGCAAGCAACAGCCCATATTGGTGCTCAACAGATTTCTGATCCTGGCTCACTCCATGTTTCTAGCTGAGTTCAATGAAGCAGGTGGACACACGCTTTAAATAATAAGGGGCAAATGTCTGGATTATATGAAAGAAAATATGGTCCGAACTGATGACCCTCACAACCATTCTACTCATTCAAGTATGGATAGACTGGTGGCCCCAAGTGTGTGTGTGTCAGGGGAGGGGGCTAAATCCTTCCTTTATTCTTCTATGAAAGTGTAGAATAGAAATAAGACACAAGAACTTTACTGTGTATATATCCCAGGTACTGATCGTTTCATGAAGGCTTGGATGATTCATCTGTTTTTCTGTTTATTCTAAGCTTCTTTTTGAAGATGTTTCACTTTTCTTCTGTGTATTTATATTTTATTATGGTTATCTAAATACAGTCAAATTAAATGATGCGTCTATATGTGTGCACCACCTTCATATGAGTAATTGTACAATACGTCTTTTTATATAATCTTGAATTCATATGCTTCTATGTGCCCATATGGATGAAGAACCCCACAAATGGATGTCTTATAGCATTGACACATACAACTGTGTCAGGCATCAAACTAGAGATACTAGGTGCCTCAAAACGTCATCCTTCTCAACGCTGTCCTCGTGTGTTCACACCCATGCAACCAACAAGTGTGTCTCAGCATTGAAACCACTTGCAATGAAAACCACCATTTATGTGTGCATCATTGAGTTCAAATGATCTAGAGTCAGTTCTGACACTGCAGCTGAAATCTCTCCTCTGTTGCCAGTCCTCAACATGAATCTAAGTTAACAACAACACTTTTTTTCGATGGCCATTATCCAGTATGTAATCATTAAACTCTGCATCCGTAACCTGCTATGTAATCAATTTATCACGGGTAGTGCATTTTGACATGATGAAATGGCCTTCACAAGGATATGACGTGCATAATCAAAAGAACTTTTGTTAACCATTGAATTGTTCATGGAGTAATATGAAGTCCAGGCTCTGGCACTCTGCAAACCCTGAATCACAGGCAAAAAATGAGAATTCTTGATTGGCCATCAATGATTTAAAATTGCACAGGGAGGTGGCTGTGCTGTTTAATTTAGTGTTGAAGGCAAGCCAGCCACAAATTCTCATTTTCACCTCTGGGGTCAAAAGGGATTAGATCTCCAAGAACCTCAAACATTTCAGCTCCACTTGGTAGTTTGGAAATTTGTTGAAGAAAAAAGCAAAAATATATAAAACAATCCATCCAATACCTCTTTATCTTCAGTGTAGTTGCCAGATCAATCTGTACATCTAAGAGCAGGACAACTAACTACGTTATTGGAAGAAAATAAATTACAATTACACAGAATTTGCTTGAAAAATGGCATTGGTCGAAGATTAAGAAAAAGACTGGGTTAAGAAACTATGTCACAGTCTTATTTATGTTTACTGTATTCTGTTCTCTCACTAAATGCGTACTATCACTGGGCTTCCAAAAATAGTTTTTATTTATTTCTACCAGTAACGTATGGAGCATTTGAGTATAGTGATCATAGGGCTTGACACTAACAACACTATTTTATCTTTTATATGAAACTGGCCAGCTGTTGATCTCTATATATAAAAAACGTATTTGGCCATGTTTTCGCAGCATCATTACACACCTTCCAGCAGAGTTTGGCCTACATTATGCATATTCAATTGATCTTGTCGCAATAGTCCAGCACAGCTGTCAGAAAAGCATGGAGAAGTGCTTCAGAGGCTCTCTTTGCAGGATGTGTTAAATTGTTCTTTGTGAAACCGGAGAATGCTACTGTTGGTATAACATTGGCACATAATGTAAAGGTCATGTGTGGAGCATGCACATCCTCTTGGGTATTTCAAACTGTAGTCAGCTTGGTCATAATATTACAGTGAGCCCCAATCTAACTGTAACATCCACTTTCAGTGTTTTGCATATTGTTGCACTTCAAAATGCATCGAGATGCTGCAAGTGACTCCATTTTAAAGTGCCCATTGGTCTCTATGACAGATATTTTAAGACCAAAATTCTGCATTTTATCAAATTTTCAGCACGATATTTTGCACTGCACTTGCCCAAACACCAATTTGTCTTGCTAGACCACATTGCCTGAAAATGTGATTCATGGAATTCCATCCTTATGTGTTATTTCTATCACCCTATACATTATAACAAATGGAAGCAATATAAATTTAGCAAGGTTAAATGTTCACAAAATATTTGCTACTGGTGGGTGTCTGCAATTTAATATGTGACTGTAAAAACAACTGTGATCTAAGTGCTTCATCATCCATACAGATACCAACCAAACGAAACATCAAATGCGATATATTGATTACTGCTTTTTTCCATCCCTTATTAGTGCTGATGGCAATTACTTCTTTGCTCATTTGTTTTATAATACATAACAAGCACCATCGAGGGAATTTATTTCAGTTGACACCATGTATGTATATTAAAACAAGCTCTATGCCTCAACGAATTTTGCACCCATTAATTTTTACAATATCCAACTGGTATCAATATTAACAAGTACATACAATTTAATGGGAAGGCGCATAGTTGAATGGCCTCCTTTCAAAAACACAGATCCTTCACAGAGTACTCCCAGGAATAAAGAAAACATATCTTAACTATCTATTCATCTTTGCCCTACACAAGCGTGCTTTACAACTTATGTCAGGCTGATAGATTTCCAACAGTTACGGAGAGACTAATAATGAAATACCATAAAAATGAATGAATTTTCAAACCATTACAGCACTGTTTGCTCACACTGTTCATACTAAATGAATGGGGGTGACGCCTTTATGTTCCCACTAAAGTCCTATGCAAGTCTATGCCCAGAACATGTGACTGAGGATCCAGAAGATGTTGAACCAACTATAATTATAGGATTTTCTACCTTTTTGTTTGAGTAGAGTGTACATGAATATCAAACGATTATACCAATTGATTATATCTATGAATATATTCTGTCTGAAATAAAGAGTATTTAGCTGTACTGTGGTGCGTTGTGGGAGAGGCAGTTGCTTGTCAGACAAGCTGACTTAGCAGAGGTACAAGACAGTAAACAGACCTTGCAGCTGCAGCCTGTCTATAATGATCAGTTGTATGAATAAATTTAAAGTGAAAAAGCAATTAGTTGCACTGGCATCTTAATTCTAAAGGTCAGATAAAAAGACACCTCGGTACTTGTGATCATGATCATAAGAGGAGTGCTTACTTGGTTTCTATCTATCCAGTGTCGACTGTCTCGCTACATTACTAACTGATATCATTTTAGATTGAACAGCATTCAAAATAATTACCATTTCAGCCACAGAGTAAAAATAAAAATGCATTGTGCTAACCTTAAAATTTCAAAACTAGTTTACTTTATATCTTCCTACACATTAACATAGATAAAGCTATACTTGCAAGGGACACCTAATTGCAAGAATAATAGTAAAAATTATCACTTTACCACATAAATTAATCAACATGATTCCACATTGATGGCCTTGTTCAGCATTACTGGCCATTCAATGTGCCGAGAGATACTATTGACAACCCTCACCCCACATCAATGTTTCCTGCTCTGCAACTGGCGGTGACAGGGGTCTCGAAAGTTTTGTAAATGTTCTAAATAGTAGCTTTAACAGGGGACTGCTTAGTTACAAAGAGTCAACTTGTCAAATATTCATTAGACATTGCATTAAAACATGGCCAATACATTACATAACATTTACACAAATTTAAGACTTCATGGCTCCATACCAAGATATATGTTTGCTGTTATTCTTTCTGTACAAGTTACAGAGGGTTACAAGGAATGGCAAAACATTTATATGGGATAGTTTACTGAATTAAACGGCTTTGCCAACTCCCGGTATCTGAAACTGACATGCATTGAAATCTTAGGTTTTTTGAACTCTTGCACTGAGGGCAACCACAGAACTATTTCTATGGAATTCTAATGTGTTCACAGGGCATACCAGATCCTTCTACTTTGCTTGTTTTGCAATTGTCAAACTTCCGAAGCTCTTCTGTGAGATCTAATATACTTTTATGGTGATCTTTCTAAAATTTAACAAAATGGAACCCCAAATCATAGAATATATAAATTAAAGTAATTAAGTACGGTGTAGCATTCATTGTTGCGAATACATTGTGAGGGGGGTGAGTGAGATCCAAGTGATCTAGGCAAGCAATTTGACGGAGTCTTACTGCCTCCTGAGTAATGTATTGGCAACAATGAATGCCACGCCATACTTTATTCCTATTATAATATGGTTTCAAGTTCAAGATCACGCAGTTTCGATGCAACAATGGATTACTTAACCTATTTTATCCCTTTCTAGTCACTTTTGATCTTGCTGTTCTGGGTACTACTTACACTGCAAAGGTTTATGGTTTTGAACATGAGTGGTGTCCTATTTAGGATGGGGGTCTTAAATGTGAAGATTGTACTGCTGTGAGTTCTTACCTTCAAAATAGGCCTAGGTTCAAAAGATTTATCAAAAAGTGAGACCAAGGTTGATCATAATGTGTCTTAGGCCTACATTTGGTTTTCTTAAAGATATAGTTTTTGGAAGCTTTCTGGAATGTAAAAAAAACCGCATAAGGTACCCCTGAACAAAAAAATATGTCCAACAAATGGGATTGGCTGAATGAGGTCACGTGACAAAAATATGTCACAGTTTAAAGTGAACGCGGAATACAAGCATGCTAAATTGCAATGTCCTGGGTGATTTTTAGCTTGTGTTCTGTTTGGATGATTTTTACTGCGCAGGTTTCTTAAGTGCAAGGTCTATACAACAGTTATGACATTACGTAGCAAAGATCATTCTGGGTTTGGAGTTATTGGATGTCATGGCATGGGTAGGCCTACCTTAAATTCTCAGCCTATTGCTACTTACTGACACAGTGTCTTAACGCAGGTTCAGGAATTGCAGACATCTGGAGGATTATTCCTCAAGTGTATCTATGAATGCACATGCATTGACTATCGACTGGTCATTACATGTGTGAGGATCATTGGCATAATAATTGTGGAGTAATGCATGATAAGGTTTGTATGTTTGTTACATTTGGCTGTCACAGCATTGATGGCAAGTGTAAATAGGCAGTATAACTGTGCCTGAATTACCATATCATCTATTAGAAGTACTTAAAACATTGTGTGTTCAAAAGATATTTTGTGAACATTTGTTGTAATTACTTTATTAAATGAACGAAGCAACCATACATTTCTACGTAATTTATTAATGATGGTGCAATAGAAATCCAGGGCTCATATGGGGTGGTAATTGCATTTGGTAAGTTAAACAAAAAGTGGGGGCATCATGATATATCAGATGTTGTGTCACAGCAAACAAAGCATTTAATTTCAGTAGCCTTGTTTTCACGTCGTGTACCATATTATAATAATTTAGTATTCTCCGAATAATGAAAGAAATAGAGTCTTTGGCTTTGGCTGACAGGAATTATTGTGAACCTTCAGGACGTAATGTCAACCCCAAGCGTCACTTAGCATCAGGTGGTCCATACCTTAGGTCCACAATTCTTCACACCGCTTGCAGCTGGGGGCCTCCATTTGTAAACTGTGGTTGTCATTTCCTAGTTATGATAGTCAAACGCACATTTTTCAAGATATATCGCATTGTCTTTGATGTGCTGTGGGCTGAGTTCTGTGACTTATAGTTATAATGAAGATAATGCTCTTTCATAATGCCTCCAATTAATTAATTTCACCAAATCGATGTTGGCTTCCTTCTTCTTGAGCTTTCCATTCAGTTAACTGAGAAATCAGGAGAACCACAAAGGGGTAGGTATAACGTGGCTCTTTTCATCTTTGGCACAACTGTTGAATTTTAGGGTTCAAGTGATTGGCCCTATATGCTTCAAAAAATATGCGCAGTCAATGAAAAAAATGTTAAAACTGCTGTTTGCCTTTGTGCTCGAGAGCTTGACTTAAGTGAGGAGTTATGTTTATTTCTTTAGATTGGTATTGCAAGATGAATATTGATTTTTTTCGGTAATTTTTCACTCTCCGCATTTTTTTGTACATGGAATTAGCGTGGCTAGCATTGCTGCATTGATATTTATTATTATGAATAATGCTTTTCTGAACTATGTTCATTTGGATACACTTTTAATGGTATATTCAACCGTCTTTTTCACATGTTTTCCCACGTTAGGTATATGTTGCAAAATATACCAAATATAGAAAATGATGTGGAGGTAAGTGTGATGTACTAACTGGAATAATAATTCGATACAATATAATGTTTCAGAAAATAAACATGAAATTATAAATGCAGAATGTAAATACACACTTTATTACACTACTTTACAGATATAGGCAATGCTATGCCTGCACTGTGAAACGATATCACTCTAACCAACATGTCCAGGATGCCACTTATCTCCTTGGCTATTTCTGTTGAGCTTGCAGTGGTTAGACTTTGGTTCCAACCTACAAAAAGTGACCATAAATTAATTTCCAAGAGCACAAGAAGTGGACCTTATTGTCTTTGTTTTCATAAGTTTGACTAAGAATTTCATGAGCCATCTGGAATGCATGTTTCAACACACTTCTGGGCATCCGGATGTAACAGAAGTTTTGTCCCGTCTAGTAAATGTGCATTCACACATGCTATTAAATAGTGCTATACATAGAAATTGGATATTGCGGGAAATCTTGCATTGTATGAACTGACGAAAGAGCCATGCTAAAAATTATGTTAGGAGTTTATTCATTGTAAAGTATATACATATGGTAGCAGATTTCAATGTGACAAAAGACTTGGAAAAAGGTTTAAATAGTTTAGTTATTGATAGTTCGACGACAAAATGTAAGGAAACATAGCGTTAGATTAAAACTTACATGGCTTGGACAGTTAAGGGAAAGAAAAAACTTGCTTTCCAGACAACATCAAACAAAAATCGGGCACAAAAGCAAAAGGGAAATCATGCAAGTCAGAACATTTACACAAGAAACAAAAGAACTTGCCAAATAATGAACGCCATGAGCCAAACCTGTTTGGAAAAGGAAGGACGTGCCATAAGCCAGCATTTGATATGCATTGCATAAATAGAGCACCACCAACGTTTTGATGAAGATCTCCATTTAGTGGATCTTAAAGCGTGCCTAAAGATTGTCTACTTTTGTCACAATAGAGGAACATTTGATTTTAAACTCACCTGCTTCAAGGCACCTGAAATAATCAAGCAAGCATGTTAAGGAGGATCTTAGAAGCATGCTGATGAAGGAAACAGTTTGGTGTTCACAAGGATTTGTTCTTTCAAGAAAAAAGGTAAACCATCTTTTTAGACTATACCGCAGACATAATGGATATTGACACAGCTTGTTGTATTTAGGGCTCTACATTTTACAGTGGCGCCAATGCAATTGTCACACTTAAATGCAAGCCAAGACTGTTTTATGACTATACAGTTTTTTGATGAAACATTATGTTTATATCCGTCTTCATGGTCTCACGACGTACACCGATAACCAGATTGACAAAAAGTAAGGCCAAAAAATGGTGTGTCCCTGTTTCCATTTACAATGAAAAACTTTTAAGTACCAGGGTATTCTCCTGGCATGTCTTTCATTAAGTTTCCAACATAGGCAGAAAGTAAGAAATATGTATATAGAGAGACAGACAGACAGACAAATGGACAGATACATAGATTAATATATATATACATATATATATGTAAATATATATATATATATATAGATAGATAGATAGATAGATAGATAGATAGATAGATAGACAGACAGACAGACAGACAGATAGATAGACAGATAGATAGATAGATAAATAGACAGATAGATAAATGGATTGAAAGATAGATAGATATATAGATAGATAGATAGATTTGATATAAAACTTACGTGCAATGGCTTTGCATGGGTGAGTCAGTGTTCTTATTGGAACGCCTGCCTTCAGTGCAGACACAGCAAACATGGCGTGAAATTCCATCTTAGCCAGTTTGACTTGGCACTCAGTGCATCCACTTCCTTTTTGCGCTTTCGTGCTTATACATCCGTAAAACCGATGAAGTCCCTGTCTTTATTAACACATATTTATACATGTTTGGCATTTGGACATTAGAAATTAGTTTTAAACAAAAATGTGTCTTCTCATAGAAAATACATATTAGAGGTATGTGATATCAAAGGCCAAGTGTTGGTCATAAAGGACATTTATTGATATTTCAATAGATTAGCCCCTTTCACAAATCATTAAGGTTTCTCAATGATTCCTGCTATCCAGTGTGCCTTAGTCACCTTTGTTTGTGGCAAGGACATCAAAATGCATATTCTTAAAGTGCTATTATAATTCATTATTACATAATGACTTAAATCAGCTGTCAAAGAGAGATACCTGCAGTCTTGAACACTGAAGTTCTTGATCCATTTTTTCTTCATTTCCTCTGGTTTTGTAGTCTTGTACTTTTCTTCCATGATTTTCTTTCCTTCTTTCATACAGTCAATGACCGCCTGTCCAACCCGATTTTTGCACCCTGAATCAAATAAAAAATGTGCCATGAATTTTAATTTATATTGCATACCCAGGAAAGGCTTTGTGTTCTTGACGATATATTTGTTCATGTGAAACCCCAGATATGTATCTACTGTAGATATTATCGAATTTTCTTAACCCACTGTAGCTGCATTGTCTTAAGGTACCTGTATTTTTTATTAAATTATTTTAAATACTCATTCCTCTGGAACCTTCCATACAAAACGTAGTGGTGCTTACCTGCACAGAACTTGTGATAAAACACTTTTCCAAACCTTTGTAGCTGTATTTTTTGTTGCTGGGTTGGAGTCTTACAGTTATGCTTCTTCAAAAATTCATTAAACTTCTTCGTAGCATCTGGTGCTGCAAGGATAATTTTAGTATTAGAAATACATCATAAACAGGTTGTCTCAGCAAGGTCATCAGACAATTTATGAGATCGCTTATAGCCCTGGTTAGAAAAGCCCATCACCAAGAACGCATTTTTTCCCAAAAATTCTCAATACTAATACAGCTATGCGGGTACCATGAACTGCATACCACCATATGAAGTTAAAACATCATGCCAACGGTTTCCAAAGTCATTGTATTAATTGAAAAAAACACGATCGTCACACCAACATTGCTACCTGCTTGGAATTTAGGCTGTTTGTATGCTCATAAACATACCATCGGCTCCTTTTTCCAGTTTTTCGCACATATCCAAGTAGCCTGTCGTTGCATTAAACATCTTCAAAGCCTTCTCTTGGCGCCATTTTCTGAGGTCACCATTGCAGTTCAAGCTTCCTTCTGGCAACTCAAAATGGTCCTCTTCATACTGTATGTAAATTTAATGGTGGTTTTACATTAGAGAAGCAATAGAATAACAGGTACACATCTTGATATGATCAGATAGTAAGAGTAAAATGTTCTACTTACTTGTTGAAGTGCTTTGTAAAATTGGTTAGCTGTGACGACACCAAGAACACAAATGATTGCTATAAACTTCAACATGACTGCTGTGTCACTAAACCTGGAATTTAAAACATAAATACGATGCAGTGAAGTAGAATAAATAATGTCAATTGTTAAAAGAGCCCTGGATACTGTATATGTAGTTAGTCCCCCTTATATTCATATTGGTATTTAAATAAAAACAAAAGAATATCAAGAAGCAAGCAACTGCCTATACAAGCATAAACCCACTATCCTTTGTAAAAATTAGTACAGTAATTGTTGTCATAAATGTATATATTTATATATATACATATATATATGTACATATTTATACATATCTATCTATATATATATAGAGATAGATAGATAGATAGATAGATAGATAGATAGATAGATAGATAGATAGATAGATAGATAGATAGATAGATAGATAGATAGATAGATAGATAGATAGATAGATAGATAGATAGATAGATAGATAGATAGATAGATAGATAGATAGATAGATAGATAGATAGATAGATAGATAGATAGATAGATAGACTTTTTGTTGTTAAATCACAGGGCATTTCCATAACAGAATTTATTTATAGATTTTGGAGTATAATATCAGGGTTCAGGGTGACATGTATTGGGCCAATTGTTTTTAACGCTTTTATTACCCACATGTAGATCTATCAAAAACAGTTTAAGTGAATAAAGTGTATACAGCAAAATGATAATTTCCCTTTCAAAATGGTTTAGTGTAATACACATTTTACTAAATGGACTGCAATCTCCAATCGGGAAATCATAACCAATATTGACATGGTTTTTCTCACGACATCATGATCAATTGCGTATGCTGTATTACCAACCATAGCATCTAATTATGTATAGTTGTGCAGTTTGGGATTGTACGTGAAATTTGTGTGAATGAACTTCACAAAAATAACACATACAACTTAATACACTTAAACATTTAAGATCAACAGATTTTCAAAGCAAAACCATACTCACAACACACCTGTGCTTCTGCTCTAGGAGTTCGAATTTTGCTGGTGCCAACCAGTGTAAAACTGTGTGTATAGTGCTTTATTTATACTCGAAAAAGATCCATCTTGTTTGCTAATCCTATGAAAGGAGGCATGTTTCAGAAAAAAGAATACATTAACTTTATAACAGGAATGACAGCTGTTATTATATAAGTTCATAATCAAGAAATGTGACTGGCATTGTGGTAATAATGAATGTAAACTGACCACTTAGGCATGCAAACACTTTCAAAATTGTGCACACGCCATTTACGCTTGTGCACTTAGAGCTTTTGGGTGGTATGATATCAGACAGCCAATCAGACATCAATACCACCCACTGTTTTGTAACGTGTCGTATGTGGAATTGTTTATCATTGTACAGCTGCTGGCAAATTTGGAGTATTTTAACATGTAAAAATATCTAAAGTGGTAGCTTTATAAAACCTCTTGTAATATCGGCAATTCTTTTAAAATCTCCAATAATGATTTTGTATGATCACCCCTGGCTCAACTATTTACTTTATTGACTGGCTAAAACTTGTCATGAAATTTGTCAATACTCCGAAAAAAAAAAAAAAAAGCTCTTAAGAATCCAATTCCATTGAGCCCTATGATCATGGTAGCTTATGCCAAGAGATATATGTGGTATATAAGTTGGGTATACCTAAATTTGTAGGTTATCATCTCATGAAGGTATGGTTGATAGTTCTGTCAACATCTTTGTCTTTTGAATAAATGTGTTTAAATAGGAATGGCCCTTTGGCAAACACAGTCTTCTACAACAACTGGTAATATTGTGTGGTAAATAACACTGCCAATGTTTCTAATTTCAAAAATGTTATTATTGTAACAGAAGACAGCAATCAAACCCAAAAATTTAACATTCATGTAATAGAATAGGAAACAGGTGCCAACATCTGTGCAAAGTGTGTATGGATTTTATGTATTTAAGATTTAAGTAATGATACAATCTAACGTGGGTGGCATTTGCTGTTATGAGCTACAGGAGGCCAAGAAATATTTAAATATTTTGAAATCACTTCATCCAAACGAAAGTGCCTGACACGTTTTTCCCACAATACAGCAATACCTTTGTACCTGATCCTGAGATAGACAGTTTATAAGCGGGTGACAGCACATTCTCTGGCCTTTAACACATTGGATAAATTGGTAAGATGAAGTAAAGCAAGAAAAAAAAAAAAAAAAAGACATCATGCAAAAAGGACTTGCTGACCCAAGCCCAGAAGAAGATCAGTAAAAGTGTTCTGCATCATTTCAAAGGAACTCTTATCAAAACATTAAATTCTGTCAGACATTTTTGTAAATTTTGCACATGTCTGCAGCTACCAGTTGTGAGTGTATTTCTGGTAGCAGCCCCTCTCATCACCAGATTGAATGAGGCACATATACTCTCACATTATTGAGAAGCTCATTTGTTAGTTGTTCTCAAATCTGCTTTTTGAAGGGGAAGATATTTGTATGAATCATTTTGTACCACTTCATTGTAAAATCCATTTAAATTGACCAATGATTTAAAATTTGGTCCCCTCTAGTAGTTTTGCAAGATGCTCTGATTAATCACTAATGGATGATATGATAAGGTAAATTTTTGAGGGCCAGGTTATTCATGATGCTTGATCACGTGGTTTGTGCTTGGAATATAGCCGTATGTACTGCTTGTGTACACTTTGTGCTATGACAGGTGATGTAAATTCTCAATATGTATTTGGCGGAAATGGGAGGTTTAAAAAGTTCATGAATGGAGTTTTGCACACTGCCAAATAATATCAGTAATTATCATGATGGAGTGTCCCAAGACATTTTTTGATAGCCTAGATGGGGTAATGGGCAAACATCTATGAGTTTATGTCAGTATAGATGTGTAACTTCATCTGACACTATCTCCACTTCCGCGCATGTAAATTGTATCTATGCGTACATAATTTGTCAATGGTGTTATGCAGTACATCTCTCGCCAAAAGAACCCCCAGCAAATTACTGTAATTTCCTTTCCCATATGATGGGCCTTAAAGTGGAAAATAAGTGCCACAAATGACTTGCTGATCAATACTTTCAATACAAGCTCACCAAATTCTATACTGGACAAGACAAACTACTATGCCTGAAATTTTAAAACAATTTTAATTAACAAGCTAATTGGTCGCCTTTATTATATGCAATACAGAGTGTAGATTATAGTGTTTTCAAAAAGTTACACTTCATGTATGTCTTGTTTTATTGCCAGCATCATAGGGGACCTGCAATATATTATTCTGACTGTGATTAGCGTAATATTTGTTGGCTTTATATCAAAGAAATTCTTTTAAGAAAACAGGTGACATTATTTCATAATGCTTTCATACCAAAGAAAGTCTAGATAGCAGAAAGTAACAGTGTTCAAGAAAAAGGTCCAGTGAAATCTTGGCGATTCTAAGAAAATTATGGAAATATATTAACATTATTGGCAACAAAATAAATCAAAAAAAAAAATCCACCAACCTGCCTCCAGGAGATAAGCATTATTGTCTTTTTAAGCTCAAGCATATCTCAGCGGTTTAAATATTTCGTTAATGATACCAGTTTCAGTGGAGAAGTTGGCAGGCACCTCTGATCTTTTTGACAGTCATCATGTTCATAATTTCTTTTACTCCAAAGAATATCTTTCATGGAGTGCAAGCGGTTCCCCTTTCGTCTAACAGGATAAAAAAGAGGACATCTAGAAACTATTTACCAAACTCAAATGTAACAGCACTGGGCTAGACAATATTTCTATTAAAATCTTTCTATATGGTCGAATATGTGGTTAAAGGACCAAGATGTTTCGAGAGAACTTCATACTGAGTCAGGTTTGAATAAATTATTATGAAAGTGAGCTTAACGCTGGAACGACGAGACTTCTGTTTTCGGCCTCAGTCCAGCCTGACTTTGACTACATGTGTGCAGCTTGGCACACCAGTCTCACTTCCATAATGAAAATTAATCAACTGCCCATGGCTGAATGATATTATGGAGGAAGTGGTCATCATGGTCTGTTATTTTGCAGTAATCTCAACTCAAACACAGTATTTTATTTCAAGCAGGATAAACTTGGTCGGGGAAACATCATAGCTGCATAACCACAGTTCTCCAATATTCGTTATCCTAATATTTCACAAGGTTCCAGGTGTTTGTTCTCTGAAAATCAGGGCACACATAAGTTAAAATACTTTTTAAATTAACTTACTATTTCAACTTTAATCTACCAAGTGTGTTGTGTCTGAAGCATTTATAATCATTAGTTATAAATCCAACTGCGACATAATACCTCAACCCATCACATGGTGATTGCCATTCTGAATATTGCGCAATACATTTATTGCAGGAGAGGACGTTACACAAAATACATTTGATTTGGGCATAAAAGGAAAAAGTGGTCACAGCATATATTATATCATTATTTATGCTCTGAAACATTTACAAAATATATATTTTTTGGTTTAATATATTATACCCCACCCCCAAAATCGTCCTATTGCTATCCTCATTTACAAACCATTTGGTGCAGTTATTCTTGATGTATGTGTATGACATGCCCAAGGCTGACAACTGCAAGTATTTGTATGAAAATGATTCAGCTGTGTTAGCCACAACCATCAATAAAAGAGAACAAGAGAAGTTACCCCTTCATTTGGGCAACACAAAATCAATTCCGTTTGGCACAAAAGCAAAAATTAAGAAAGCTCAGTCTCTCACAATGATGCAATAATCAAGAAATAAAATCATCCTCCAGATCATCTATCTAGGAATGGTAATGGACAAGAATATTGGTGGAGAACTTAATGCAGAGTCCACCTTCAACAAATTACACCTCTTAGCCCACAATTTTTATATGCAAAGACTGGGGCTGAGCACTATAATGAGGAGACTTCTGTATTGAAAGACAGTCCACCATCATTTTTGCTACCCATGTCCAGCCTGGCACAGCAAATCTATTCCTGGAAAATGAAACAGAAATTTCATTTTTTTTTCAGAACAGACGATTCATTTTATTACTAAGAGGCAAGCAACAGCCCATATTGGTGCTCAACAGATTTCTGATCCTGGCTCGCTCCATGTTTCTAGCTGAGTTCAATGAAGCAGGTGGACACACGCTTTAAATAATTAGGGGCAAATGTCTGGATTATATGAAAGAAAAAATGGTCCGGACTGATGACCCTCACAACCATTCTACTCATTCAAGTATGGATAGACTGGTGGCCCCAAGTGTGTGTGTGTCAGGGGAGGGGGTTAAATCCTCCCTTTATTCTTCTATGAAAGTGTAGAATAGAAATAAGACACAAGAACTTTACTGTGTATATATCCCAGGTACTGATCGTTTCATGAAGGCTTGGATGATTCATCTGTTTTTCTGTTTATTTTAAGCTTCTTTTTGAAGATGTTTCACTTTTCTTCTGTGTATTTATATTTTATTATGGTTATCTAAATACAGTCAAATTAAATCATGCGTCTATATGTGTGCACCACCTTCATATGAGTAATTGTACAATACGTCTTTTTATATAATCTTGAATTCATATGCTTCTATGTGCCCATATGGATGAAGAACCCCACAAATGGATGTCTTATAGCATTGACACATACAACTGTGTCAGGCATCAAACTAGAGATACTAGGTGCCTCAAAACGTCATCCTTCTCAACGCTGTCCTCGTGTGTTCACACCCATGCAACCAACAAGTGTGTCTCAGCATTGAAACCACTTGCAATGAAAACCACCATTTATGTGTGCAACATTGAGTTCAAATGATCTAGAGTCAGTGCTGACACTGCAGCTGAAAGCTCTCCTCTGTTGCCAGTCCTCAACATGAATCTAAGTTAACAACAACACTTTTTTTCGATGGCCATTATCCAGTATGTAATCATTAAACTCTGCATCCGTAACCTGCTATGTAATCAATTTATCACGGGTAGTGCATTTTGACATGATGAAATGGCCTTCACAAGGATATGACGTGCATAATCAAAAGAACTTCTGTTAACCATTGAATTGTTCATGGAGTAATATGAAGTCCAGGCTCTGGCACTCTGCAAACCCTGAATCACAGGCAAAAAATGAGAATTCTTGATTGGCCATCAATGATTTAAAATTGCACAGGGAGGTGGCTGTGCTGTTTAATTTAGTGTTGAAGGCAAGCCAGCCACAAATTCTCATTTTCACCTCTGGAGTCAAAAGGGATTAGATCTCCAAGAACCTCAAACATTTCAGCTCCACTTGGTAGTTTGGAAATTTGTTGAAGAAAAAAGCAAAAATATATAAAACAATCCATCCAATACCTCTTTATCTTCAGTGTAGTTGCCAGATCAATCTGTACATCTAAGAGCAGGACAACTAACTACGTTATTGGAAGAAAATAAATTACAATTACACAGAATTTGCTTGAAAAATGGCATTGGTCGAAGATTAAGAAAAAGACTGGGTTAAGAAACTATGTCACAGTCTTATTTATGTTTACTGTATTCTGTTCTCTCACTAAATGCGTACTATCACTGGGCTTCCAAAAATAGTTTTTATTTATTTCTACCAGTAACGTATGGAGCATTTGAGTATAGTGATCATAGGGCTTGACACTAACAACACTATTTTATCTTTTATATGAAACTGGCCAGCAGTTGATCTCTATATATAAAAAACGTATTTGGCTATGTTTTTGCAGCATCATTACACACCTTCCAGCAGAGTTTGGCCTACATTATGCATATTCAATTGATCTTGTCGCAATAGTCCAGCACAGCTGTCAGAAAAGCATGGAGAAGTGCTTCAGAGGCTCTCTTTGCAGGATGTGTTAAATTGTTCTTTGTGAAACCGGAGAATGCTACTGTTGGTATAACATTGGCACATAATGTAAAGGTCATGTGTGGAGCATGCACATCCTCTTGGGTATTTCAAACTGTAGTCAGCTTGGTCATAATATTACAGTGAGCCCCAATCTAACTGTAACATCCACTTTCAGTGTTTTGCATATTGTTGCACTTCAAAATGCATCGAGATGCTGCAAGTGACTCCATTTTAAAGTGCCCATTGGTCTCTATGACAGATATTTTAAGACCAAAATTCTGCATTTTATCAAATTTTCAGCACGATATTTTGCACTGCACTTGCCCAAACACCAATTTGTCTTGCTAGACCACATTGCCTGAAAATGTGATTCATGGAATTCCATCCTTATGTGTTATTTCTATCACCCTATACATTATAACAAATGGAAGCAATATAAATTTAGCAAGGTTAAATGTTCACAAAATATTTGCTACTGGTGGGTGTCTGCAATTTAATATGTGACTGTAAAAACAACTGTGATCTAAGTGCTTCATCATCCATACAGATACCAACCAAACGAAACATCAAATGCGATATATTGATTACTGCTTTTTTCCATCCCTTATTAGTGCTGATGGCAATTACTTCTTTGCTCATTTGTTTTATAATACATAACAAGCACCATCGAGGGAATTTATTTCAGTTGACACCATGTATGTATATTAAAACAAGCTCTATGCCTCAACGAATTTTGCACCCATTAATTTTTACAATATCCAACTGGTATCAATATTAACAAGTACATACAATTTAATGGGAAGGCGCATAGTTGAATGGCCTCCTTTCAAAAACACAGATCCTTCACAGAGTACTCCCAGGAATAAAGAAAACATATCTTAACTATCTATTCATCTTTGCCCTACACAAGCGTGCTTTACAACTTATGTCAGGCTGATAGATTTCCAACAGTTACGGAGAGACTAATAATGAAATACCATAAAAATGAATGAATTTTCAAACCATTACAGCACTGTTTGCTCACACTGTTCATACTAAATGAATGGGGGTGACGCCTTTATGTTCCCACTAAAGTCCTATGCAAGTCTATGCCCAGAACATGTGACTGAGGATCCAGAAGATGTTGAACCAACTATAATTATAGGATTTTCTACCTTTTTGTTTGAGTAGAGTGTACATGAATATCAAACGATTATACCAATTGATTATATCTATGAATATATTCTGTCTGAAATAAAGAGTATTTAGCTGTACTGTGGTGCGTTGTGGGAGAGGCAGTTGCTTGTCAGACAAGCTGACTTAGCAGAGGTACAAGACAGTAAACAGACCTTGCAGCTGCAGCCTGTCTATAATGATCAGTTGTATGAATAAATTTAAAGTGAAAAAGCAATTAGTTGCACTGGCATCTTAATTCTAAAGGTCAGATAAAAAGACACCTCGGTACTTGTGATCATGATCATAAGAGGAGTGCTTACTTGGTTTCTATCTATCCAGTGTCGACTGTCTCGCTACATTACTAACTGATATCATTTTAGATTGAACAGCATTCAAAATAATTACCATTTCAGCCACAGAGTAAAAATAAAAATGCATTGTGCTAACCTTAAAATTTCAAAACTAGTTTACTTTATATCTTCCTACACATTAACATAGATAAAGCTATACTTGCAAGGGACACCTAATTGCAAGAATAATAGTAAAAATTATCACTTTACCACATAAATTAATCAACATGATTCCACATTGATGGCCTTGTTCAGCATTACTGGCCATTCAATGTGCCGAGAGATACTATTGACAACCCTCACCCCACATCAATGTTTCCTGCTCTGCAACTGGCGGTGACAGGGGTCTCGAAAGTTTTGTAAATGTTCTAAATAGTAGCTTTAACAGGGGACTGCTTAGTTACAAAGAGTCAACTTGTCAAATATTCATTAGACATTGGATTAAAACATGGCCAATACATTACATAACATTTACACAAATTTAAGACTTCATGGCTCCATACCAAGATATATGTTTGCTGTTATTCTTTCTGTACAAGTTACAGAGGGTTACAAGGAATGGCAAAACATTTATATGGGATAGTTTACTGAATTAAACGGCTTTGCCAACTCCCGGTATCTGAAACTGACATGCATTGAAATCTTAGGTTTTTTGAACTCTTGCACTGAGGGCAACCACAGAACTATTTCTATGGAATTCTAATGTGTTCACAGGGCATACCAGATCCTTCTACTTTGCTTGTTTTGCAATTGTCAAACTTCCGAAGCTCTTCTGTGAGATCTAATATACTTTTATGGTGATCTTTCTAAAATTTAACAAAATGGAACCCCAAATCATAGAATATATAAATTAAAGTAATTAAGTACGGTGTAGCATTCATTGTTGCGAATACATTGTGAGGGGGGTGAGTGAGATCCAAGTGATCTAGGCAAGCAATTTGACGGAGTCTTACTGCCTCCTGAGTAATGTATTGGCAACAATGAATGCCACGCCATACTTTATCCCTATTATAATATGGTTTCAAGTTCAAGATCACGCAGTTTCGATGCAACAATGGATTACTTAACCTATTTTATCCCTTTCTAGTCACTTTTGATCTTGCTGTTCTGGGTACTACTTACACTGCAAAAGTTTATGGTTTTGAACATGAGTGGTGTCCTATTTAGGATGGGGGTCTTAAATGTGAAGATTGTACTGCTGTGAGTTCTTACCTTCAAAATAGGCCTAGGTTCAAAAGATTTATCAAAAAGTGAGACCAAGGTTGATCATAATGTGTCTTAGGCCTACATTTGGTTTTCTTAAAGATATAGTTTTTGGAAGCTTTCTGGAATGTAAAAAAAACCGCATAAGGTACCCCTGAACAAAAAAATATGTCCAACAAATGGGATTGGCTGAATGAGGTCACGTGACAAAAATATGTCACAGTTTAAAGTGAACGAGGAATACAAGCATGCTAAATTGCAATGTCCTGGGTGATTTTTAGCTTGTGTTCTGTTTGGATGATTTTTACTGCGCAGGTTTCTTAAGTGCAAGGTCTATACAACAGTTATGACATTACGTAGCAAAGATCATTCTGGGTTTGGAGTTATTGGATGTCATGGCATGGGTAGGCCTACCTTAAATTCTCAGCCTATTGCTACTTACTGACACAGTGTCTTAACGCAGGTTCAGGAATTGCAGACATCTGGAGGATTATTCCTCAAGTGTATCTATGAATGCACATGCATTGACTATCGACTGGTCATTACATGTGTGAGGATCATTGGCATAATAATTGTGGAGTAATGCATGATAAGGTTTGTATGTTTGTTACATTTGGCTGTCACAGCATTGATGGCAAGTGTAAATAGGCAGTATAACTGTGCCTGAATTACCATATCATCTATTAGAAGTACTTAAAACATTGTGTGTTCAAAAGATATTTTGTGAACATTTGTTGTAATTACTTTATTAAATGAACTAAGCAACCATACATTTCTACGTAATTTATTAATGATGGTGCAATAGAAATCCAGGGCTCATATGGGGTGGTAATTGCATTTGGTAAGTTAAACAAAAAGTGGGGGCATCATGATATATCAGATGTTGTGTCACAGCAAACAAAGCATTTAATTTCAGTAGCCTTGTTTTCACGTCGTGTACCATATTATAATACTTTAGTATTCTCCGAATAATGAAAGAAATAGAGTCTTTGGCTTTGGCTGACAGGAATTATTGTGAACCTTCAGGACGTAATGTCAACCCCAAGCGTCACTTAGCATCAGGTGGTCCATACCTTAGGTCCACAATTCTTCACACCGCTTGCAGCTGGGGGCCTCCATTTGTAAACTGTGGTTGTCATTTCCTAGTTATGATAGTCAAACGCACATTTTTCAAGATATATCGCATTGTCTTTGATGTGCTGTGGGCTGAGTTCTGTGACTTATAGTTATAATGAAGATAATGCTCTTTTATAATGCCTCCAATTAATTAATTTCACCAAATCGATGTTGGCTTCCTTCTTCTTGAGCTTTCCATTCAGTTAACTGAGAAATCAGGAGAACCACAAAGGGGTAGGTATAACGTGGCTCTTTTCATCTTTGGCACAACTGTTGAATTTTAGGGTTCAAGTGGTTGGCCCTATATGCTTCAAAAAATATGCGCAGTCAATGAAAAAAATGTTAAAACTGCTGTTTGCCTTTGTGCTCGAGAGCTTGTCTTAAGTGAGGAGTTATGTTTATTTCTTTAGATTGGTATTGCAAGATGAATATTGATTTTTTTCGGTAATTTTTCACTCTCCGCATTTTTTTTGTACATGGAATTAGCGTGGCTAGCATTGCTGCATTGATATTCATTATTATGAGTAATGCTTTTCTGAACTATGTTCATTTGGATACACTTTTAATGGTATATTCAACCGTCTTTTTCACATGTTTTCCCACGTTAGGTATATGTTGCAAAATATACCAAATATAGAAAATGATGTGGAGGTAAGTGTGATGTACTAACTGGAATAATAATTCTATACAATATAATGTTTCAGAAAATAAACATGAAATTATAAATGCAGAATGTAAATACACACTTTATTACACTACTTTACAGATATAGGCAATGCTATGCCTGCACTGTGAAACGATATCACTCTAACCAACATGTCCGGGATGCCACTTATCTCCTTGGCTATTTCTGTTGAGCTTGCAGTGGTTAGACTTTGGTTCCAACCTACAAAAAGTGACCATAAATTAATTTCCAAGAGCACAAGAAGTGGACCTTATTGTCTTTGTTTTCATAAGATTGACTAAGAATTTCATGAGCCATCCCGAATGCATGTTTCAACACACTTCTGGGCATCCGGATGTAACAGAAGTTTTGTCCCGTCTAGTAAATGTGCATTCACACATGCTATTAAATAGTGCTATACACAGGAATTGGATATTGCGGGAAATCTTGCATTGTATGAACTGACGAAAGAGCCATGCTAAAAATTATGTTAGGAGTTTATTCATTGGAAAGTATATACATATGGTAGCAGATTTCAATGTGACAAAAGACTTGGAAAAAGGTTTAAATAGTTTAGTTATTGATAGTTCAAAGACAAAATGTAAGGAAACATAGCGTTAGATTAAAACTTACATGGCTTGGACAGTAAAGGGAAAGAAAAAACTTGCTTTCCAGACAACATCAAACAAAAATCGGGCACAAAAGCAAAAGGGAAATCATGCAAGTCAGAACATTTACACAAGAAACAAAAGAACTTGCCAAATAATGAACGCCATGAGCCAAACCTGTTTGGAAAAGGAAGGACGTGCCATAAGCCAGCATTTGATATGCATTGCATAAATAGAGCACCACCAACGTTTTGATGAAGATCTCCATTTAGTGGATCTTAAAGCGTGCCTAAAGATTGTCTACTTTTGTCACAATAGAGGAACATTTGATTTTAAACTCACCTGCTTCAAGGCACCTGAAATAATCAAGCAAGCATGTTAAGGAGGATCTTAGAAGTATGCTGATGAAAGAAACAGTTTGGTGTTCACAAGGATTTGTTCTTTCAAGAAAAAAGGTAAACCATCTTTTTAGACTATACCGCAGACATAATGGATATTGACACAGCTTGTTGTATTTAGGGCTCTACATTTTACAGTGGCGCCAATGCAATTGTCACACTTAAATGCAAGCCAAGACTGTTTTATGACTATGCAGTTTTTTGTTGAAACATTATGTTTATATCCGTCTTCATGGTCTCACGACGTACACCGGTAACCAGATTGACAAAAAGTAAGGCCAAAAAATGGTGTGTCCCTGTTTCCATTTACAATGAAAAACTTTTAAGTACCAGGGTATTCTCCTGGCATGTCTTTCATTAAGTTTCCAACATAAGCAGAAAGTAAGAAATGTGTATATAGAGAGACAGACAGACAGACAAATGGACAGATACATAGATTAATATATATACATTTATATATGTAAATATATATATATATATATATATATAGAGATAGATAGATAGATAGATAGATAGATAGATAGATAGATAGACAGACAGACAGACAGACAGACAGATAGATAGACAGATAGATAGATAGATAAATAGACAGATAAATAAATAGATAAATGGATTGAAAGATAGATAGATATATAGATAGATAGATAGATTTGATATAAAACTTACGTGCAATGGCTTTGCATGGGTGAGTCAGTGTTCTTATTGGAACGCCTGCCTTCAGTGCAGACACAGCAAACATGGCGTGAAATTCCATCTTAGCCAGTTTGACTTGGCACTCAGTGCATCCACTTCCTTTTTGCGCTTTCGTGCTTATACATCCGTAAAACCGATGAAGTCCCTGTCTTTATTAACACATATTTATACATGTTTGGCATTTGGACATTAGAAATTAGTTTTAAACAAAAATGTGTCTTCTCATAGAAAATACATATTAGAGGTATGTGATATCAAAGGTCAAGTGTTGGTCATAAAGGACATTTATTGATATTTCAATAGATTAGCCCCTTTCACAAAGCATTAAGGTTTCTCAATGATTCCTGTTATCCAGTGTGCCTTAGTCACCTTTGTTTGTGGCAAGGACATCAAAATGCATATTCTTAAAGTGCTATTATAATTCATTATTACATAATGACTTAAATCAGCTGTCAAAGAGAGATACCTGCATTCTTGAATACTGAAGTTCTTGATCCATTTTTTCTTCATTTCCTCTGGTTTTGTAGTCTTGTACTTTTCTTCCATGATTTTCTTTCCTTCTTTCATACAGTCAATGACCGCCTGTCCAACCCGATTTTTGCACCCTGAATCAAATAAAAAATGTGCCATGAATTTTAATTTATATTGCATACCCAGGAAAGGCTTTGTGTTCTTGACGATATATTTGTTCATGTGAAACCCCAGATATGTATCTATTGTAGATATTATCGAATTTTCTTAACCCACTGTAGCTGCATTGTCTTAAGGTACCTGTATTTTTTATTAAATTATTTTAAATACTCATTCCTCTGGAACCTTCCATACAAAACGTAGTGGTGCTTACCTGCACAGAACTTGTGATAAAACACTTTTCCAAACCTTTGTAGCTGTATTTTTTGTTGCTGGGTTGGAGTCTTACAGTTATGCTTCTTCAAAAATTCATTAAACTTCTTCGTAGCATCTGGTGCTGCAAGGATAATTTTAGTATTAGAAATACATCATAAACAGGTTGTCTCAGCAAGGTCATCAGACAATTTATGAGATCGCTTATAGCCCTGGTTAGAAAAGCCCATCACCAAGAACGCATTTTTTCCCAAAAATTCTCAATACTAATACAGCTATGCGGGTACCATGAACTGCATACCACCATATGAAGTTAAAACATCATGCCAACGGTTTCCAAAGTCATTGTATTAATTGAAAAAAACACGATCGTCACACCAACATTGCTACCTGCTTGGAATTTAGGCTGTTTGTATGCTCATAAACATACCATCGGCTCCTTTTTCCAGTTTTTCGCACATATCCAAGTAGCCTGTCGTTGCATTAAACATCTTCAAAGCCTTCTCTTGGCGCCATTTTCTGAGGTCACCATTGCAGTTCAAGCTTCCTTCTGGCAACTCAAAATGGTCCTCTTCATACTGTATGTAAATTTAATGGTGGTTTTACATTAGAGAAGCAATAGAATAACAGGTACACATCTTGATATGATCAGATAGTAAGAGTAAAATGTTCTACTTACTTGTTGAAGTGCTTTGTAAAATTGGTTAGCTGTGACGACACCAAGAACACAAATGATTGCTATAAACTTCAACATGACTGCTGTGTCACTAAACCTGGAATTTAAAACATAAATACGATGCAGTGAAGTAGAATACATAATGTCAATTGTTAAAAGAGCCCTGGATACTGTATTTGTAGTTAGTCCACCTTATATTCATATTGGTATTTAAATAAAAACAAAAGAATATCAAGAAGCAAGCAACTGCCTATACAAGCATAAACCCACTATCCTTTGTAAAAATTAGTACAGTAATTGTTGTCATATATGTATATATTTATATATATACATATATATATATATATATACATATTTATACATATCTATCTATATATATATATAGAGATAGATAGATAGATAGATAGATAGATAGATAGATAGATAGATAGATAGATAGATAGATAGATAGATAGATAGATAGATAGATAGATAGATAGATAGATAGATAGATAGATAGATAGATAGATAGATAGATAGAAAGATAGATAGATAGATAGATAGATAGATAGATAGATAGATAGATAGATAGATAGATAGATAGATAGATAGATAGATAGACTTTTTGTTGTTAAATCACAGGGCATTTCCATAACAGAATTTATTTATAGATTTTGGAGTATAATATCAGGGTTCAGGGTGACATGTATTGGGCCAATTGTTTTTAACGCTTTTATTACCCACATGTAGATCTATCAAAAACAGTTTAAGTGAATAAAGTGTATACAGCAAAATGATAATTTCCCTTTCAAAATGGTTTAGTGTAATACACATTTTACTAAATGGACTGCAATCTCCAATTGGGAAATCATAACCAATATTAACATGGTTTTTCTCACGACATCATGATCAATTGCGTATGCTGTATTACCAACCATAGCATCTAATTATGTATAGTTGTGCAGTTTGGGATTGTACGTGAAATTTGTGTGAATGAACTTCACAAAAAAAAACACATACAACTTAATACACTTAAACATTTAAGATCAACAGATTTTCAAAGCAAAACCATACTCACAACACACCTGTGCTTCTGCTTTAGGAGTTCGAATTTTGCTGGTGCCAACCAGTGTAAAACTGTGTGTATAGTGCTTTATTTATACTCGACAAAGATCCATCTTGTTTGCTAATCCTATGAAAGGAGGCATGTTTCAGAAAAAAGAATACATTAACTTTATAACAGGAATGACAGCTGTTATTATATAAGTTCATAATCAGGAAATGTGACTGGCATTGTGGTAATAATGAATGTAAACTGACCACTTAGGCATGCAAACACTTTCAAAATTGTGCACACGCCATTTACGCTTGTGCACTTAGAGCTTTTGGGTGGTATGATATCAGACAGCCAATCAGACATCAATACCACCCACTGTTTTGTAACGTGTCGTATGTGGAATTGTTTATCATTGTACAGCTGCTGGCAAATTTGGAGTATTTTAACGTGTAAAAATATCTAAAGTGGTAGCTTTATAAAACCTCTTGTAATATCGGCAATTCTTTTAAAATCTCCAATAATGATTTTGTATGATCACCCCTGGCTCAACTATTTACTTTATTGACTGGCTAAAACTTGTCATGAAATTTGTCAATACTCCGAAAAAAAAAAAAACAAAGCTCTTATGAATCCAATTCCATTGAGCCCTATGATCATGGTAGCTTATGCCAAGAGATATATGTGGTATATAAGTTGGGTATACCTAAATTTGTAGGTTATCATCTCATGAAAGTATGGTTGATAGTTCTGTCAACATCTTTGTCTTTTGAATAAATGTGTTTAAATAGGAATGGCCCTTTGGCAAACACAGTCTTCTACAACAACTGGTAATATTGTGTGGTAAATAACACTGCCAATGTTTCTAATTTCAAAAATGTTATTATTGTAACAGAAGACAGCAATCAAACCCAAAAATTTAACATTCATGTAATAGAATAGGAAACAGGTGCCAACATCTGTGCAAAGTGTGTATGGATTTTATGTATTTAAGATTTAAGTAATGATACAATCTAACGTGGGTGGCATTTGCTGTTATGAGCTACAGGAGGCCAAGAAATATTTAAATATTTTGAAATCACTTCATCCAAACGAAAGTGCCTCACACGTTTTTCCCACGATACAGCAATACCTTTGTACCTGATCCTGAGATAGACAGTTTATAAGACAGGTGACAGCACATTCCCTGGCCTTTAACACATTGGATAAATTGGTAAGATGAAGTAAAGCAAAAAAAAAAAAAAAAAAAAAAAGACATCATGCAAAAAGGACTTGCTGACCCAAGCCCAGAAGAAGATCAGTAAAAGTGTTCTGCATCATTTCAAAGGAACTCTTATCAAAACATTAAATTCTGTCAGACATTTTTGTAAATTTTGCACATGTGTGCAGCTACCAGTTGTGAGTGTATTTCTGGTAGCAGCCCCTCTCATCACCAGATTGAATGAGGCACATATACTCTCACATTATTGAGAAGCTCATTTGTTAGTTGTTCTCAAATCTGCTTTTTGAAGGGGAAGATATTTGTATGAATCATTTTGTACCACTTCATTGTAAAATCCATTTAAATTGACCAATGATTTAAAATTTGGTCCCCTCTAGTAGTTTTGCAAGATGCTCTGATTAATCACTAATGGATGATATGATAAGGTAAATTTTTGAGGGCCAGGTTATTCATGATGCTTGATCACGTGGTTTGTGCTTGGAATATAGCCGTATGTACTACTTGTGTACACTTTGTGCTATGACAGGTGATGTAAATTCTCAATATGTAGTTGGCGGAAATGGGAGGTTTAAAAAGTTCATGAATGGAGTCTTGCACACTGCCAAATAATATCAGTAATTATCATGATGGAGTGTCCCAAGACATTTTTTGATAGCCTAGATGGGGTAATGGGCAAACATCTATGAGTTTATGTCAGTATAGATGTGTAACTTCATCTGACACTAGCTCCACTTCCGCGCATGTAAATTGTATCTATGCGTACATAATTTGTCAATGGTGTTATGCAGTACATCTCTCGCCAAAAGAACCCCCAGCAAATTACTGTAATTTCCTTTCCCATATGATGGGCCTTAAAATGGAAAATAAGTGCCAAAAATGACTTGCTGATCAATACTTTCAATACAAGCTCACCAAATTCTATACTGGACAAGACAAACTACTATGCCTGAAATTTTAAAACAATTTTAATTAACAAGCTAATTGGTCGCCTTTATTATATGCAATACAGAGTGTAGATTATAGTGTTTTCAAAAAGTTACACTTCATGTATGTCTTGTTTTATTGCCAGCATCATAGGGGACCTGCAATATATTATTCTGACTGTGATAAGCGTAATATTTGTTGGCTTTATATCAAAGAAATTCTTTTAGGAAAACAGGTGACATTATTTCATAATGCTTTCATACCAAAGAAAGTCTAGATAGCAGAAAGTAACAGTGTTCAAGAAAAAGGTCCAGTGAAATCTTGGCGATTCTAAGAAAATTATGGAAATATATTAACATTATTGGCAACAAAATAAATCAAAAAAAAAATCCACCAACCTGCCTCCAGGAGATAAGCATTATTGTCTTTTTAAGCTCAAGCATATCTCAGCGGTTTAAATATTTCGTTAATGATACCAGTTTCAGTGGAGAAGTTGGCAGGCACCTCTGATCTTTTTGACAGTCATCATGTTCATAATTTCTTTATCTCCAAAGAATATCTTTCATGGAGTGCAAGCGGTTCCCCTTTCGTCTAACAGGATAAAAAAGAGGACACCTAGAAACTATTTACCAAACTCAAATGTAACAGCACTGGGCTAGACAATATTTCTATTAAAATCTTTCTATATGGTCGAATATGTGGTTAAAGGACCAAGATGTTTCGAGAGAACTTCATACTGAGTCAGGTTTGAATAAATTATTATGAAAGTGAGCTTAACGCTGGAACGACGAGACTTCTGTTTTCGGCCTCAGTCCAGCCTGACTTTGACTACATGTGTGCAGCTTGGCACACCAGTCTCACTTCCATAATGAAAATTAATCAACTGCCCATGGCTGAATGATATTATGGAGGAAGTGGTCATCATGGTCTGTTATTTTGCAGTAATCTCAACTCAAACACAGTATTTTATTTCAAGCAGGATAAACTTGGTCGGGGAAACATCATAGCTGCATAACCACAGTTCTCCAATATTCGTTATCCTAATATTTCACAAGGTTCCAGGTGTTTGTTCTCTGAAAATCAGGGCACACATAAGTTAAAATACTTTTTAAATTAACTTACTATTTCAACTTTAATCTACCAAGTGTGTTGTGTCTGAAGCATTTATAATCATTAGTTATAAATCCAACTGCGACATAATACCTCAACCCATCACATGGTGATTGCCATTCTGAATATTGCGCAATACATTAATTGCAGGAGAGGACGTTACACAAAATACATTTGATTTGGGCATAAAAGGAAAAAGTGGTCACAGCATATATTATATCATTATTTATGCTCTGAAACATTTACAAAATATATATTTTTTGGTTTAATATATTATACCCCACCCCCAAAATCGTCCTATTGCTATCCTCATTTACAAACCATTTGGTGCAGTTATTCTTGATGTATGTGTATGACATGCCCAAGGCTGACAACTGCAAGTATTTGTATGAAAATGATTCAGCTGTGTTTGCCACAACCATCAATAAAAGAGAACAAGAGAAGTTACCCCTTCATTTGGGCAACACAAAATCAATTCCGTTTGGCACAAAAGCAAAAATTAAGAAAGCTCAGTCTCTCACAATGATGCAACAATCAAGAAATAAAATCATCCTCTAGATCATCTATCTAGGAATGGTAATGGACAAGAATATTGGTGGAGAACTTAATGCAGAGTCCACCTTCAACAAATTACACCTCTTAGCCCACAATTTTTATATGCAAAGACTGGGGCTGAGCACTATAATGAGGAGACTTCTGTATTGAAAGACAGTCCACCATCATTTTTGCTACCCATGTCCAGCCTGGCACAGCAAATCTATTCCTGGAAAATGAAACAGAAATTTCATTTTTTTTTCAGAACAGACGATTCATTTTATTACATAGAGGCAAGCAACAGCCCATATTGGTGCTCAACAGATTTCTGATCCTGGCTCGCTCCATGTTTCTAGCTGAGTTCAATGAAGCAGGTGGACACACGCTTTAAATAATTAGGGGCAAATGTCTGGATTATATGAAAGAAAAAATGGTCCGGACTGATGACCCTCACAACCATTCTACTCATTCAAGTATGGATAGACTGGTGGCCCCAAGTGCGTGTGTGTGTGTCGGGGGGGGGGGGGGGGGAGTGAAATCCTTCCTCTATTCTTCTATGAAAGTGAAGAATAGAAATAAGACATAAGAACTTTATTGTGTATATATCCCAGGTACTGATCGTTTCATGAAGGCTTGGATGATTCATCTGTTTTTCTGTTTATTATAAGCTTCTTTTTAAAGATGTTTCACTTTTCTTCTGTGTATTTATATTTTATTATGGTTATCTAAATACAGTCAAATTTAATCATGTGTCTATATGTGTGCACCAGCTTCATATGAGTAGTTGTACAATACGTCTTTTTATATAATCTTGACTTCATATGCTTCTGTGTGCCCATATGGATGAAGAACCCCACAAATGGATGTCTTATAGCATTGACACATACAACTGTGTCAGGCATCAATCTAGAGAAACTAGGTGCCTCAAAACATCACCCTTATCAACGCTGTCCTCGTCTGTTCACACCCATGCAGCCCACAAGTGTATCTCAACATTGAAACCACTTGCAATGAAAACCACCATTTAAGTGTGCCACATTGAGTTCAAATGATCTAGAGTCAGTGCTTACACTGCAGTTGAAAGCTTTCCCCTGTTGCTAGTCCTCAATATGAACCTAGGCTTAAAACAACACTTTTTTCGATGCCCATTATCCAGTATGTAATCAATAAACTCTGCATCCTTCGCCTGCCATGTAATCAATTTATCACTGGAAGAACATTTTAACATGATGAAATGACAAGGATATGACATGGCATAATCAAAGGAACTTTTGTTAACCATTGAATTGTTCATGGAGTAATATGAAGCCCAGGCTCCTGCACTCTGCAAACACTGAACCACAGGCAAAAAATGAGAATTCTTGATTGGCCATCAATGATTTAAAATTGCACAGGGAGGTGGCTGTGCCGTTTCCTTTAGTGTTGAAGGCAAGCCACAAATTCTCATTTTCTGCTTCTGGAGTCAAAGGGGAGTGGATCTCCTAGAACCTCAAACGTTTCAGCTCCACTTGTTAGTTTGGAAATTTGTTGAAGAAAAAAACTTAACCATATAAAACGGCCAATCCAACAACTCTTCATCTTCAGTGTAGTTGCCAGATCAATTTGTACATCCAAAAGCAGGACAACTAACTACGTTTTTGGAAGAAAATAAATTACAATAACACAAAATTTGCTTGAAAAATAGCAGTGGTCGAAGATAAAGAGACAGACTTGGTTCAGAAATTATATCCTAGTCTTTAATATGCTGACTGTATGCTGCTTTCTCACTAAATGCGTACTATCACTGGGCTTCCAAAAATAGTTTTTATTTATTTCTTCCAGTAACGTTTGGAGCATTTGAGTATAGTGATGATAGAGCTTGACAGTAACAACAGTACTTTATCTTTTATGAGAAACAGGCCAGCAGTGGATCTCTATAAATTAAAAAAATGTATGTGGCCACGTTTTTTCCACATCATCACACACTTTCCAGCACGGTTTGGTCTACGTTATGCACATGCTACTGACTTTGTGGCAATAGTCCAGCACAGCTTTCAGAAAAGCATGGTAAAGCGCCTCAGTGGCTCTCTTTGCCAGGTGTGTAAAATTGTTCCTGGGGAAACCAGAGAATGCTACTGTTGGTGTAACATTGGCACATAATGCAAAGGTCATGTGTGGAGCTTGCACATCCTCGTGGGCATTTCATGCTGTATTTGGCCGGGTCCTAATATTACAATGAGCCCCAGTCTAACTGTAACATCCACTCTTGGTGATTTGCATGTTGTGGCTTTTTGACTTCAAAATGCATCCGGATGCTGCCAGTGACTTCATTTTAAAGTGCCCATTGGTATCTATGACAGACATTTTAAGACCACAATTCTGCACTTTATATAATTTTCAGGACAATATTTTGCACTGCATTTGCCCAAACACCAATGTGTCTTGCTAGGCCACATTGCCTAAAAATGTGGTTCATGGAATTACATACTTATGTATTGTATCTATCACCCTGTACATTATAACAAATGGAGTCAATATATGTTTAGCAAGGTTAAATGTGCCCAAAATATTTGCTACTGGTGGGGGTCTGCAAGTTAATATGTGACTGTAAAAACAATTGTAATCTAAGTGCTACATTATCCATATAGATACCAACCAAACGAAACATCATATGCTATATATTGCTTACTGTTTTATTCCCCCCTTTATTAGTGCTGGTGGCAATTACTTCTTTGGTCATTTGTTTTATGATACAGAGGAAGCACCATCCAGGAAATTTATTTGAGTTGACACCATTTGTAAGTATAATAAAACAAGCTCTATGCCTCAAGGAATTTTGCACCCATGAATTTTAATAATATACAACTGGTATCAATATTAACAAGTACAGACAATTTAATGGGAAGGCGCATAGTGGAATGGCCTCCTTTCAAAAAAAAAAAAAAAAAAGAAAAAGCACAGATCCTTCACAGAGTACTCCCAGGAATAAACAAAACAAATCTTAACTATCTGTCTACTTTGCTTTACACAAGAGTGGTTTACAACTTATGTCAGGCTAATAGATATCCAACAGTTAAGATTATAATATTAACGAAATAGCATAAAAATGTATAAGTTAAAACATAGCACCACCGTTTGGTCACACTGTTGATACTTAATGAATGGAGGCGACGCCTTTATGTTCCCACAAAAGTCCTATGCAAGTCTATGCCAAGAACCTGTAAATAGGGATGCAGAATATGTTGAACCAACTATAATTATAGAATTTTCTACCTTTTTGTTTGAGTAGAGTGGCCATGAATATCAAAAGATTATACCAATTGATTATATCTATGAATATATTCCGTCTGAAATAAAGCGTATTTAGCAGTACTGTGGTACGTTTTATGAGAGGCTGTTGCTTGTCAGACAAGCTGACTTAGCAGTGGTATTTAGCAGTGGTACAACACCCTAAACAGACCTTGCCACTGCAGCCTGTCTATAATGATTTATTGTATGAATAAATTCAAAGTGAAAAATCAATTAGTTGCACTGGCATCTTAATTCTGAAGGTTAGACAAAAAGACACCTCGGTACTTGTTAACACGATCAAAAGAGGAGTGCTTACTTGGTTTCTATCTATCCAGTGTTGACTGCCTCGATACATTACTAAATGAAAGCTGAGTTTCTACAGCAGCAATAGATGATGGTTTTCCCTAGAAGAACGACATAGCATTTCCTAATATTCGATATTATTTTTGATGGATCAACATTAAAAATAATTGCCATTTCAGCTACAGAGTAAAAGTAAGAAGCGTTGTGCTAACTTAAAATTTCAAAACTAGACTTTATATCTTCCTAAACATTAACATAGTTTAAGTTTTACTTGCCACATAAATTACTCAACATGATTCCACATTAATCGGCTTGCTCATTTTTGCTGGCTGTTCAATTTGCCAAGAGATACTATTGACGACTCTCACCCCGCATTAATGTTTCCCACTCTACAACTGGCGGCGACAGGGGTTTCAAAAGTTCTGTATAAAAATGATGATGATGATGATGATGATGATGACGACGACGACGACGACGACGACGACGATGATGATGATGATGATGATGATGATGATGATGATGATGATGATGATGATGATGATGATGATGATGATGACGACGATGATGATAATGATGATGATAGTTTATCGAGCCTCCATGAACGGAGAAATTAAAGTGCAGATCAATGGAACATCAAAATATTTTTTTAAAAGATTTTTTTATTGACAACAGAGGTACAGATTCCAGAGTATACAACAATATTCATTTCAACAATTTCTTTTGATCACTAATTTAATAACCTTTTTGTAAACCAGTAAAACTAAAATTTGATTTCTTTCCATTTACGTCTATGACTATTGATTTTATTATTTTTAATTGCCAAGTTATATTCTATTGTTTCAGAGTCTTTTATCGCACCTTTAAAACTTTCAATAGAAGGTCCATTATTGTTTACCTTACATGTGAATAAATATCTTTTTCCTAAACAAAAGTTAATGACCATAATACATATACTTATGTTTCACTCTAAATAAGATATCACATCATGAAAAGGTGATAGATATTTGTAACATATTTTTCAACCAGTTAATACTTCTATCCAAAAATGCTGGGTTATGTTACAATCCCAGAATAAGTGAACTAATGTTTCATTGGCTTCTTTACCAAAAGAACATGTCGGAATTTATGCTATTTTCATTTTGTGCAATCTGTAATTGATAAATATAATCCTATGTAAAAATTTATACTGGAAAATCCTTATATTTAAAAATATTGTACATTGATAGTTTTGACAAAAGCACTGACTCCAGTACTCATCATCAATTTCTATATTAAGCTCCTCCATCCATTTACTTTTCACATTACTTTGGCCTTTAACATTTGTTTCTATAAACATATGATAAACAAGTTTAGACACCTTTCCTATGCAATGCATTTTTCTATCCAATAATTTTTGCTTATATTTTGATTAATTCTGGTTTCATTCACAAGCTTTCCTTTCCATTCTTTTGGAACCGCATGAATTAAACTGTGGTATTTCAGAAAATTTGACTTAACATTTGGAATTTTTTTTACAAATTTATTGTAATTCAAAAAAATCCCCTCTTTAATCAATATATCGGAAACAATTTCAATCCCATTTTCACGCCATTGCTTGAAAAACACACGTTTTTCTTGAATTTTAATAAATTAGTTGTACTATAAATACTGTTTTTTATGTCAGATTTGTGTTCTGCTTCTACAAGACTGACTTTACACCATATAGTTACTATTTCTTTCCAGAATAATCTGTGCATTTTATCAAATACTATGTGACAATCCTTAACGTCAATATTACATTTCCATATGTTTTCCCTTATATCTGGCAACTGCTGAAACACCAACTCTTTCCATTTACCTAAACATTCAGGGTTTGTTAATCTCTTCACTCATGTCAATTTTAAAGCATAGTTTTGAAACTTAACATGTACCATTTTCAACCAACTTCATCATGTGACCTTACTAGAACATCTCTTTTAATCTTATCCTTATTTGGACCATTCCAAATAAATTTAAACAGAAAATTTTCTATACTTTCGAAAAAAACACCTTTCTTTGCCAGGTTTTTCTTTTGATCTATTTCTTTATAATTGGGACTTGGCATAACTGACATCATATACATACGTTGAGATGAAGCAAATGTTTTTATGATAGTAATCTTGCCATACAAAGATATGTTTCTTTGAGACCATATTTGACTTGGTTTTTAATTCTTGGTACTAGTGACTCATAATTTAAAAGCACAATGTCATTCCAATCGTGACTAATTAAAATACCCAGTATTTTTACAGGTCCATCTGTCCACTTCTTTTTTTGTTGTTTTATCCTTCCTGAACTTTTGTTGTTTTAAACTTCCAATAGGCATAATTTCCGTCTTGCCATAAGTTACCTTCAACCCAGAGTATATTTCAAACAAGTCAAAATATTGCATCACTTCCAACAACTTTGTGTAGTCGCTGCTATGGTAAAACAGGTATCATCGGCATACTGAATTATTTCATACTCTTTACTTCCAACTGTAATTCCTTGAATATTTTGGTTTTGTCAATTACCAGAATTTCTGCGCATAAAATGAAGATATACGGTGACAAAGGACAATCCTGGCGTACCCCTCTAGAAATTGAGAAGGCCTTTGTTGCCCAGCCATTGTTTATTACTTGACTACTGACCTTTTTGTATAAAGTTGAAACCCATTTACATAATGAGTCACCAAAGTTAAAAGACCTGAACACTGAATAGATAAATTTCCATTCCAAGAAATCAAAAGTCTTCTCAAAATCTATAAAGATTGGCAATGCTTCAATATTTTCGATATCAGCGTGTTTTCATATTTCTAATAACCTCATAACATTTTCACCAATATATTTATTATGAAGAAAACCAGTTGGATCAGTATCAACAATATTCACCAAAACTTTCCGAACTTTATAAGCAATACTTTTTGAAATTATTTTGTAATCAGTATTTCAGAATGAGCTGGTCTCCATTTTTTTTAAAGAAGTGGGTCTTTATCTTTCTTTGGTAAAAGGGTTATGACACCTTGTCTTTGACCTATTGACAATTCTCCATTTTGGTATGCAAAGTTTATTGCACCTAATAATAAGTTTTTTATATCTACCCAAAACATTTTATAAAATTCGACAGGTAGTCCGACTGTACCTGAACTTTCATTATATTTGACAGTCTTCTTTATTATTGAACTTAGTTGGGCTTCAGTTATATGGCCTTCACAACTTTATTTTTCTTTGTTACTTACTTTGGTATATTTTCTACATTTTTTAAAAGATCCAACATGTTGGTATCTGGGGGCTCCTACTTTTATACAATTTTGTACAAAAAATTTCCTGTTCACTCAATATTTTTTTTGTTTATTATTTGTAATTATTCCGTTTGAGACTCGCAACTGTCCTATTGTTTGATTGTTACAATTTCTTTTCTCTAAATCCAAAAAGTATTTATTAGATTTTTCCCCATCGTTACACCTTTTAACCCTACATCTTATACATGCCCCCTTTGTTTTATATTCAAACTCGCTATTTAGCTTTTGCTGTAATCCCTCTATTTCAAGCTTGAGATCCTCTTTTCCTGACATACTCTGCTCCTGTAACTTTTTTCAAGCATACATAATTTTTCCTTTAAATTTTTAATTTCATTTACTCTCTTTCTCTTTTTACCTGATGCATATGTAATTGATTGCCCTCTAATTTGACATTTGACTGTTTCCCATAATAGTGAAGGGTTTGCATAATGGTTTAATTCTTTTGTTTCTAATATTGTCCTTTTTACTGATTTAGGACCATCGAAATAATATCACAATCACAGTAATTCAGAATTTTTTCCAATCACAATATCTCAGAATATCACAATTCACAATAACTCAGTATGTACATATAAGCATGATAATAAACGACAATTAAGACACATGGACCAACATAAGTGTGTAATAATAAACAAAACCAAATTAAAATATTTTAAAATGTCATCGCTGGACCATGTTTTAATAAAATTTTCATGATACAAAAGAATAGCGGAGTGAGTCAACAATGCCATTTTCATGACGATGGCGCTGCCTACCAACATTACTGTGCCCATTTAGCAGAATGTCCATTGACGAATAGCGTATTCAATGATTCGATCAATCAGAGTGCCGTTTGGGCGTTTACCATGAAGTATGTAAGAAGCCAAAAGTCTGGTCTGAAGATCTCCTGCGAGAGAAATAAACTTTAACAAGTCTGGCATACAAGCCAAGTGTGTTGTCTCTCAGGAGATCTTCAAACACATGTACACGGAGAGCATGCACAAGATTAGAATGATGTGAATTCTCATTAAAACTCAAGACCTTCTTAATAATGCACCCTACGATTTACAGCAATTAATGTCTGTTTTTTTGTGTGTTTTTTTGTTTTTTTTTGTTTTTGTTTTTTTTCAAATAAACAGTCAAGTCCATACATGACTGTAGGTGCTTCTATAGTGTTCCCAAAATGCGCTTTAACCTCAGAGCCCAAACCTGGATATGTCATACCAACATATGTCAAACTAAATATACTTTGCCTACAAGCATTTACTCCATCATCAACATGTTTAGCATAACCGCCAGATGAGTCAACAGTCACACCGAGTAGTTCCACTTCCTTTGCGTTTTGTATCACATTATTACCTAGATACCAAGTGGGTTCAAATTTATGTAGGGGCTTTACCAAGAGTGATGCATTTTGATTTTTTAATACCAAATTTCAAACGCCATCAATCAGCATAATGTATGCATATATCAGGTAAACTTTGGAGACTAGGTCATGTCGAGCTCATCACTGTTACATTATCAGCATATGCACAAGAGTTTATTCTAAGGTCAAATAAGCGAATACCATTAAGATCATTTTCCAGCTCCTTACGCAAATCGTCAATAAATATATTAAACAGGAAAGGTGACAAAGCAGTACCTTGTTTCATCCCTTTTGTTACCTGAAAAGACGAGCTAGATCAGCCCTTCCATCTCACAACAGCCATAGAAAATTTGTACCATTTATATAAAAGTAGCCAATGATTAGCAGGAATGACACCCCATAATTAATAAAAAAAAGACTGTCATGCCAAATACAGTGTCGAAGCATTTTTCAGCATCTAATGTACAAAGATATACAGGAGAGCCCTTAGAATTAAACTCATTGACTATATCGTTATAACAGAAGTAATGAAAGAGGTACTTCGGCCCTTCCGAAAACCATATTGATTATCGGTCACCTCATACTTAGGCATCATCAGCAGTTCAACCATCTTAACATGTCACAAACTTAGGGATACAGGTCTAAAATGTACTGGTCTACCAGGGTCCAGCGTAGGTTGTTTTAAAATAGGAATAATAATTGACGTCCTAAAGACATCGGGGACCATAGAAGTTGACAATATTACAGATTATACATCAGCAAGAATCTTGCGTAAAACAGGGGACAAGCCATGTGTAAGTGCCCAGCTGTAATGCTGTCACTGGCAGGTGACCCTCCACAGCTCAGTGACCCTACCAGTTGTATATGGTAAATTCTAGCTTTAACAGGGGACTGCTCAGTTACCCTGATTGCATTTGTTAAACATTCATAAGACATTGGATTGAAACATGGCCAATACATTACATAACATTTACACCAATTTAAGACCTCATGGCTCCATACCAATATATGTTTGGTGTTATCCATTGTGTACATATTATACAGGGTTACAAGGAGTGGCAAAACACTACATGTGGAAGTTTACTGAATTACACGGACTTGCCAACGTCCTGGTACCTGAAATTGACATGCATTGAAATCTTAGGTTCTTTTGAACTTTTGCTCTGAGGGCAACCACAGAACTTCCTCCATGGAATTCCAATGTGTTCACAGGGCATACAAGTTCCTTCTACCCTTGCTCGTTTTGCAATTTTCAAACTTCGGAAGCTCTTCTCTGAAATCCAATATACTTTTATGGTGTTCTCTCTAAAATTTACCAAAATGGAACCCCAAATGATTGAATATAAATTTAGGTAATTTAGTAGGGTGTAGCATTCATTGTTGTGAATATATTGTGAAGGGGGCGACGAGATCCAAGTCAGTTAGGCAAGCAATTTGACGGAGTTTAACTGCCTCCTGAGTAATGTATTGGCAACAATGAATGCCACGCCATACTTTCTTCCTAATATAATATGGTTTCAGGTTGAAAATTACGCAAATTTGATGCAACAAAAGGATTAACTAGCCTATTTTATCCCGTTCTAATCACTTTTGATCTTCCTGTTCCCGTTTGCACAGGTACTCCTTGCACTGCAAAATTTACGGTTTTGGAGATAAGTGGGGTCCTATTTGCGGGGGTAGGGGTTATATGTAAAGATTGTACTGCTGTGAGTTCCTACCTTCAAAATAGGCCTAGGTTCAAAAGATTTATCATAAAAACAGAGGCCGAAGTTTATCAATATTGTGTCTCAGGCCAACATTTGGTTTTCCTGCAGATATAGTATTTGGAAGCTTTTTGGGACGTAAAAAACAACATAGGGCACCCCTAGACGAAAACTGCCCGACAAATGTGATTGGCTGCATGAGGTCATGTGACAAATAGATATATCACGGATAGAGTGAACGATGAATGCAAGCAGGCAAAATTGCAATGTCGTGGGTTATTTTTGAAATAGCTTGTGTTTTATTTGGATGGTTTTCACTGCACACAGGTTTCTTACGTGCAAGGTCTATGCAACAGTTATGACAATACATAACAAAGATCATTCAGGGTTTGGAGCCGGGGTTATTGGATGCCATGGCATGGGTAGGCCTACTTTAAATTCTAAGCCTGGTGCTACTTACTGACACAGTGTCTTGACACAGGTTCAGGGGTTGCAGACATCTGGGGGATTATACATCAAGTGTGTCTATGAATGCACCTGCATTGACTATTAAGTGGTCAATGCATGTGTGAGGCTCATTGGCATAATAATTGTGGAGTAATGGCATGATATGGTTTGTAAGTTTGCTACATTTGGTTGTCACAGCATTGGTGGCAAATATAAATAGGCAGTGTAACTGTACTTGAATTACCACATTATCTATTATCGACCATAGTAAATACCATAGGAAAGCAGAACCAGTAGTAATTAAAACATTGTGTGTTCACGAAAGATATTTTGGAAACATTTGCTGTAATTTTTCTATGAAATGAACTAAACAACTATACACTTCTACATATTTTATTAATGATGGTGCAATAGAAATCCAGGGCTCTTTTGGAGTGGTTATTGCATGGGGTATGTAGAACAAAAAGTAGGGGCATCGTGATATATCAGCTTTTCTGTCACAGCAAACAATGCATTTAATTCCAGTAGCCTCGTTTTCACATCGTGTACTATATTATAGTGATTTAGTATTCTCCGGTATAATGAAACAAATAGAGTCTTTGGCTTTGGAAGACAGGAATTATTGTGAACCTTCAGGATATAATGTCAACCCCCAGCTTCAGTTAGTATCGGGTAGTCCATTCCTTAGGTTCACAATTCTTCACATCACTTGCAGCTGGGGGCACTATTTGCAAACTGTGGTTGTCATTTCCTAGTTATGTAAGTCAAAAGTACATACATCTTTTGAGATATTCCACATTGCCTTTGATGAGCTGTGGGCTGTGTTCTCTGACGTATAGTTTTAATGAAGGTAGAGCACTTTTATAATGCCTCCAATTAATACATTTCACAAAATCGATGTTGGCTGCCTTCTTCTTTAGCTTTCTATTCAGGCAACTGAGAAATCAGGAGAACCACAAAGGGGCAGGTATACCATGCCTCTTTTCATCTTTGGCTCAACTGATGAATGTGTGGGTTTAAGTGGTTGGCCCTATATGCTTCGGAAAGAAATAAGTGGAGTTAGTGAACAAAATGTTAAAACTGCTGTTTGCCTTTGTCGGTAAGAGCCTGTCTTAAGTGACGAGTTACGTTAATTTCTTTACATTGGTACTGCAAGATGAATATTGATGTTTCGGTAAGTTTTCAATCTCTGCATTTTGTTGTAGATGGAATTAACTTGGCTGACATTGCTGTGTTCAAATTTATTAATATGAGTAATGCCTGTCTGAACTACGTCCATTGGATACACATATAAAGGTATATTTTACCGTCTTCTCTACATTATTTCCTATGTCAGGTATGTGTTGCAAAATATACCAAATATTATTTGTCACTATAGCTGCAATGTCTTAAGGTACTTGAAATTGTTATTAAACTATTTTAAATAGTCATGCCTCTCCAACCTTCTATACAGAAAGTACTGGTGCTTACCTGCACAGAACTTGTGATGGAACACTTTTCCAAACCTTTTTAGCTGTATTTTTTGTTGCTGGGTTGGAGTCGTATAGTTTTGCTTCTTAAACAATTCATTAAACTTCTTCGTAGCATCTGGTGCTGCAAGCGTAACTTTGGTATTAGAAATGCATCATAAACAAGTTATCTTAGCAAGATAATCACGCAATTTATTATGAGATCGCTTATGGCCAGAGACCACAGTTATAAATCCTTCTATTTTTCATATTAGCATTTTTCAGTCTAAAAAAATCATCATTTTTGTATTTTAAAACTCCATGAAAGGCATTTAACAAATAAAAATGTCAGAAAAAATATGGATGGATTTTTGTCATACAATTCCCAACTCGTTAATTTGTGATAATTGAAATACGAAACAACACCTGGATGTCAGCTTTATACAGGCTTATGAACTGTGCTCTTGCCACGGTCACATCATTGTCCTTCCCCACCATCAAGTTCCCACCTGGCCTGGAAGACAGTGCACCTAAATGACCACCAATGAAGCAACTCTGCGATGCAGCAAACCTGACTTAGCTAACTTTATTTAAACAGAAGCTACAGCATGCGGAAAACAAAGTATTTTCACAATTACGGAATGTCTCCGTTGGGATGCGCAACCAGCCACTCACAACTGTGGTCTGTAACCTAATTAGCCCTGGTTTGCAAAGCCCATCGCCAAGAACACATTTTTTTTTTTTTTGTTATCAAACATTCTCAATACTAATACAGCCATGGGGCTAGCATGAAATGCATACTGTCATACAAAGCTAAAACATGATGCCAACAATTTCCAGAGTCATGGTATTAATTGAAAAAACACGATCTTCACACCAACTTAGCTACCTGCTTGGAATTTTTGCTTTTTTATGCTCATAAACATACTATCGGCTCCTTCTTCCAGTTTTTGCACATATCCAAGTAGCCTGTTGTTGCGTTAAACATCTTCATAGCCTTCTCATGACGCTATTTCCACAGGTCAGCATTGCAGTCCAAGATTCTTTTTGGCAACTCAAAATGGTCCTCTTCATACTGTATGTAAATTAAATGGTGGTTTTACATTAGTGAAGCAATACAAGAACAGGTACACCTCTTGATATGATCAGATAGTAAGAGTAAAATGTTCTACTTACCTGTTCAAGTGCTTGGTAAAATTGGTTAGCTGTGACGACACCAAGAAAACAGATGATTGCTATGAACTCCAACATGACTGCTGTGTTGATAAACCTCGAATTTAAAACATAAATACGATCCAGTGAAGTAGAGTACATATTGCCAATTGTTTAAAGAGCCTTAGATATTGTCTATGTAGTTAGTTCCCCTAATAGTCACATTCGTGTTTAAATTAAAAACAAAAGAAAATTGACAAGGAAGCAACTGCATATGAAAACATGCACTCATTATCCATTATAAAAGTAGGGAACAGTAATTGTTTGTGATATATATATATATATATATATATATATATATATATATATATATATATATATATATATATATATATATATATATATATATATATATATATATATATATACATATACATATATATATATAATTACATATATATGTACACACACACAAACATATATATATATATATATATATATACATGTATGCGTTTGACCATGAAGTTACAATATCTATTATATACGTATTTTGCCTGATTATTATAAAACACTCTAACCGTGTACTGACTTATAAAAAAGAAACATGGCGATTACCTATATATGTGATGTGATATCCTAACGCAAACACATTTTGAGCTAGAATTGACCAACGTGGGATCTCTTTTTAGTGTCTTATCTGTCCTCAAATCATTAGGGTATATCTGTGAAATATATTCTCGAAAATGTTCATCATTGATGTGTAATACGTCATCAGTCTGTCCAAATGTCAACTTATAATATTTATCATGAAGTTTCGTTTCTTTTCACAGCTTTACAACCAACACATACCCGTAGCAAAAAATATAGAAAATAAAAATGAAAATAAAAAATTGCCAAAAGAGTGGCACAATTGGTTTTAATTGGAATATCAATTGTCTGTCTGAAGATGGAATCTCCAAAATTGACATGGATGTTATCAATCAAAGAGTTCAACAATTTTACCAACGGATCAAAACCAAACGCAGAGTAGCCCTCCTTCATATCATTAACGAAAAAAACACCTTTGTATGATATGAATATTCTTTGAAAAATATTTTTCTCATATGTTTTAAAGATGAGAGACTTGATACATCCTTTCACATAAGAATGAAGAATAGTTGCATGGATAGTGGAGACGCCCCAACAAGAAAGGTAAATGATTACCAGTACTATTCAACTGCTCCAAAACTATCTTCCAATTAGACAGTATCCAAAACCTGTTGATACCGTAAGATCCTTCTATCTTACCACAATGATTAAACCAAAATTCCTATACTTTCTTATAGCCTTTGGACAACAAAACTGACAATTCTTTAGCAGAAAAATTATAGAACCTGCTTTGTATCTGAACTTATAAGAATTTAATGCAGTTGTGGAAGTGAGTAAATTTGTGGTAACTGGGCATGTGTATCAGGAACTCAGGCTAAATGGGGAGAACAATTGTTAATGTTTGTCCAAAGTAATATCCGACTATTCTTTTACTTTTTCATATGTGAGGAAACTTGAGATAGTCAACAGGCCTTACTTGTCAACCTGAATCTTAAAATAAAACTGCATACACATGACAATAATATTACCTACAGGTGCAAAAACATTTTTATCATGCATCTCTTGCAGGAACTAAACAACTTCTGGATAAGTCGGAACAGAATGTGGTGGTTGTTTGGTTGTAATATATGTATTCTGTTTATAACGACATGCCTTATTTAGTGATCCATTCATCTAATACGGAAATATCAAAGTTATCCTTTTATACCCATTTTCTAGCACATTTTTCAACAGCTTCCATAATCATTTTCTTGTCTTTACGTGAAGCAATTTTTTGTTGCTCACGGTATTTAGACCCTTTTGAAGTGAGTTTACGTAGTGTGTCATTTATTGCGATAGAAAGATTGCCAGTAATTATATGATCGTGATGATGTGAAATACAAGGCGAATTAAGACATGGGCATGGGTATGTTTTCTTTATAGTCATCTAGATTAAATTATTTAACATTTTGTGTGTGGTTAAATATCTTATAAACAATAGTTTTTAAATGTTTGTATAAACCTTTAGAAGCAGTGCGATCGAGGTAAGCTTTAGTGTGTTTCTATTAATAGCTATAGGTTTAAGAAGTCTGTAAAAAACTGTGCCATTGAAAATATGATACAATATCTTGCCGAATTCCTTTCTTAGGAATACATTGTTAATTTGATGTTTTTAAAGGTTCTTAGCTCGCAGGAGAGTGGAATAAAGCACAGATCTCACTGTATGGAGACCATTCGAATTCTTGAATTTTCTAGTCAAAAAAGTGGTGTTGCATAACATTGGTGAGACATTTTTATGATGTCCATGTGTACGTCCTTGCCTTGCTTGTGTTTTCATCAATTGTGATAAGCAACCAATCTTTATAGTTTTTAGAGGCATTCGCTTTCCCTTTTAATCGATCATTAAGCCCAAAAAGGCCAAATTCCAAAATAACCCACGATCTTGTCTGTAATTCTGAGCTGTCTCTCGTTGGATTGGTATGATTTCGCTTTCAATAGTTTGCACATTGAAGTTATATCCTGGGTTGAAAATGTCTTCCTTTTATCCCTATTTTTCTTCGATGATGGAGTTCTGTACCTGTTTTTCCAACATACTGAAGTCCATACTTTTGACAGGACAGTAAGTAATCACATTTCTAGAGTTACACCGTACAGGAGACATGGGAACTGGACTAAAGACGTGGTATTTTTTGTTGGTGGGGGATGCAAAAAATTGGATTGAGTTTCAAAATTAGACAGATCTGGGATCTGCGTCTTCCACAAGTTAGAAATTTTGTTTTCCTTTGTATTTCTAGACATATAATTTTGTAGATCAACAGTGCATTGCTTGAGATTGAACTTGCTACGTTGATGTTGCCGCTTCTCTATGGTAATGATGTAATACGCTCTTTATCAATACAAAGAATCTGAGTGGTAATTTAATCTATCCTTAATTGTAATTTCAATAAACACAAAACTAATATATAGATACCGACGCATTCAAATCTACATTGTAGAATATCTGTGTTTGGCCACCTAAATATTGTGCAACATGATTAAAATTGAAAGTGGAGAGGATGCATCATGTGAAATTAGCAACCGGCAGTATACATGAAAAGTTCAATGTCTGCCAAAATACTATTGATAATAAAAAAGACAGAAATACTGAAATCAACCCATATACCGAATTTCTACGTTTGTAACGTGTGCCTCTGTCCTACAGAACAAGTATGGTCTCTTCAATGATTTTTTGTTTAATAAGTAATGCTCTTTGTGCCTTCGTGCAATAGGGGAACACTTTTCATCATCCAAAGTGTACAACGAATGAATGTTCTAGCCACTATTCGATTGTTTTGCTCCTAGTAAAACCTAAAGTGATTCTGGTAAGCCATGAACTCTGTTGAATTGGATTAATTCTACTCACAAACTGGTGATATCTTTACAAAACACGGATCAATTTCAATCACCGTATGGAACAGCTTCGGCTACACTATTTTCATTCCTGTTTATGCACTTGTTGTATATTAAGTTCTGATTTATTCCTCTTAAACACTTTGGTGTGAAGAAAGTCCAAAGTTTTGATCTTAAAAATTGTCACAAATTTGGGGTTAAATACAATTGGGCCTGTTATTGCATTTAATGGAAGAGGACATGCAACCGACCATGCGAATATACCCAATGGAACTTTGGTTTCAGAGACAAGTAGTGTACAAAGTAGCATTAAAGGGACATTAGAAAGTAAACAACAAATGGACTGAAGCAAGCATAAAACTAGAGACTTTTTGTTAAAACCTGGACGATTTACAGTTTCCCGTGATCTCTTTTGCAACAGTATGATAAGGAATTTTGACAAAACAACAAAAACTGTGCATCCTAACTGGTACATGACCAATCCTGACGCAAAGACTTTCTCGATATTTGTATTTGAAATTAAAAAAATCTTTGAAGTACTAAATCGTGAATCGAACTTTCTTGAAAAAAACTCATCACTGACAAAGAGACTAGCAGCCATTCCAATACATATTAACCATGGTACAATTAATCCCCTCTGAAAGGATGTGTTTGACTGTGACTGTGACTGATATTTCAAAGGATTATAACTACATTTTAATGCCAGGAATGACATAACGACATACATGAGTCTTGAGGTTTCCAATAATACAAACACAAGAAAACTTATGCTTTTACAAAATATGGAGCTACGCCACAGACTATCATAAAGTGGATACTGATTTCCAAAATATGTGTCAGCCATGATCAAAGCCAACAGATACATACCAATTAGCACATAGGACACATGCAGGTGCACGCTGCAGAAATGACATTTATTGAACATGGTCCTCATAGAAAGCTTGACCAACACAACTGCGTTACCTGCTAGCACAAACAAGCTTATAAGCGATAACAGCAGTTTTAAAAAGCTACCAATAAACAATCGTGTACATATAATTGATGTGTCTAATGCTGGGCTGCAATCGGTATTTTCGGAAACAAAACAGCAAAACGTATATGCATTGATGTCTATGGTAATATGTTTCAAATTTGACATGCTTTCCAAACTTGTATCGAAGTACAGAATTTCATTATTTGAGAGATTCAATGTTTTAAGAGAGGTAAGTGCATTGAAAGTACCATGTGGTATTCTTGCTATCTTGTTGGCACCCAGATTCAACTCGGAAAGGGATACCAACCCATTGAAAGAACCAATAAATATGCGTGTCACCATGAGATTGCTTAAGTCAAGGACAGGCATTTGGCTTAGTCCTTGAAAACTATTTATATTTATTGTAAATAAAGGGTTCTTTTTCATGCTTAAGAGCATCAAAAAGTGTAAATCTCTGAATATTTTCTGATTAAGACAGAACATTTTATTATAATCTAATAACATCATTATCAAGTGCTTACAACAGGTGAACGCATTTGGTTGTATCTGTGAAATCAAGTTATTTGACAAATCAAGTGAACGCAGGCCTACCAACTTGACGGTGAACCTGTTAATTTTTGTTAGTGCATTGTTTTTCATCGAAAATAAACTGGCATTAGATATTAGATAGTACAGACCATCCAAATGTATTTTAACATCGTGGTTCAAACTATCACAGTCTATGGCATTCCCAAGACATGTACAATTGGGCAATTTGCTGCATTGAATGGTGTCGCATGTGAGCTCGTCGTCTTCATGTATACAATTAATAACTCCGTCGCATATTTCGGATGGATGGAGGCACATTGACATTGCTTTACAACGAAACATAAACGGACAGGAGTAGTTCTGACAAAGGCGTTCTTCCTCAGCATATGGACAATCACCTTTACCATCGCAAACGAAACGTAAAGGAATACAGTTTGATTCTAAACATTTGTACTTCCCAGGACAATCCACCTCTTTGCATGACTGCAGATGTGCTCCATTTTTGCAATATTTAACAGAATTAGTTTGGTCTAAATCATATACACAGACAATAGATATATCATAGCAAACGCCAGATGACTCCTCTGAGCAGGAAATAGCATTAATTGAGGTACATTGCCGTACCTTCTGATTGTCAACAGAGCTGTTTGATTGGAGTAAATTGGAACGGACTGGTGGCCCTACCTTAAATTGGTACGCGCTACATAAATATTCATCTGTTTTATCAATGCAATCATTTATGCCATTGCACGTTGAGGAAAAGGGTATGCATTTTCGCACATCACAATGAAAATATAAGGACCCACAGTAGCACACTTGTTTTATACAGTTTTCAAAACATTCCTGTGGTGTTGCAGCTTTAAATCCATTTTTGGCACAGATATTCTGGCAGTTCTCTTCATCGGATCCATCCGTGCAGGATTGTATGCCATCACACTTATACTGATCCAAGATACATTCTTCATTTCTGCATTGAAATTGACCTATAAGGCAGCCTTTTATCTGGTTTGATATCCAACGTTCACAGATATGCAAGTATGTCAGTTTTCTGGATGGAGGCACAAAACCAGAAAATACTAATGTAGGTCTCGCTTTATCATACATCCATTCTGAATAGTTTTTGACCTGCCTCAAATGTCCTCCTTGTATGTCAAATCTGTACATGATAGGGTTGTTAAATATAATGACGGATTCACTTCTCCTTAAATCTAATCGCCACACCTGTATATAGTTTCTTAGTTGCATTTTACAATTTGATACCGTTAACATTTTGTCATGTGTGCATGATTTATTGTTGATAATGTTTGCATCTATATCCCTTAACTTGTGCATAGTGATACATTTTCTAAACATGCTTACCCATTTTTCGCCACATGGGTACGTCAACAATTGCAACCATTTTGTTTTGCTGCGCTGTCTAATGTGACGTCGTGTTTCACATATAAAGCCAGCAAATTTTATTTGAAACTGACACTTTAATGTTATCCATCGGAATGGTGTTTCTGGTTTGTCTGTAAACATACCCACACAGTTATGCTCCTCTGCTCTGTGAGGTTGCTGTTGTGCAAATTCTGTGTTAATCAATTGTTTAGAAGATATACGTCGTCCGCACACAGGGCTGCAAGATTGTCCATTAAATTTATAATTCATTTTCAACTTTACCCATGCGCAGAAAGTAAAATAAGGCAAGGACACATATTCTTCTGTTGATTGCCAAGCAGTAAATATTAATGGACTTCCATCCTCCCACTGTAGATGTTCCCCTTGTTCCTTTAAGCAAATGTCAAAAAAGATTATAAACTTTTTTTCTGTTGGTCAAAATCTTTACTATCAGGTCATCTATTGGTGGTTACCAACATTGTTGCAGGTGTTTGGCTACATTAATTAATTTGTGAGAAAAACATTCCGAAAATGCATTACTTCGACGCGTTTTCTGAAGAAATATTCGCCATGCATTGAACTCACTTTTATACGATGATCATGCGGGCTTAAAAAGAGGGTTGTTGTAATAATAATTCCACACTTATGAATTCACGATTATGAATTCTCCCAGGTATCTCAGGAAACTCACTTTGCATAAAAAAGTCCCATGACCTTCATGGTCACCCAAATCCTTTCCATTCCTGAATGAAAAAACCCACAATCCATATTCATGTTATGGTTGGTCAAATTGTACGGCCATTATAAATTCATTGTAAAAATGTGCACTTGAAAAAAGGGAGGTTTTATATGGAGAATTAATTTCGGGACCCAATCATAATTGTATGGTAACAGGGCCCAAACTCTAAACAGAAATGCATTCGAGTCACCAATTCCATTGGAATGTGTGTGTGTGTGTGTGTGTGTGTGGTTGGATTCCAACCACACACACACACACACACAAACACACACATACACACACTGTGCGTATTATGGGTTCGAAAATTCCTATGATCCGACGTTCCGGGACAAGCTAAAGCTCTTCTCGGACAAGTGACTTTCAAATTCAACTTGTCCTGCGGACAAGCTAATTTTTTCTTTTTCTAACTGGACTGAAATTACATCTGTTTGCATGCACGGCAACATAATGATGAGCAGTCAGTCTTCGCGACTCTGTGTGTTGGCGATTACTGTGGTCCGTGTGAACAGAACATAAACACCAATGCAAGCATGTGCGTGGGGACGCCAATGCGCAATAGGTGATGATAATCCCCTGGCCTAAAGTAAACAATCCAGGTTTAAACAATTACATGGTCAGCAGGTGTATTAAACAGGACTCGACTACCTACTTGATTTCTGTCAAAACAAGCAGGTATTTTGACCGTTGCGTGCATACGACGACGAGATCAAAGGTACCAGCCGTCATGCATTGGGGTGTATTGGCTTTCGCCCGTATCGGGGCAATGTCACAGCTCCTCACCGTCAGTCTTATCTGCCCGAACGATGACAAAGGAACATCAAAAAATTTTAAAACTTGCATGGCGAATTCTTGAGCAAATTAGCATCAAAGACAATTTATCGGTGGGCTCTAAAAGTGTTGGAGAGATCATGTAATGGTGCCGCAAGTTGACTTCCCTGCCAAACAAAACACACATCTGCCAGTCACACGCAAATGACCGCGTGGAGTAATCTACGGTGAACGGAGCATCATGCTGACTGATCTGTCACACATTCGGCATTTTTCTCTATCCCCCTACCTTTGCGTATTTGCCTGTGACTCCAAATAATTGTTGCTATAAACAGTGGAATCTTTATTTTTGCATGCTGCAATTTAAAAAAAAAAAAGCTTCCCGTTTGTGTGTTCCCTCCGTAAATTACGGCATATTCACACATGTTCACTAGGCGGAAGACATGATGAAAACACTGCAGCACGAGCCGCGATTGGCTCATTTTTGCATGTGACTCAATTGACCAATCGGGTGATGTGTTGTGCGTCAGGCCACATGGCCAAAGCAGCTGTTTGTGTACAGTTGCAGGAAAGATGTTGACGGTGCGCACGCTCGATTTCTGATTTGAAATATCAAAATTTTCGTTTGGATTTGATTTAAGAACACCCTTTATTGCGAGGAACTTGCCAATACTGTATACGCAAATTTACTACGATGTACCGATAGCGTTCATGGTAGTTTCGCAAACGATATGCATCCCATCACGGCATCAGAGGCAGCGAGAAACGATCCTTAAACCAATGCAACTATTTTAATCGTTATTTAAGTTTAACCGGGATACGGACTCCTAACGTCCCAGAAATTACAATGTATTTTTCATCGTTAGTCACCCCATGCAAATAGCTTACTTTTTTAATTTGTATTTTTAATGTTTTGCCAGTTTCACTGTCGAACAGTTGCAGCTTGAATCGTTGTAAAATTGACATTTTTGTGCGAGTTTGCAAGCGACAATACGCGGCAAATATATTTTAGGGTAAATGGTTTGTGTTGGCCTTAGCATTGTGTTTGAAAAAAACGATGTTTATAGAAGTTTTATCAGGACAAGTGGATTTTGTATGCGGACAAGTGGATTTTGAAATTCACTTGCCCTGCGGACAAGTGATTTTTTAAAAAAAATTTCGAGCCCTATTAATTTAGTCTGTATGTGTTAAAGTTGCTTCATCTGGGTCCAGCGTCATTGTCAACAGGATCCAAAAAGGTCATTTGTTATAACTTCACAGTTAAATCTGGTGTCTATTGCTTGGCCAAAATGTCTCAACATAATTTTTTATCTGTCTGGTGATTATTCATTCTCAATTCATTAAACTATAAACGATAAAATGTATGTTACTTCTATGATCATATTTGCTAGAAATTATGTTTTGTAAATTAGCAAAATATTTAATTCACTAGAGATCCACCATTGTTGTATCACTAACGCTATATACTGATCCAGTACAAAAATATGTTACTGAGAACACATTACAATCTGACACCGCTGGATTCAGATGGCTTTGCTGGGGAACTTTGCTAAAAGATATCAAACCTGCCAATGGATTTTTAATTTTATGGTGACACATTCAGATGAAATGATGAATATGATGAAGATGTATGGTTTTGTAGTTAAATGTACCAGTAGATTATTTTCGGGCATAATTTGTGGCGCAATGAATTCTTTCTCATCATTTTTCTTTGGTTTTGATCAATTTATTGTAGCGTAAGGTATGCATCAAAGTGTAAATGAAGACTTTACCTGTCCTTTAAATCTCAGGCCTATAAACAGCACCGTTGAAGCAAACAAAAATTCCGAAGCTCTATAATGGGCTGGAGATTTAAATTGGGCTAGACTTGAGAACATTTTGTATTCTGCTAAAGTATTTAAACATAAAAGCCATTGCCCTCGTTTCTTACATGAATGTTGCCCATCCATCCAAGAAAGATATGTGTATTTAGGTTGTTCTATGTAGTATATTGATGTCATAGTTTGCATTTGAAAAGTTCTTTTTGTGGTTGTAATATGGTGTGAAGGTAGTAAAAAATCTCGGATTCTCTGTTTTCTCATACCACTCAGACGTATCATAAGTTTGCAGAATAACATGTTGGTTGCCAAATTTTTTTCCCCATCAACAGATATACTAAGATGAGTGGACCTCTCAACGTTTTGCCGTCCAATGTACATAAAAGTACAGAACGGACCGCTCAGGTTATACCACTCAATAAATCCAAAGGATTTGAAATAAGGTGCTCTGTACATGTATTGAATGCCAGCACTACATGGTGATGCATCTTGCCGGATCCATTTGGGAAGTGGAAGAAATGGTTCTGTTTCGAATTTATCTGTAAAAGCTTTTATTCTTGTATAATACTGAAACCAACATGATTGTTCAATACATAACTGAATCACATTATGAAGAGACTGCAAGCCCCTTAGATTAACATTTACTTTCTTTGCCTTTCCCCTTATTAGTACATTTATGCATTTATATGGACTGTATACATTTGATGCGATGAAAGGGAATATGTTATCAGGTATGGTGTGGCAATTCATCTGCACAGTGGGGCATGTGTTTCTTATCCCTTGCACATGGACGCTCATCACGAGAGACTGAATGGTATGAGACAAACATTGGTAAACCGTAGGTGGCGTTATAGTAAGTCTTACGGGTGACGAATTCCAAGGTACATAGTTATTTCGACATAAATTGTCAATACTTTCAGAGGAGCAACCGTGTAATGCATGTAGATAATATGTAATAGCACATCCGCGATTCTCCATTTCTTGGTACTCTAGATATGTTGCATTAATTTGAAATTTTGCTTTGAATATCTTTAGCGTGCAAGCTATCGTTGTTGACACAGGAGTATCATTTGGTACAAAATAAATCAGTGCACATTTTTCCTCTGGAACACGCAGGTCTATTTGTAATGGCCGCAAAAATAATATACTTCTATGTTTAATACTGTACGTAATAGACATAGGGAATCCTTGTTGATGTTCTAAAGTGTAACAAATGTTCGGGATTCCCTGGCATAATGTTGTTTTAACAAGCAATGAAAATTTCAAAAATGTTGCGGGCTCGTATAAATATGCTAAACAAATAATATGTTCCAAGGGGGAAAAAATAATAAGGCCTCTTTGTCTGGCATCTTTTAATAAACCAGAAGTGCATAATTGTGTTATAAGTAGCGTGTAATTTTTGAATGGAGCAAGAACTGCCAAGCCACCATACAGGCAATTCAGTAAAGGCCCAGAATACTCATATTGTATGAGTTCAATTTGAATGAAGTATCCTTTTTTTGTTGTAAAAGAGTGAACACAGTATGTTGGTCTGGAATGAAGTAGGTTAGGTGATATATGCATAAACATGTTTTTATTAATTGCATTTTTTAAGTATGTATGAATATAACAATTATTGGCCAATATTTCATAAGCATGCATTGCTCTTTCCGCAGCTTTATATCGAATGGACAGCGATACTAATTGAATACTGTGTTCCATATTGATAGCAAGGCTCAATATATGACCTTCCGACTGGACACAAATTTGAAAGATCTTTCCACAGTTTTCACAAACGTCTCCTGTATGTTTTTTTAACTCCTTTGTGCGACCGTAATAAATTACTAATGCAAATGGATGTTTTGAAGTTATTGTTCCGCAAAGATGGATTATTGTGGAAGGTAATGTATGAAGATAAAAAATGTGCTGAATCATAATGGGGGACAATCAGGCAGTCGGTTGTGTATGCTTCAGAGTCAAATTTAAGTTCATTACTTTTAACCCTGCCCATGCCAATGTTTTATGTTTATGCACAATACATCTTTTGCTCATGTCAAAGTTAATATCCACTGCACAAGAACGGCAAATACGTCCAGATTGAAGATGAACATGAATTTTGTTGACAGTAGCATATGCAACAAAAGGAGTCCAATTTCCACAATACACCAAACCACGTGAAAAGCCAATTGCGGAGTTGTCATATATTTGCAAAAACCTTTTTACGCACCGTGGAAAGGGATTTGGCAAAAATAATCTTCTCACATATAATGTGGCCATGAATGCCTGTGGTACAACCAAACTTAACCTTAATGTGACTACTTGTCTGTTTAAAACGTTATGAAATGATAAAACGCCACATAAAGCCTCAAATTGATAACTGTTGGAAGTATTTGTTCTTACTCTGGATGAAAACATACCCGTATTACGTCCTGAACAGCGTCTGTGTATTCTTTCCACACGTAGAACAAGATTTGCTTGTGTTAACGCAGGACACTGTGCGTCCAACAACTTTATAAGAGAATCCACATAAAAAGAAAACACATCATCTACATTTGATGGCCCAAGGTCATTGAATACTTGATATTTTGCTAAAACCGAAGTACTTCCCTGTCTTGTGTAGTTCCGCACAAATGTTAACATGGATTCAATATGTACGCAAATATGTTGTGCACTTGAAAACATAACATCTGTCCCAAATGTGTTGCATATGGAGCCTATCACTGGCCAGTTTCTCGAAGGTCCGTCAAAGATGTCTGCTATAGAAATGTCACACTTTCCAAACTGAGTCAAATTGTAATTGTCAATTTTTAATTCTAATTCCAATTTAATTTTGAACAACCGTGAAACTGTTACCGTCCAGATAACTGCGATGTTATGAAGGTGAAAGCCAAAAGGTAATAAAGTATGATGACTTTTCCTGCAAAGGATGCCACACACGCTACTTGATTGCCATGAAAATATATTTTTGTACATACATGACGACACATCGGTCGTGGCTAGGCAATAAGGAAATATATTTACCGTAACACAAACTAATCTCTTTGTAAACAAAGTATTTGATTGGCATTTTTTAAATAGATGACTTATCTCGTTCTCCACATAGGGCCACCATGAGGCATTCTTGGGCGACATTATTTTGTTCATGTCGTTGATAACAAAGTGCAAATGCCCGAAACAAAGGACTAAAAATAAAATTGCTGAAAATTTCATGATTTGCAGTACACATGCTTTCCACTCTGCGTATCCTTGGAAATCAGAACACAATTTTTCTTTATGTGCATTGTTACGGTACTCTTCATAACTCCAGATGTATGGAATGGGAAACAATGATTGGTGAATGGTAGTCTGTTGTTTTAATTAACATTGTGAAATGTGGTGGTAATACTGATAAACATAATTTGGTTTTGATACATAGACATGTACAACACATGTAATATGATTGGACAATCGTATCATGACGTGCTTTGATGCTTTTGTGTCTGTAAGTGTGGGTAGCCAACCCCTTATGTACATATCCAAATCAAATCAGATTATAAGAATGTGTATTTAATTCAAAGTTATGGTATAGTCATTCCAAAATTGTAATAAAACTTCCCTGCTGATCATTAAGACTCTGACATGACATACGTTTCTTGCATTAGTTCTTTTGATAATGAGCTAATGATTATCAAAGAAACAGATCCAATCTTCATGCTTCTTCTATCCGAAGAGTCAGTCATTTATTACCATGCCTAATACTTGGTTGATGATCATGAGCCTGGCCTTCCACTTTAAAAGTCACAAAATGTTCCAGGGGGGGAGAATGGCTTATATTTGGTATGGTGTTAAAGAACTGAAGCGCAGGAGTGACATATTCGATCAGTTTTGCAAAACTGGAGCGTTTCAGTAAATCAAAGTATAACGGCTTGTGACGTGACAACTGTAGTTACGTCCTGTATTGTACTATGTAACGTATGACGTTATCAAGGTGTGTTGATCTAAAATGCCATGTACTGGCTTGGGTTGGCACATCTTTTTTGACAAACGGTCCAGGATGAAAAGAAAATGTGTCCCACTAGCTACACATGCGGCTTAGATACGTATCTCAAGTGGGCGTCAATGTACCTGCAAATGAACATCACAGGAAGTACAAATGGCCTGGTGCATTCTCTATGTTTATTTGAAATAAAGCTAGGGAGTAGGTCGGGGATCTGCACAACATTATGGTGTATAGACTGTGTCAGTATGTGTGCACATTTTTTTTTTTTTTTTTAAACATAATAACAACTGCATGGATGTTTTAAACTGAGATGAGTTGTACATCCCAAGCCTTAGTAGCAGCGGTTATATACTGGAGTTGCGATTGTCCAGTTACTGACATTCAGGATTAATTCCATGGCAAAACAAGAATAGAGCTGGTAAAATGTAATGTAATACAAAAACGAATATGCTTATTTTTCCATGACATTGAGACTGACAGATTCCAATGTGCATAACTGATGGATCCAAACATATTCTCCTCTCAGTCTGAATATTTCTGCTTTGTTTTTTTTGGAATATGTTCTAAAATTGGGATTTTTAGATGGAGACCATTATGGTCATTCCTGTCAAAGTGTCTTCCTAACTATTCCTGAACACATTCTCTATTTATATTGTTCATTGCAGGCTAGATAGGTCTAAAGATAGAACAGGTTGTGTTCACAGGAATACCCTTGCAGTATGCCATATTTCTTTTTGTTTCTTAACTATTGTGTAAGCCCTGAATATCTATTTTAGGCAATATCTCCAAGTTTGATAGTTACACATAGTTCAAGTTATGAACCATTCACTGGGAGTGGCGTCTTGGTTTTAGGATCATCTGACGAACGATTTAAGCACAATATTCTTAAGCTTGGTGCTTCTCCAATATCCTTAGATTACATCCTTGTCACTATAGGGCATATTTTGAGTATGAAATTGTACTCTAATTGTTCTGCTTAATGTTGTTAAGGGTGGTTTTGTTGCATTAAATTTTGTGATTAAGAACATTTTTTTTCCATTCTCTGTTGTGAGTATCCTGTGTGCTCCTGTTTTGCAGCATCATGGACCGGTCAGCAGCCTGTACGTTCTGTAGTGTCTTTAGGAGTTTAGTTGGATAATCGGGTACTGGAAAGATTTTTCCGTAGTGTTCTTCAAAATCATGCTGGTGGATGGACATTATTTTGACACTTAACAGCTGGTCATATGGACCAGCTATTATTGAAATATCGGTCACATTACTTTATTGGTGTGATGGTTAGTATCCGACTTAAGGATATATATCAGGTTACAATGGGTTAAACCATCGTTTTTGCTATTTTCACACATGTTATGCACTTTTCCTTTAAGTTTTGTATGCCGGAATCTGATTTCAGGTTGTGCAAAGGAAAATTGTGAATTTTGGCAAAAGTATTGGGCCTGGTTCTCACTGTTTGGTGTGGCTTCGGCTGGGGACTAGCTAAGCTTCTAAGCTCCGCCCTGCAGGAATCCAACAGGAGCCTCATTTACATACAGCAGGTGTGAGCGCTTCTGCGCACACTCCGCACAAGCAGACTACGATCAGCTGGGCAGGCAAACCCCATTATCGCTTTGTGTACAACTCTCATTTGAACATATCCATGTAAACTCAGACTTCCGTCCTCTTGTTGCGCCAATACTTGTTCTTTCGCTCAGTTTCAGAGTTCCAACTTTACAAGTTGCACACACAGCAACGGCATCAACACAAGCCTGCAACTGAGAACAGTCCCATAATCGGTATCCCTCTGGCTGTTCATTCACATCTCTTTGTTCATAACAATCTGACTGTAGATCTAGCCTCGTGGACCACAAAGTCTCCGAGTTTCTGGGCACTAGCACTGCAAAATCGTTTGTCCAGACCGGGTTGCCTTGTGGATGCTGTGGTGTTCACCGAATCAGTATCCGTGACCTTGGCCCCGACTTTGTTTGACCCTGACCCAGCAATGCCAGACTCGCCCGGGGTCTCCGTGAGGCTCACGTCGGGTTGCAGGGTCGTCTCCACTGGAGGGAACTGATTGCAGTATGATCCTAGATCAGACGCTTTGAGTTCACTTGCAACTGACGCGGGCATCGGTCTGCGCATAGGTTTTTTCTTTCTCGGCATCTTTGCAATAGCACTTTCTAATCACACAAATGTAAGCAACGATCCTCTGAACTTGATAGAAACTTTCTGAACTGAGACTGAAGTTCCGCTTTACTGACACCTGTATTGGGCCCCACGCAAGACGGCAAACATCGTAGAACCCGGTTGCCCCGTAGCCACCTGTCAGTCATTTGTCGGCCAATCAGGGTAAACTTGAGAAACCCCAACATGGAATCCAAAGTGACAGATGAGCACGATTATAACATTTTTGGATGTAAAACCTCTAAAATAAAGCAATCTTTGAAGTTTGATGCTCCAAACTTGTCCATTTACTCAACAGGTAGGAGTGCGTAACGGAATACCAAGGTGTCATTGCGATCAAAGGCCCAAAGAATAGCGTAAGTCCTATTGAAGTCGGCATTTGCTTTGAAAGCGTTTTTCTCGGCATCATTCCTGGCCTTTGTTTCTCAACTTCTTGTGAAATCAACTTCGCAAGTTTTGCTCATAGAAACCTGGGGTTTGTGGCAAACTGTTCACAAGAATATAATCTTTAAAAACGTGTCTCAGATTTTTTCTATGTTGAGTGGTTTTCTCTCTACAGCGAGCCAAAAGTCAAAACCTTTGATGTAAGAATGGAATGTCATCTTTTCAACTTTAAACGTGAGTATCTCCACAATGGCGCAAACAATGAAAAAAGTGAGACACGTTTGTGTAGAAAACCATGTCTGCTAGCTTTTGCAACAGAAATGTACATGTTCAAGCTCAAAATAAAAAAGTAGATTTAACAATTGTGTGATTTTTTTTATGATCACTTTACCTGATTGGTGTGTCAACACAGAAGAACTGGTACAAATGAAAATGCTAACAACTTATTTCCAGACTTGTTAGCTTTCAGGAAATATATAGTTTATGGTACTTTTAGCGTATTTTCAGACTTTTATTAAATCATTTGTAAGACTCATGCGTAACCTGATATATACCCTTAAGAAGCCCAATTAAGGCATTTCCTTTTCCTAGGGATGTTTTATTATAGCGCTTAATTTAAATTGGGGGGTGCAGAGGAAGCATTGCCATTCCAGCCAACAGACTACAAACATTTTGGTGTGTAATCATCCTAGTTAGTATAATTGATCTGTTGGTTACAAATGTTAAATTCTGGGGTCACAGATCGTAGCAATATTCAATAAGAAATATTACAAGACACATAGACGAGAACTTAAAAAAAGGGTTCAATTATTTTTCAAAAGTTCAAAACCTAGACTTCATCTTACAGTATACACGTATAAAATCCTTCAACATGGGCAAACATTTTGTGCACAACCAGGAAACATATTTTTATCATACAGATTTGAATAACTATTTTGAAGTCTGTCAATTAACATTCCGGAGGAAACCTTCATATTTTCACCGATGGATCATATTTAGCTTAAAAGCAAAACAAGCTGAACAGTATATAATGTAATCATATACCTACTCGTGAGATCGTGCATCCATTGAATGACAATTGTTCTTAAGATGAATCTGATATGTGGCATGATACTATACAAGATTTTCTGCATGGACAGGACAAACGTAATATCAAAATTCTCCTTCTCTGTGATTCCAGTAGCAACAGAATTGAATATTAGGTAATTACGCTCATAAGCAGTGTGGTTATTGTTTGAGCACTGACAAACTAAATACCTGATACGCATCATGACTGTTTTTAATAACTTGATCTGGACTGTTGCCCATGGTCTTGCTTTTGTTATTGAACTTTGATAGTAAATGTGTGCATTTACTGCTGAAAATCTCATTGTATTGCGACAAATGTTTATAATGTACTTTGCGCCAAGCCCATACAAGTACATCAAGATGAAACATGATATTACCACAGCAAAATAAAAGAATGGTGAACGTGACGAACAAGTATTTTGCCAGGCCAAAAGCATGTATCTGATTGAAAGCAGAATATCTCACAATTTGAAAGCATGTAAACATAAGTAATCCACACTTAATACTGTCATCACCGTCTGAACGTTAATCAGTTACACTCATCCAATTCCAAAATATCATTTTATAACGGTGCATCATGTTATACTATAACGTAGATAATTTTGCCTCACATTACATATTGCTTTTCTGTCTGCAAACAGACATCTTCGAACCTTTCTACTAGGTCAAGACTTTTTGTTCTACATGTAGTTATGAAAAACATCTGTCGAGAAAAGCTAAACAGAACATACGTAAAAAAAAAACAAAACACCATTAGTTTTATTTATTTTCTCAATTGACGGAAATCATTTTCTTCTCAATAGCCCTGTAAAGTCAAAGGGAAGTATGAGTTTGGGATACTCAGTTTATATACTATGATGTGCATGTCAAATTTGTCTCAAAAGCATGGACAGATATAGTAGTATGAGACAATTATGCCTCAATATCGCAGTTAATTGGGTCCAAATCAAAATTCGGCCGACTCTAGACAGCCCCGCAACATGATCAAGCAGCACATTAACCATTGAATATCTAAAGATAAGCTGTCACATTGACAACATAAAATAATAAACTGTCATGCACAGGTACGACTTGAAGTAAGTGGTAATTTAAATCAATTTGCTGGTTGAAAGTTTCAACTTTATGAAATATCTTGCCTCATACACACATTGCATAAAATGTAAGCAACAATTGTCAGGTTTACATATTTACTACAACCTTTATAAAATACTTCAAATCCACCTGGGATCAATATAATAAATTTTCACTATGATACAATGCATCAAGGCATACACACCTGTGACCACCACAAGTGCACGCAATGCTACAAGGAAAATAAAGCCGGCGACAGTGTTTTTGACATGTACTTTGCCAATATGATAATAAAATGCAAAAAGTATGACCCACGATTGCCATAAATTCAGTCTTGTTTGTGCACATAACAAACAAAGTCATCCTCTGTATGAGATTTAAATATAATAGGTCATCCATCAGTTCGGTGTTACTAAAAAAATTAAAGGAAAGATAAAGACTGTGAATTTCATCAGTTATATATATTTTTGAACGACATGCTATCTAGCAGATTAGCATTTTCTGGCCTTCTTACAATGTGGTTGGCCATACATAACAGCAAGAGAAGGAAAAGGAGTCTATTGCCAAGAGGGTTTGATGCCGTGGTAAGTGGTGGGAAAACAGATGTGTCATACTGTTATCAGTAAAACTGCTACTTAGCCATCCCTTGATCACCATCAGAGTAATGATATATGTATATACATATATAAGCGCCGAAACATATGTATATATATAGCTTTCAAACATTTGATATTTAGTGTGACAGATAACATCACCACCAAATTTTACGGCATTTATTTATGGTGATGGGCCAGGTTAAATATGATAAGATGACATGCAATATGAAATAGCTTCTTTCCCAACTACAATGACACACAATATAGCTGCTGTGCGCGAGTCCGATTGATCAAACACCCTTGGTGTGTATGATTGACAAGGTCCAGGCAGCAACCCTGAATGCAGAACTGCAGGAGGTTAGGGACAGAATCAGGGTTGTTGGGGATAGAATCTGAGTGCAAAGGCTGCTAGGAGAGGTGAGGGGGAGACTAGTAGGGAGGATGCGAGTCAGGGACAGGAAGTGTGGGAGGGGGGCAGGTTGATGCAGCAGAGGTAGAAAGGAAGGAGAACAGTTATAAGAGAGTACTGGAGAGTTACTGGTAAGACAATCAAACATATGCAGTAAGTTGTGATGAGTATCCATTTGTGAAGTGTCACAATGCTGCAATAGAGGAGGTAGTTTGAAAGCAGGCTTCATCGCTGATGTCACTATTGTGCTGGTGAAGGGGGGAAGCTATCTTATATTGACACATCACTTACTTTCTCGGCTCTTTCAGCCTGTTGTTTGTCCATTTCATCAGCCTTGATCAGTAATGGTCACTGATTACTATGTTATAAATACTGTACATATTGTCGTTGGTGAGACAATCAAGCATGTACAGTATTTTGTGATGGGTATCCATTTGTGAAGTGTCATTATGTTGCAATAAAGGGGAGGTAGTTTGAAATCAGACTTCATTGCTGATGTCACTCCCGCAGATGCTGAAGGCGGAAGACTGTCATCAATTGACACATCACTTATCTTCTCCACTTTCTCTGCCTGTTGTTTTTCTATATCACTGCTCTCATTGATAATGAATCAAACTGGGCCTTCAAAGTGTCAATACAATAATCCACGTTACCGCAAAATAAAAAAAAAAAAGTTTTCATCAGCTTTGAACTGCCATTGCAACAGATTATATGGCATATTCTCTATTCTCTCCTCTCTACTACTTTCACAAAAATTTACCTGTCCCTCACTGCTAAGTCTGAACAGCTGACAAATGTTCTTTTCCTTGATACCCAGTAGGCTGTACTGGCTGAAAGACCCTCCTAGTTCCTGCCATTTATTGACAGTGATTCTGGCTTTGGTCTCACCCATGGTATAAATTTGCAATCAATTCCCAAAGGTGGCATCCTCGATGAAAATATTTACCATGTTGAGATAGAATGGATTTCCAAAAATTTGTGTCAATGCAAAATATAAATGTCCCAAAATTCCATAACACATAAGCAACACAAATGTGAAACCACAACAGTATGCAATAATGATGGAGGAATAGTCACAATGTTCAATAGTCTGTTCAGCAATAAGACATGTACATTACAAGCTATGGTTCCACATTGTTCCTTTTATGTACCGCAGTGTTCAAACGGCACAGAAACCTGCCATGGAATTCAATATTGCACATCAGAGAGAAAAGAAAAACACTTTTCAAATTTCATGTACACTAATGTTTGAAAAGAACCAAAATTTCTCTAAATAGTGTATGGATTAAATTAGCATCTGATGCAACCGCAAATCAAAACACATCACAAGTATGTTGCATCTTAAAATTAAACTTCAAAGGCATGTGGTAAATGTGAACACAGAAAAAATATTTTCCTGAATATATATGCTGATGACACAAAAGTCACCTTCACCATATAATACCAGTAAAACTGAAGATCAAAATGTTCTGTAGGCTGAATTTGCTTTTACATGGCACAGAGACTATCACCAAAATAAATTATATCCAACAGGGATAAATTAGTGTAAATTATTGCAGGAATTACAACAGTGATTCTGAATTTTTACACTTACATTTACCACCATTCACGTCAGCTTGTCTGCAGTAATGGCAATCCCCATAGCAACCCTAATTAGCATGTTTGGCGTGGTAAATTTTGAAATCTCTTTCTACACAGATCTGACTTGAAAATATATCTTATAATTATTACTTTGGTCAAAAAAAAAAAAAATAAAACAAAAACAAAACAAAACAAAACAAAAACAAAACCAAAAACCCACAGCTATTATGAATGAAATATCTATGCTGAAAGGACAGAACCCTGGCCTTAAATCGCGTTTTTACTTGTAATCCCGCTGCCGATTACTGATGGTGTATGTAATGGCAACACTGCTGGTTTTTCTGTTTCAGCTGTGAGGAAAATTACTGACAAATCGTCAATAAATTAGCGTATATCCATATCAATGCCTGACACCAATATTGTGGAGTTTCCACATACCTTTTAGACCAAAAAAATGTTTGAAAGAGGTGAATGATCCATAATATGGTGCATTAGAACTGTGAATTGTTAGCTCTGAAGTTGTGCAGGATAAGTAGGACCAGGAATGCAGTAATAGGGCAAGGAAGACGGAAGTCGAATTAGCAATGGATCATATGAAAGTTGCGAAATCCCCAGGACCAAGTGATGTGTTAAATAAATTAATCAAGAAAAGATGAAAAGGAGGTTGTTGCAATGCATGGGTTGGCTGCTTGACAAAGTTTTAGAGGCACGGGAAATCCCCAAGGGAATGGAGAGAAATGATGATAACTTAGATCCTAATGAAGGGTAAGTTGAGCAGCTTGATCAGTGCAGAGAATAGCAACAGCATCAAATAGTCTACAAAAACATTTATCATATTTGTAAATTGCAATCTAACACTGACAGTATAGACATTGGGAAATCTTTGCATGGGTGCTGTACAAAAGCCTGGTGTGGAGAGATCCAGAATATTTTCTGGCCTGGCAGAAGAGCTGGTGATAATTGTTTTAGCTTGTCTTAAACTTGAGAAATGTCAAGTAAGAGGACACAAAAGCTGTATTTGTCCTTTTTGGATTTTCAAAAAGCATACGATAGGGTGTGGAGAGATGCATCATGTCCACAAATGGAAGAGTTAGGCTTTGGGGCCGTCTGAATTCGAAGCTTTGAATAGACATGTAAAATTGCACGGTGAGTCTGGGTAAGATCAAAAAGGAAGGAGCGCTGCTGCATTTGGATTTTAAGCTAGGATGTGTTCATGCTGTATAGTTTTTGCTTTTTATATACATGCGTTGGGTGAACAGTTGGTACAGAGGGTAAGAGCTGTAATAGTGGGAAATGAGAGGATACCAGGTTTGTTTTTTGCAGACGATTGTCCCTTTAAGTAACACAGAGGACGAATTACAAAATTTTATCAAAATAGCAAGGGGACTATGGGAAGAAATGAATGTTCGAGTACAGTGAGAAAAACTGTAAGGACATTAACCTGGGTCTGGGAAAGTTTGAGCTTCCAAAAACGGCGATAGGAGGTAATTAAGACAGAAAAACTAAATGATTATGAATAATTGGGTGTTAGTATTAAAGCTACAGGTCGAGGAATATTTCGTTACCAAGTTGGCAAAATCTGGCAGAATGTCAATAGAACAAAAGGTATGATTAAACTTACAGCAGCAAATCGTTCTAATAAAGCATTCACAGGGAGGGTGCTTTGGGATAGTATATCAGTTCCAGGTGTGCAGTATAAGTTGGACATAATATCAATGAATGAGAAAGATCTTCGATGGGTGGAGAGAGAGAGAGAGAGAGAGAGAGAGAGAGAGAGAGAGAGAGAGAGAGAGAGAGAGAGAGATGCTAGGGGACACACCCTGTGTGTCAGCAAAAGCAGTATAAGGGGCATTTTCTTGCTTGTATGTCCAAGATAGATGAGCAAAGCTAAAGTTCGGATATTCGGGCTACTTGCAGGATCAGGAGAAAATAGGTGGTGCAGGAAGGTGTATCTTGAATCAGACAAAGAACAGACAAAGTGGGTGTTAGACATAGACATGGTAGCAGAGAGGTACAACTTGAATGGGCAAGATGAGATTGACACTTTATGGAAGATATAAGTTGGTAAGGTTGTGGCAGGGAAGCACCAGGAAGACTAGAGAAAGAGTCTGAACAAAGCTGCGCATTGAAAGCTTTTCAAATTTTAGAGAACAAGTGAAGGGAAAAATGTTGGGATGGAAGTAAAACTTTAAGAACTGTATTCAAGGGCGAGGGGGTGTAAATAATTTCCGGAAGCAAGAGCAGAAGTGGACAGAGGGGAGTAATGGGAAGTGCCAAGAATGTAAAGAAGATATGGGCAAGAATATGGATCATTTGCATTCGTACCACCTGTTGCCTTTTGTGGGTGACTGCCTGTCTCTGGTCAGGAATGAGACTTGTTTCTTCACATTAGTGTCGAAAGATGGGTGTTCATGTTGTGGTTACTCTTGGGGTTCTTTGCTGTCATTGTTGGGTTGGAATTTGTCAGTGTGGGTGTTTTTCTGGGATGTGTGGTGCTGAGAATGCCAGCACTTCAGATAGCAACTATTTGCGGGTTGCACAGAAAAAGATGAGGCATGTAGCACCCAGAAAAAAAAATAGAAATATGATAGAAAGTGATGGATCAGTATGTATGAATGGGGCTGAAGGGTGAAATACGCTCATGAAATCCATGATTGAAATGATTCAAGGGTCTGCTCCGTCCGTGGACAATGCATGGCACGGAAATGTAGGGAAATAAGTGTCACATTTAAATGGATTTAGAGCATTTTTTATGAAACCAACAAAAAGGGTTTCTTTGATCTGCGCATGCATACTCATGACTTTCGGGAATATATTTCACCCCAATGTATTAAAAATTAAAATAAAATTATTTCATGGAGTGTTTATTTCTAGATATAATGATGTATAACGATAATAGTGCATTAAAGTTTAAATTATATACCAAACATAATTTCGAATTCAACATTGTAAATTACCCTGGCATGGATAGTGCTGTTGCACGTTGGCCACCACATGGTTATATGAGTAAAGGTTAATTACTTTTGCAGCTTTATGCAACAAAATTTTGGCAACTTTAATTGCTGTCATTTCATGTCTATTTCAAAACTTGGCAAGCAGGGTTATTCAGAAAAGAAATTAATGCGATTGTTTGGGAAGTTTCTGGATAAAAATGAAAATGTGTTATACAGATATTAGGTAATTTTGAGATATTATATAAATAAGGTAGTAAATATGTAACATTTAATATCCGTTAACCGGTATATAAAATATCATAAAGTTGTTGGTTTGTCCACCTTGGACAGCTGGATCAGTTGCCTTTAGTGGATGTGTACCTGAAGTCGGGAGATTTGTTCCTTTACATTAGTATTAGAAAATTGACGTCGATGTTTTGGTCACTATCAAATCGCTTTGCTGTCATTGTTGGGTTATAATTTATGAATCTAGGCAATGTTCTGAAGTATTTGCTGGTCGATAACTGACGGGTTTTGATCATGGATGGCTTTTGTTTGCTCGGATTTTTGGTGAAATTTTTCTAGCATTGTGAAAACTGTTGTCCACTTCTATTTTTCGTAACAGTTATTATTTCTATGTTGTCGATATGACATCTTATCTTCTTTCAATATTCAATGAATAGTGTATTGCTTGGTGGATATTCAAGTCTTGCTGTTATGAATGGTGATGCTTGCTTGCTTGTCGTGTTATGAGCCATTTTTGATTTGGACTGATTTTCAACTGTGATATTGATGCATAATGGTCTGGTATTACTACTCATACAATTCAGGCATCATAATTTTTGACTGAAAAGCGACAGGACCCATTATTTTGCAAAGCATATAAATTTGTAACTATTCAGATTGTATATTGTGTATTTCGGCGATAACGCAGCTTAAATAAAAAGACAATAACCATCATCGTAATAATAATAATAAAGAAACCAACGTCAGTTTGACTTTTGATGGTAGCCATCATGTAGTATTTAATAGTAACCAAGTGGCTACGATCCACCATTGTTGAGACATAAGCAAAATGTCAGTTTGACCTTTCTAGGTCAGTCAAGGTCAAAATTAACAACACGAAAAGAAGCCTCCCGGGCCAATGTATTAGCAGCCGTATGCAATGAAGACCACATCACTGAACTATAACCCTCCACACATTAAAATTAGAACTGTGTATTAAAGAAAATTATGTTTAAAATATACCCCAAACTTCAAACCCCTGAATCATGAATCTGGAAATCATAATGCGTGCAACCAACTGAATTAATCAATGTGATAGAATTGATTTGAGAGCTTCCGATTCCAGTAGACAACATGGTCGTGAATTTTTGATCTGAAGAAAAAAAATATATAGATTTCACTGTTAAAAGACCATCCAGACTCACGGGTTATGTGGAGATTTGAGTACCAAATAATTCGAAACACCAGCAATAAGTCCAATAAAGACTCGCTAAATCACCAGTTCCATTCAGATTTGGGTCGGTACGAACTTGTCAAGCCGTTGAAAGGTTTTAAAGAACAAATCAACTATTGTGTAACAGAGGGTCTAGTAGACAAGAAGTCCAAGCTGGTGGTCCTTACAAGGATAGTGCAAACCTGTTCATCCAGGTCTAAACCTATTACCATTTATAAACATTAACCTTGAGGCTTGATTTATGATAAAAATTTAGCGGACCAGTGCATGCTAGCTTTTTCTGTTCTATTTACTAACAAGGCTCTCTAGCATTCCATTTCCCACAGTTGCCCTGGGTGAAGAGGTGTTTGCTCCCCTCTTGACTGTGATTTTCACAAAAATAATTATATAAGTTCACCGCACCTTAGTGTCACTCTGGTTAACATTTGGTGATGTGATGCACATTGGTATGAGGCTCAACTTAGAATAGATCCTGCTTCTTTATCACCAAAGACTGAAAAGTGGACATCACCTTAATGTGGCTTAGCTTAGGTAAGCATATGATATTGCATACCCAGGTAGATCGTATTCATTATAAATTGAGCTAAATACTGTGATACAGAATTTATTTACACTATTTATGCTGTCTTCATCTTTATGCATCAGCAACGAGAGTATACAGTGAGTAACTACAAACAAATTATATTTTCTGTGCAGCATTATATTGCTATTGAATATATAGGTTGAAATAGGTTGAAACTTTGGTATTTCAAAAAATATCATGTGGATTTCTATGCACATATTAATAAGGTATTTTCTAAGTATCAGTAAAACACATGGAAATATGTTTTGGTATTGTAATTTTGAAGCTGAGATTGTTTTATCTTGAGTTTGATCAAACTTTCATTACTTGAGCATAAAAGTTATTATAGTTGAAATTTACATAAAACGAAATAAGGCTCATCTAAGTTCTGAGGTATCATGGTGAACAATACAGGCCTTCTATTTTCTCATCCCTAGGATATAATGACAAAAATTTAAGGAATAATTACTCAGTTAATGATATAAGTGAATTTTTTTTAACCAATTTTAGGCCTATTGTGCTGTATTTTTGATTGAAAAAGTCACATAGAAGAACTTTACCATGTTTCATAATAAATAAATCAGTATCAAATTTAGTTGTCCTGTGTTCACGCGGAGACCAAGTTTTGGCGTTTCAATTCAAATTTTGACATGTCACGCAATTCCAATGTAAATATAGTAGTCTGACTTAAAATTCTTAATTATCCTGTCATTGTTTGGATTATGTCTGTGAACTATGATCATGTAATTACCTTTCATAGCTGTACATTAAAATTAAGGGCTAAATTTGTTTTAGGCCTACTTTAAATGCTTGTGGGTGTTTTCCAAAGTGGGAGGATTGGGATCCCGTAAAACTGGTTTAACCCACTGGCAATATGTTCGTAACCTGTTCCAAGTCAGGTAGCAGATACTCTCATTCTTTTAAATTGTATTACTGTCGGTCATGGATCCTTCCGACGATCAACACTAGCATGTCTCACTATTTCATAAATGATACTGGATCTGACAAGGTTGAGATGGTATTCGGTTTGGTCTCATCACTATCATTCAAACCTGTTGTTCGCTTCTCTTTTCAAGGAACTTTTATATATTTGATAACAATTTGAACATCCAGGCATTTTCTGCACATATTGCAGTGCAGCAAGTGTTCCAAGTGTAGTGGGACTGATGTTGTTTTTTTCATAATTGTCTGATGAATATAGTTTGTTATTGTTAAGGTCATGTCAGGTTGGCTCAAGGTGTTTAATGTAAAGCTGATACATGGTTACTTTCAATAAATGGGTCAATTTATGCATATTTGGCTTTCTATTGCTCTCTCTCTCTCTCTCTCTCTCTCTCTTTCTCTCTCTCTCTCTCTCTCTCTCTCCCTCTTTTGCTTGTATCAATAATTAGCATCTAAATCAGCTGACTGACAAGTTGAGCTTTGTCTGATTATCAATGAAAAAACTTTGAAACTGTTACATGGAAAACAGCAATACTTACAGTTACATTTGGGAAGTTTCTTTCTTTCTTTCTTTCTTTCTTTCTTTCTTTCTTTCTTTCTTTCTTTCTTTCTTTCTTTCTTTCTTTCTTTCTTTCTTTCTTTCTTTCTTTCTTTCTTTCTTTCTTTCTTTCTTTCTTTCTTTCTTTCTTTCTTTCTTTCTTTCTTTCTTTCTTTCTTTCTTTCTTTCTTTCTTTCTTTCTTTCTTTCTTTCTTTCTTTCTTTCTTTCTTTCTTTCTTTCTTTCTTTCTTTCTTTCTTTCTTTCTTTCTTTCTTTCTTTCTTTCTTTCTTTCTTTCTTTTATAAAACCTAATTCTTTTTCTGATAAATGCAGTAGAATTTTGCAATAATTAGGACCGTTTTACATTTTGACCTTTTAAACTTTATAGAACCATGAGTTAGATGTATAGTATGCTTGGCTGACTTGCAGATGACTAACAATGGCATACTACATTTTTTGAATTCTAAATCATTACCTTAATAAATGATTTATTAGATGACTTGTGGGATTCTATGCTTCCTTGAACTTTGAAATTTCCTTTCAAGAAAATTTCTGGCAACCATACTTGAAATGTGACTGGTATGCTAACAAATGTTGGCTAGTGTAATGCAATTTTTGACTACGGTTTTATGTTTTGAGGCCTGATGTCACTTGTTTCTAGCTGATGTTTAACATTTGAATCAGTGTACTTGCAAACTCTGACAATGTATTGACTTTTCATGACTATATTTGCACATTCAAACACTTTTATTTTTGAAATATTCTTAGTTTATCTCCTTTAAAACAACAGCATCCCTTTAATTACATGTCAAAAACACATCGAATTGTATCATCATGTTGTTTGGATTTTTATTGATGGTCATTCAGGCCTAGGGGGCTTTTCTGATGGATTGATGTTGGTCTGAGTGTCACTTTGAGGACTAATATAGATGATGAACATCGTTGAGATGTTGGTTGCAACTAGTACCTGTTTAAATTCTGAATTTTATTGACATTTTCAACAAATTAGGAACCTGTGCTTACAGATTCTCTGATGTGCTGCAAATTGTGGTCCCTTTTCATGAATTGTACGGTCCTATATGCACATGATTGATTCACCTGTTCAAGCCAAATTACTGAAATAGGCCTATAATTTTAAACAAAACTTTTTGCCTTCTGTCATGTTAAAACTAGACATGCCTTTTTTGACCCTATGGACCTTTGTACATACGTTTTGGACTCTTTTGAGAAAAGACAAACTATAAATTTATGTGATTCAGCTATACATACCAAGGAACATTGCCTTTGGTCGGAATTGACTTGGATTTGTTACATTGGGACTACGGTTTGGATATGGTAATGACACTGTCTAATAATCTGGGAATTTATATTAACCCATTTTGTCAACATGTTTATACTGCGCAACACTGTGACCTCTGTCATGGCTGCACAGCTCGTACAAAGTATTTAAATACTTTATATAGATGTTGAATATACACCTTCTAGAGAGATTTTTTTTCCAGACTGGTATGTTTCAGGCGATTACATTGCTAGTGCAATTCGGTGTTGAACTCTTTAAGTGCTACACGGATTCCATACGCTTGTAAAGAGTAGTTTTTTAATACAGATGACATAAGTATTGTATATACCTATTTTTAATACGGTTGCATAAGTTTTATGTAGATCTATCTTTTAAATACAGAATTGATCAAAAGTATACCTATTCATGTTTTACACTATACTTTATTGGGGCAACTATACCCAATACACAAGTTGTATGGAACAAGAAATTGTGCAGTAAATGTACTTTTTACATTGAAATACTTATTATGAAATCAGCTTATATATCTGTCTATTCTACATCTTGCTAAATACATATTCGGCATGATGACACATTGCCCAGACTTGTTCTAATGGAGACAATATTACCTGTAGTTAGCACTACAGTGGCTATAAATTTCAGAACTACAGAGGCTATACACAAATGGTATACTTTACTTTTTTACCAATACGCCTTCCTTGGTTAAATCTAAGCTTCTCAAGCTTCAATCAATCAGGGCCAGTGGCCCCAACGATATAAATCTGAATGTGATTCGCCAAAGTCTTGACATTAATGTACCCTTAACACTGTTATGTTCCAAATTACTGCAAAGTGGCCAACTCCCAATGCACTGGAGACATGCCAATATTACACTTTCCACAAAAAGGGTTCTCGAACTTCCCCAAAAAATATCATCCAGTGGCTCTTACAAGCCAGATAGTTAAAATTGTAGAACGAATCATCCAAAGTGGGGTGCTTACACTTTTACAGACAGACAATCCCATACATTGGGACCAGCACAGATTTCAAGGTCGATGCTCTTGCGTAACCCAAATACTGGAATGAATGTATGATTGGTCAGCAAACTTTAACAACGGAGTGAGACTGCTATCATATGCTTGGATTTTGCCAAAGCACATGATTTTGTGCTTCAGAAACGATAAGAGCATAAACTGAAACAGGTTGGCATATGTGCCAAATTTTTGCATTGGCTAAAGAAATTTCGTAACAGTCGTAGACAAAGAGCCATTCTCAGGAATGCTCTTTCATCTTGCCAACCCGTCTCTCGTGGTGTCCCCCAAAACTCTATTATAGGGCCATTACTGTTGTATACTTATGGAAATGAAGTCCCTCGCAAAGTCTGCAGCGAAATGTTTTGCCAATGATATGGCACTCTATGGGGGTATTAATACCAGAGAATACTGCAATTCATCACAAGAAGGTTTCAATGCTTAGGCCAGTTGGTCTCGGCAATGGCTCTTCACATTCAATGCTTCTAAATGTGTTGTATTGAAGATACGAGAGACTGTTAATCATTTCTACACCTTAGACCGCATTATTCTCTCAGAAGCATTCGGACAAAGAGATTTAAGAGTGATTATATCAGATAATCTCACCCCCAAAGAAGCATACAGTTAGTATTGTAAGTAAAGCAAATCAGTGCAATGACATGATCAGAAGATGTTTTACTGGTATGACTGTAGACAAAATTATTATACTTTATAAATCAGGCCAATTTTAGAGTATTGGTCTCCAGTGTGGAACCCATGGCTACAAAAAGACATTGATATGTTAGAGAAGATCCAAAGGATGTGTCTTAATATGTGTACCCACCATATTGAGCTGGCGATTTTACAGGACAGGAGGCAGCCAATTGATTTGGGGAAACTTATTAATACTTACACAATTATTACAAGACAGACCCAAGCACTTTTAAGCAACCTACAAGATAACTAAGAGGACATAGTCAGAAATTAGTGAAACCGTATGCAAGAAGAGAGATCCATAAAAATTCTTTCTGCCACGTGGTCGTGTCCACATGGAATACACTATCAAAAGGAGCTGTCTCTGCCACCTCCCTCGCCAACTTTAAAACGGAATTGACAGTCCCGCCCGACGGCTGGGGATGGGGGTGGGGGGGGGGGGTGGGAACATGCAATCAAGTATCAAGTACAGACCATTGATTGTTCAAGCCTTGCTATGAAAATTATAGCCCAATATGACCCGACGGCTTGATGGAATGGTGTCAGTGCTCCTTAAAGCTGGATTGCCAAAAGTCCCTGGTCAAGAAAAAAGACCTTTCATTAGGCTCCTCATCAGAAATCGGATTTTATGTATTCTTTGTTTTTTAAATTTTTTTTTATCATGCAGAATAGGTGTATCATAAGTAATGATCCCCATGTTATTGCATTCATTAGAGTGGTGATAACATTGCAAGTGTTCTCCCATGTTATGATGCATGAGCCTTTGATTCACTGGTAAAAAAAAAAAATCTCCATTTTTTTTTTCATTTTGGTGGATAAAAATACCGACAAAATTATTAATTTATGAGATCTAAATTAGTGTCAATATGCAATTGTTTCTCTACAGATGTATCTATAAGACAGGCCTTCTCTAATGTTTTACTTAGACATCGTTGAACCAATACCAGTATGTGATCAAATGTCCCCATCATCATGAACACAGGCATTCATATATTCTTTTATATCAACCCTAGTTTATTCATTCAAATGGCTTGTAAGTGGCTATGAAATACTTATATCTGTCTGAGTACACGGTGTGGCTTTGCTCTTGCCTTTGTCAGTTAATCAGTTTGTGTAATGTACGTAGCACTTACATCTTTATCAGTGAAGAACTGACCAAGGTCCTTAGAATTTTTACTAGAGTAACATTGGCAACACATCAAATACGCAAAATATCGAGTAAAAGTACGTGTAAAACAGATAAATTTATACTCAAAATTAATACCTCTGACATTTTCGTACGTTCTAAAAGATTGGCAGAGGTGTTAAACTTACTCTATTGATGTAAATGGGTAACATGATATTATGAACAACATAACATAATAATAACTGCCTATAAGATGCCATCGGAAACCTTATCTCCACATTCTTTACAAACACTCATTCATGGTTCCCTGCAGGCTCAGACGAGAAAGGCAATTTATTGATTGTACAATGAACAATGATGTCAGTAACAGTTAGGAAATAATGAAATCAGTAACATAAGGGAAATCATTGTGTGCTCCTCATGTTCTGTGTACAACGGTAATCATGATTTGAAGTTGATGAGCAAAAAAAAATTGGTCCTAAGCCAATGACGTATGATGTATGTGCTCCATAGCTTCTGGATGTTTTTTTTTTCTCTGTGACTGCCACCACAACTACATTAATATTTGTATCGCTCCCCCCCCCCTTCCCCCCCTTCCCCCCCTTCCCCCCCCAAAAAAAAAAATAGTCATCCATATGTGGATTTGGATCAGAAGTATCCAGTTATAAGCATCAGGATACTTAATGCAATAATCCATAATCCACTTTCAATTTACAAAATTGACACTGTGTTTGTGACAACCTTCCGTAATCATTTTTGGCTGGAGTGGTTTAAATTTCCATATGTCAATCTAAAGTATTTGTATCCTTGTACATCATTTATATCTTCATAACCAAACAAGAAACATTGCTTGTTTTTTGTGCAAATTAAAACTTCATATTAACATGAATGTTCATATAATGTTTTTGTTTTGAGAGCGGAAGTATCAGATACTTAAATTCATCACTTAGGAATTCGACTTTATCTCTTCAGAAGCAAACAATGGTATTATTTTGGATTCCTCTTAAGCTTTTTTTTTTCTTCCGAGCGAAATGACTTTCACTTATAGGGTTATCCTGGTTTGTTTCAAGTTCATGTATGTATGTATGTATGTATGTATGTATGTATGTATGTATGTATGTATGCATGTATGCATGTATGTATGTATGCATGCATGTATGTAGGTATGCATATATATATATATATATATATATATATATATATATATATATATATATAGAATGATCCTTGGGACCCTGGGATTGAACTAATCAACGAACTTGGTCTTCACATGCATCACCTCCTCGGCACATGCTTTGGGTATGTGTGATGAAAATGTATGTGGCTGTTTGTTTTCATTTGGACAGTTCATTGTATTCATTCTGTGTATGCCGGGTCATTGAGTTCAATGAATAGTGTGCATGGTCACTGCAGAGCCATTGAATTGGCCTGTTCTGTGGGTGACTCACATGTAACTGATGAATAGGTGGAATAAGCTAGAATGGTGACCTATATTCATGTGGGATGGGCCAGACAGGTCTCAGTTGATGTGTGACTAATTGGAAACTTGGGAACAAATTACAGATTTCTCTGTGTTTATATAAAGCAGATATTTTTTGACTGAGGGGAGCAGAGGAGAGAAGAGAGAATTCTGAAGGATCTGACAGAAGCTTTGTGTTGTCATCAAGCCAATGTGACTGTGACCATTGTTTTCATTGTACCCGTGGAGTGTGGACAGTGTCCTGAGTGGTATATTTGGTGCTACCCATTTACACTCTGTACCTGTGGAGCAATGTCTTTGAGTGGACTGGTATATTGCACCACATTATAACCAAATCATGTCTCTGTAGGATTGGATAAGTACCACATTGGACCCAAACTGCACCTCTGTGGGATTTGTACCAGATCAATTGGCACCTGTCAAAGGACCTGGAACTGTGGAACAGTACTTGTGGATAATATCACCAGGCATTAGTATTTACCTAAGACTGTTTGACTGTTGTTATACCAGTGGAGATAAGTGTACTTACTTTGTACTGATTTTGATTGATAATATATTGTTATTGGCAAAATTATACCATTGTTGTCATTCTTTGTTGAGTTCTGCTAACATTCAAAAGGTGGGCATCGTAACAATTGCGTAATTTTTCCCAAGCGCGCCAATGTTCTATAAGGTGTCACCTGTGGGTGATTTCGAAGCATGGCTTCAATTTGCTACGGGTTGCCAGAAAAAAACGCAAAAACGATACTTCCATACTTCACGTTCTTGCCCTTGCTAAGTAGTGACCACTACCATGTGTGAGGCATGATACAGGCTAGGCGTTCCTATATATAACTTTAGAAATGCCTGGTGCCTTCTTCCGACCGTTTATGAGTGACAAGTGGAGGACTAGGGCAAGTCATGAACAAGCTGTGCCCCATTGCATTATGAACCGACTGTGATCCACATTGCGGACATGGTTCATCATGATGATAATAAACATCTAGTGTACAGAGTGCACTTAGTTCAATGCACAACCAAAATAAATTAGTTTACTTTAATGCCTTCTGTAGACATAATTAGTTATATTAATACGAGGACACCGGTTACACTGTGTTTCAATGTTTACACAAAACAGCTGATCATGGCAGACCCGCCCTGGTGCTGTGCCACTGGTGATGCGAACTTTACTTTTACTTTGTTGTGAGACCCTTTTATCTTTCGGAAAGGGCCTCAGCTAAGTGTTCTAAGTTGCTACACAATTAGGGAAAATTCCCTCTTTGTCTATTTAACATTTGAAACTGATTACAGCGTTTATAACCATACAATGATCAATTTGTAATCTTAGATCATATTTTGTAATGTCTAGTGTTAAATTTGAGTTCATTTGATTTAGAGATCACTTGATTGTTAAGTTAACAAGCACATATAAATATATTAGTGACAAGTAATACCCAAGCTGCAGTAAGTTTGATATATCGTGGTGTTGGAACTTGTCCCGTTTCTTTTTTTTTCTTACCTTCAAAATAGGTCGCACGTGAAAAATACTAGCGTTTCACTTGCTATCTAACTCAAAACATAAAACCCCGTCACTACTACGATATTAAACTTTATTATTTCTGACTGTTATAAAGTGTTGTCCATCAAAACAAACCGCCATTTCCAAAACCATGATGCCAAATTACTGAACGCTCCCAATGGCAAACCTGGCCACAACAAATTCAGGCGAAATATGCTTAATTAAACTGCAAATAAAGCTGTTTGGTACAAAATCCTGTTGACCAGCAGAAGAACATATCTTTATTTACTTTATATCAGAACTTTGTAACATTGTTTAACAAAATTGCGAAGTGTTAGGCACTTTCTGGATACTGCTTTTACATGTACACATATTTAAAGTGGCAACGTTTATCCTCCACTTTCATATGGTTTCCACTTTCACTGCTAGGAACCGCCTCCTTCTCAAAATTATGTATATAGAGGAGGCACATCAAATGGGCTGTTTTCATACCACAATCAGCAGACTGATAGCTTGTCATCAGTAAACTAAGTCCATAGATGACAGGCCTTGTTCTTGGCGAGAAAAAGGAACCACAGCAGCACAAGACGGGCTCCTTCATCTGTGAGGTTGTGAAACGCCAGTATCACAGCCAGAAAAACACCTGGGAAATGGAACCTCAGAATAAGCAGTCCAACAGTGAGGCAACATCTGAGAGAAAATCACCCGAACGCAAGAAGACCTGATAGGGGAATCAACTCCCTTAGTTGTGTTGGATGGCATATTAAGTGCTCCACATGGCACATTGATGTTATCCTTTGGCCTCATCTTCTGCCCTTTCTCCAACAAAATCAAGATATAGTGCGGCTCAAGAAAGACAATGTGCTCCCACAATAAGCCTGTGCTGCCATGTCCTTTTTGCAGGCCAATAACAGTGATATTTATTCCATGGCCTGCATTTTCCCCAGACATGAGTCCCATCGAGCAATTCTGGAATCAACTTGGCCAGCAGCTGTCCAGAGGGATTCCCAACCCGACCACCTGACAACTCATCCAGGCCTTAATGGAAGTGTGGGACCATATCCCTCACTGCATGATTCAGTGTATCACCTAAAGCATGCATTGTAGATGCCAAACCTGTGTAGCTGCTGATGGTGACCTTAGTCCCCATTGAAATATGAATTGTGAAACTACACAAACTGTGAGAGCCTTCTGGCTGACTCACAATATATCATGCATGAATGCATTTGGACATTCCATGATTCAGTGAAACTTTCAAACAGTCTCTTTATATGGTTGAATGTTTAACATCTGTGCTTGAACAAAAATTTTGAACATATATTCCATTATGCGTTTTCATTGATTGACAGTATATATATATATATATATATATATATATATATATATATATATATATATATATATATATATATATATATACATTATACCAACTCGTAGTAGGGCTTTCATATTAAATACAAGCATTCAAATTTGTACAGCGTGAGGTCCCAAGTATGTAAAATATGTTTAGCATAGATATTTGCCACTGTATGCGAAGTGTAATTGTAGGTTTGTTGCATAATTCCCTTTCAAAGCATGTATATATAAATGTTTCATTAATGTCGTAAAGGGAGACAGCACAGATACTCAAACTATTATTTACCATCTTCATATGATTTTGTTTGATACAGTGTCAAATATTAGCTACAAAACAAATGGAAATCACTGCCATTGCCATTCCATATTTTTAGGCTTTAAGTGGATATTCCATATATTTGAAACAAAAAACTATTAAAACGAGATGAAATTCTGAAAAAAATATGAGTTATAACGCATCAAAATTTACTTGACATTTTTATATGTAACGACACTCAATGCAGTTAGGATTACGATTGGAAATATTTTTCAGAACATTGGGTTTCTTGTCAGTCATCTGGGTTTTGCGTTTTCTTTGCTTTAATAGCTAGGTTAAAATCTTTACACATAGTATATCGCCGATCAGTACACGTACATTAAAACATCTGCAAATATAAACTATTCAGAGTATGGACTTGCTATCAGCGTTATTTGATAACATGCAATACACTTTTTAGAGTTTAATATTTACATATTTTATAATAGTCTTGCATGTAAATATAGCCATATTTGGGACTTGTGTCGGTGAGGTACACATTTATTGTTTATGAGGAGAGAAATTCACACGCTATCATATCACCAATAGATCCAAGTAAGAACAAGTTAAAATTTCCACATACAATATATATATATATATATATATATATATATATATATATATATATATATATATATATATATATATATATATATATATATATGCATATACATATACATATATTTACACATATCATAAGAAAATTTGTTATCGTGAATATACTTATGTTCACATGCTTCACGCTTTTTGATTTTCGAAAATTTAAGGAAAGTGGTAATGTCACTATTTTAGACATAGATCATATTAAACCTATGTCAAATCCCTTTCAGTTCTTATTTTTTATAATTCTGTGCAATCAGCGAAATGTCCAAAAGTACAAGTACAACGAAACTAAGCATACTTACAGCATTGTGTTTTCTTTCTATTACTCAGTATAGAAATATCTTTGGATGCGTAGTAATAAACGTGTGAGTATATATACATATATATATATATATATATATATATATATATATATATATATATATATATATATATATATATATATATGTATATATGTATATATATATATGTATATATATATATATATATATATATATATATATATATATATATATATATATAAATATATATATATATATATATATTTATATATCCATAATTATCAGTAAAATACGGAACAGACACTTTACAACTGAAATGGTCAACTTTTGTGTCTGTTGGCGCTGAAGATTGCCCTGTACTATCTCATTTCAAACACTTCCGAAATTAACAGGAAAATTTAACAACTGCATTTTTCATGTAAATTTTGATTCCATGTACACCAACGAAATTAGTCTTCTTGGCTTAGCATGAAAGTCAAGAGAATGCTGCCCTTTTCAAGAGTAAATCATCATTACTTTCTCTGTCATAGCCATTTCGCTGCATTATCCATCAACAGAGTAAGCTTATCGACATATGTTGCACCAAACAACTATCCGAAATCACCTTTCATGGATGGATGGATGGATGGATAGATGGATAGATAGATAGATAGATAGATAGATAGATAGATAGATAGATAGATAGATAGATAGATAGATAGATAGATAGATAGATAGATAGATAGATAGATAGATAGATAGATAGATAGATAGATAGATAGATAGATAGATAGATAGATAGATAGATAGATAGATAGATAGATAGATAGATAGATAGATAGATAGATAGATAGATAGATAGATAGATAGATAGATAGATAGATAGATAGATAGATAGATAGATAGATAGATAGATAGATAGATAGATAGATAGATAGATAGATGTTCAAACAGGGAATTTCAACAAGCATATGCGCCGTATTTGCAGACCGAGTGAGCGAAGTGAACGAGTTCTGCTATATGGTACCCAGTATTTCAATACACTGTGCCGCATTAGATGCCAAATGTTCCAGCAGAAATTCAACAGTCTTGCTGATAGCAGATGACGCCCCCGTTACCAGGGCGGTTTGCTTACCCCTTAATAATAAATCGCCGATCGGTACTTCCAGTTATAGGTACTCTTTCAGTTAAAGGTACTCTTCGGGCTATCGGTGATCTGCCGAACAGAAGGCCTATTATGGCACTTTGTAAGAACTTTATTATACAGCCTTAAGTGTTGTGTCCTATATATTCCAAATAAATGTGTTGTTTTGTGAGGCCATAGCCGTATGGCTTTATTTGATCTAACGTTGGATGTTTTATTAAAAAAACATGTTGTCAGAGTTTGACATTGAACCGGTCTTACGGACCAGGACAAGTATCACTGTGGTCAGGCCAAGTAGAAATATTGCTAGCTGTCTTCGGTTTGTCTGAAATAATAAAACCAGCCGACAGGCAAGTAGTGAAAACTCTTGGTGTCAGTTACTGGGGTTTATATTAAAAGGTTACAATCCTATTACTTTCTACTGAGCACCAAAAAGATAATTCCACTGACAGCTTCTATGAACAGTTTCTAAATTGAATGTTATTTTCCCCCAAATTAACAGGATGCTTTCTTTTGTAATATAATAAAAGGCATTTGCATATGTCTTCAGTTTCCTGGTCTGCAAAGCACGATGGCAAATGGCAGCGCTAGAGTTCAACCAGCAAATCAACAGCCATATTTTATCACCAAGAATGCGGAGAGACTGTATGAATAATATAACGTGTATGTGTACTGTACGTTTCAACCCAGGCACAGCTTCAAACAGAAGCATAATATTAAACCACTTTTGAAAATTTTGAAAAAATTGTGCAAATGAAAATGATTGAAGCAGGGCCTAAAACCTGATGGGAGCTGCCAGCGAAACTTCTATGTTGATTTGGTTTTCTGTTAAACCATATCAGAAAATTGTACAGAGAAAAGTCAAGCAGTGGCACTTGACCTGGCTTCTCAGAACACTTAACACAACCCTACGATCAACTCTTTTATTTGACCTCTGATTCAAAACTGAGTTTTGTTGGTCAAATAGGTGGTTTTCCATCACCTCTGTGCATTATCTTGACCATCGCATATACTGGTTGATAGAGACAAAGATTAAGGGGACCCTTTAAACATTTTGAATGATATGATTTTATTATGCGTGTATATTCAATGTCCTTACAAACATAAACCCTTTTGAGCCGGAATTTTCTTCAAGGGGTCCAACGATTAGACTGTTGTGGCGAAAAAGTCCCCATCCCCCCAACACAAAGTAAACATACACTGTTGACATGGTGGACATTGTGGACTTGATGGTAAATAAAGTTGTCCGCCTATTTGAGTTTGTACAAGCAATACCGAAGGACCCAAGGCATATTGCCTCTGTAATTACTTATCTTCAACCAGTCGCCACAAGGCAGCTTGTGGAAGGTAAGGTTTCTTACATGCCAGTTACTTGAAAATTTCCAAAAAAAAATATGACACCACACTACAACAAGTGAAGCAAACCAAATACACCACCCTCAATTTGTCTCCAGTAAGTTAAAAGTGTTTATGTGAACAAGTTTTACTTCCTGGAGACAGAATGCGGGTAGTAGACGTGGTTTGGTATGGGATACAACGAATACCTTGAAATTAATAAACAAAATTTCTCGAAAATGTTAATATTTACCATATCAATGCTAATGGTAGAACATGGCTATGCGAAGTTTCACTCGATTAAGTAATGTATTAATGAGTCAAACCAGCATATGACTTTGCAGGACATTTAAAGTTTGATTGTCAACAAAGATATTGGTGTCAGTTAAATTGAAGGTACATTGGGCTTAATGGGTGTTGATGTCCGCAGCCATTATTAGGAGAGTTTACCCGGTATGTTGTCTGTATATCCCATTTGGATCTAGGAGTGTGTTCCTTTTCTCTCCCCCCCCCCACACGCACACGGGGAGCATCTTGGATTCACCCTGCGGTTGCCCCACTCTAGTCACCCATAGTCGCATCAAAGTGATCTCAAATTAGGGACTACTATATACGAGATAACAGGTTCACAACAGAAAAAAACCACCATGACGTATATTGCTTATTTTGCCACTTATATACTGCACAAACAATTTATTATAAGGATGAGCAAACTGGGATAAGGCCTAGCATGGCATACCTTTACTTGTTTTGCTGTATGCATAGCTCATTGCACACAGGCCAGGTCAAAAGGCTAGTGGGGCATGTTTATACATGTATATTCCCCGATTCTGGAAATAAATGCCGACCTAGTAAATATACTGCATTACCGTGTTGATACGGTACTCACACATAACTACCTGCATTGAACCACTCTTTTTTAGGGATGGGGATTTGGTCGAGTGGATATGTGCGTTTCCCATTTCAGGTAGGCGACTGGTGCCAAAGGTTGCAGGTTCGAGTCCCGCTCATTCCGAACATAAAACACAATGCAATAGCACGTGTATTGTAAAAACACATAGCTTGTATAATGTGACACATTTTATTCTGTGTTATTATGTGACACATTTTATTCTATGATTGGCAGTGAATTATCATTTCCTAAAGTGAAATTCAAAAGTAGTAACTCATTGCAGATCAAATGACCTAAACATTGTTACGAGTTAATTGTGATTCGCCTGCATCAGTGACGTGATGCGTCGGCACGGAAAATTGACTTATGACTGGTTGAAAATTAGAACGGTCCAAATTACCTTGAACTTTGACCTTTAGAGGTCACATGTAAATTACAATTATGTGCAGTGTAACAGTACCTATAATTTGAGCCAAACATGAAGAAAGAAAAAGATAAAAAGGAGAAAGAAAGACAGCAAGAACAATATGCCTGTGTTGGCACACAGACATAATAAAGAAAGATGATGATGATGCTGATGATGATGATGATGATGATGATGATGATGATGATGATGATGATGATGATGATGATGATGATGATGATGATGATGATGATGATGATGATGATGATGATGATCCTGGTGAAGCTTTTGTGTGCGTTTTTGGGCAATTTAGTAAAACGGTCTTGAATGAACATGTAAAGATGATTAAGTAGTGTAGAGTACGAGGTAAATTGTCTTGAAAACATTGTCTTTGAGGCAGCTGATATCGAAAAACATAGATCACTGTGCCTACAGATAAAAATATTGTTATGTTCCTTGTGACTAAACTAGACCACTGACAGGGGTTTTGTTTTTTTTAGTGTTTTTTCCGTCTTTATTGAAGGAAAGGAATTTGTGGGTATCACAAAGATAAAAAGTACATTAAATGTGATATTTGATTACTTGAGTGTCAGACTCAATGGCAGGATGGGGATCTAAGCACCCATGCAGGGTCTGAATCGATTTGATAGCAGGGAGGATCATTAAAAATTAATGATAACATTTATGGAAATCATCTGTTTCACGATCAGTTTCAACGTTCTTTGCCCCCCCCCCCCAAAAAAAAACGAGACCATTTTTGTTTGTCGTGGGAATAATGCAAGATATAATAATAGTATGTGCAAACTCAACAGTTCTCCTGTCCATGTCCAAATCTATGAATAGGCTGTTGACTAGGATAATGGTAACCAACATAACTGTAGTCACAAACATGTATGTAGATCTCTGACTAAAATGAATGCATTGATGCAGACTTTATTTGTTGGGGTAGATCTCTTAAATGGTAAATGGTCGGATGCGCAGATAAACATCTTGGCAATAAATCACGTTTGGAAGTCCAACTATCCGCAAGATCTGCATTAAAATGTTGTTATATTGTGAATGATCTTATTATTGTTTTCCCATGCGGGAGCTGCAGGTTGATAAAGATAACTCTGCATTAACTTTCATACAGGTAGTAACAAGGGCTAGCATACGAAGTTTATTATCGAAGAATAGAATGGAGTTATGGTACTTTTGAAGTCTAATGTAATAAAGGGATTTGTTTTTTAAATTATGTTTGGCTTCAGAGTGTATTTGCACAAGTACTTTAGATACTGAGTTCCATTGGTGTAGATTTTAGCCCGTAGAAATTAAAATGGTCATTAGATTTTTAATGCAGACATTGTGTTGTACACAAATGTGTTCATGTATAATTGTGTAAAAATAGCTGTAAAAGTGGCATGAATTTTATACCGAAAGAAAAATAAAACTTGTATCAGTAATGATAAATAGAGACTTCAATGTTTTTTGGATGAAAATACAGTATATGTGTACTGCTGATTAATCTTACAAGTAGTTCAGCAACCATTACCCATGTTCATAAATTTCAAGCCAACAATGACAACAAAAAGATTGAAGAATTGCCAAAACATCAATATCCATTTTCCAATACCAGTGTAAAGAAACAAATTTCATTTTTGACTTGAGACAGGCAGCCACCCATAAAATGCAACTGGTGGTTTTAAACCAGTCCTCTCTACCTTTGAAATATTGTTCATTAACTACAAACTTTAGTGTGTCCAACACATATAGGCCTAACCAATCAAACCCCAAATTTTATCACTTGTGCCAAACATAAAACGACACCTGGTAAGCCTGTCACTATTTCTCAAAGACAATTTAGGCATACTTTCTGCTTTTGCTGTAAAATCTGTTGAATGACAAGCCAGGAAAACCAAAAGTTGACAGTCTTACCTTGCCTCTTTTTATCTTTTACACACGTGATTAAATTTTGATTTTAAGCGGTTGGGCCTTTATGCTTTGGAAAAAAACCCAAGTTGATGAAGAATATTTCAAAGGTTGAGAGGACCTGTAATTTTTTCTGCTGCCGTCTCTGTCACAATCCATTTATTCTGATCTGCAGCGGGACATAGGCTGCCTTTGATAGCTTCGCCTGCCCTTTGTTGTTCCTTGTTCGCCACTCTTATTCATACCTCTAATCGTAGCTATACCTCGGCCACGATCTTGGCCCTAGATTTGCGTGATGGTTTTGATGACAAACAAATTTGATGGGGATAGCATTTTGGAATTTTTCACATGTTACAAAAATGATTATGGAGGTAAAAGCCTGTAGTTTTAATGGTAAAAAGCCTTATACAAGTGTAGTTGTCTCTATGAATGCCATGGTCCCCGTTTTAATGAAATACACTGAGCCAGCACGAGGATTGCAATAAATGTATATGTAGCAATCTTGGCGAAAGTGGCATATGTTGAGGTGAAACAGCTTTTACTTTGTAAGACTGTTGAGTAAACTTTGAAATTATATTAACAAATTACTTTCGCTACTTCAGAGTCAATGGGCTGTTGCATTTGCTAGCTCATTTTGTTACCCTTCGGGAGCAACAGTCGATGAAGTCTGCAAAGCAGTAAACAAATCTTGATGTTCCATGCAGACTCTGTCACTGTGGACTAGTTAGACCAAGTAGATCATGAGCATTTTGCTCTGAAAAAAACAAAAACAAAAAAACAAAAAAACAGCTTAGGTGTCGATGGAATATCTCTATTTTATTCACACTGAGGCTCCATGACCATCTTTGGAACAAATTTGCTTTGGAACATATAGTTCTAAAAATGGAGCAATTCAGAGTCAGCACAACAGACAGCCTTCATCTATACCACTGAATTGCTTGCAAAGGGTAGGACTAAGTAAGGTCCACATGTTCAATGTCTTAAATGTAGTTAAGTGGAAAAGCCAATAGCGAGATATGGAATTACAAAATCCAGGATAGTTACCCAATTTTACCAGGTCATTTAAATGGTCTGTTTACATCATTGCTAAAACCTTTTTCATATGTTTTTTTTTTCGAAAATAATGCAAATTATCATATTTGAAGTTGTCTACATTTGAAACCAACCAACAGTTATGTATCATGTATAATACTTTCATTATCTGTGGTGAGCTGAGCGTAGAACCACCGTTGTGGCGTTTCAGCTTCCACTGTCACAATTTTCGAAGATGAAAAGTACAATAACAATCTGAATTTCTATTTAATATGATCAACTCTATATCCTCACTTAATGAGCAGCGTTAAACTTGTCAGTCATCCTGTCTGCTGTCTTCCTTTCTTTGGCAGTATTGTTTTTGGACCAGTTAAACTACTATTTTCTGCTGTTTCTCTGATTCGATGGGGAAGGCACTGCAGAAGTCCCATCCTTGCCATTTTGCTGCAGTCTCAAGTGGGAAAGCCATCCAACACAAGTTTGGTGGTAATTAACCTGTGCTATTGACGGAAAGTCTAGATGGTATCATGGGATTGTTTCTGACCAGTATTTATGCAGTTGATGAAAAATAACATCAGGCAGCATTGTTTTTTTTTTTTTTTATAAAGTGAGCATTTAACTTTTTAAAGTATAACTACAGTCATATAATGTTTGGGTGACGGATTGGGAACATGTGGACTATAAATTGATGGTCTTAATACAGATATTTTCTCTCAACAGAAGTGGGCTTAATTTTGATATTTTAATGTATATTACTTCCTTATTTGGAGTAGGGAGTTATGGCCATTAACAGAGCATCTGCAGTACATACTCACAAGCTAGTAGCTAAGTTTACCTGTCCCGTACCTTGCTCTATTCAGTGTCATCCAAGAGTTATATTTGTGAAGTATATTGTCGGAAGTTTGCATTATTGATACCGAGTGGATCATTAACCTATCTAAATGTTTACTTGAAACATTTACATCATTTTTTTCTTTCGACGGCTTTACCAAAAAACTTTCAGTCACAGAAGAATAAATATCGAGTTGTCAAAAGAGGTGGGCAATTATCACGTATTGGAATACCAACTGTCTGTCTGAAGATGGAATTTCTAAAATTGACCAAGTTGTGTATAAAGTGCGGTAGTCCCAAGATGAAAGCTGTTTATCAGGTCAATGATATTTGTACCATTGAACTGCTCCAACAAGATCTTCGAATTAGATAAAATCCAAAGCCTGTTAATGCCAGAAGATGCTTTGAACATTCAGGCTTTTTCTGCACATATTCCAATGCATTAAGTGTTCCAAATGTAGTGGGACTGATGAAGTGTTTATAATTGTCTGATGGGTATAGTTTTTTATTATGAAAATCATGTCAGGTTAGCTCGAAGAGTTTGATGCGCAGTTGATACATAGTTACTTTCAATAAATGGGTAAATTTATACATATTGGACTTGTTTTCTCCCTCCATTTTTTATAAATATAATTAGTATTTAATTCAGCTGACTGACAAGTTGATCTATGTCTGATTAAAAAATGAAAAGAAAAATGAAACTGTTACATGGACGAAAGCTGCATTTACAGGTACCTTTAGGGATCTCTCTCTCTCTCTCTCTCTCTCTCTCTCTCTGTATATATATATATATATATATATATATATATATATATATATATATATATATATATATCATCCTCTGACAAATGTGGTAGACTTTCACAATAATTAGGACCGTTATACATTTTGACCTTTTGAACTTGCTAGAGCTGTGAATTGCATGTACATTATGCTGAGCTGACTGGCAGATGACATTCAATGACATTCATTTTCTTATATTTCTAAATGATTGCCTTTATAAATGCCTTATAAGTTGACTTGTGGGATTCTATGCATCCTTGAATATTTAATTTCCCTTCCAAAATTAATTCTGGTAACCATAGTTGAAATTTAACTGCAGTGCCTACAATTTCTGGTTATTGTAAGGCAATTTGACTGCTGTTCTTGCAATTTGTGACTGCACTTTTGCATTTTGAGACCGGATGTTACTTGTTTCTGGCTAATATTTGATATTTGAATTGGTGTACATACAAATTCTGACACTGTATTGATTTTTTACCACTATACTGGCAGCTTCAAAAACTTTTCTTTTGTAAATACTCTTAGTTTACCTCCTTTACAACATCATGCCTTTAGCTACGTGTCTAAAACACATCAAATTGTATAATCATGTTGCTGGATTCTTGTTGATGGTCATTTTGGGCCTAGGGGCTTTTTGATGGATTGGCGTGGTGTTACTGTCTCTCTGTGGACTTGTATGGATGATGATCATGGTTGAGACGGTGGTTGAAACTAGGAGCTTTATGCTGAATTTTACTAATATTTTCTGTGCTTGTAAATTCTCTACTGTGCTGCAGATTTTGGTCCCTTTTCATAAATTGTACGGTCCTATATGCATATGGATGATGCACCTGTTCAAGCTAATTCACTGCAATAGGCCTACATTTTTAAACAAAATGTTTTGCATTTTTGTCATGTTAAAATTAGACATAGCCTTTTTTGACCCTATTGACCTTTTGATGTACGTTTTGGACTCTTTTGGGCACCAAAAAACTTCAAGTTTATGTGATTGGGCTACATACAAAGAAACATTGCCTGTGGTTGAAATTGACTTATAATTGTCTCATTTGGACCGCGGTTTGCATATTGTAATTACACTGTCTAATTCTATCTGACCACAGTAACTAAACCAATATTCTTTTACCTTCTTTAAACCCTTAGACAAAACTTACAATTCTTTAGTGGGACAAATTTCAAAACCTGCTATGTATCGGAACTTACATTTTTATGTAGTTTAGAAGTGAGTAAATGTTGGGGACATGCGTATGTACATCAGAAAAATTCAGGCCAAATGAAGATAGCAATTGTTGTTCAAAATAATATTCAATGATACGTTCACTTTTTCACAACTTGGAGAACTTGAGTTGTTCAACAGATGTAATTAGTCAATAAGAACATTATAATAGAACTGTTTACATGTGTAAATAATCTTATTGCTTGCTTTATCAGCACACATTGAACAACCTCTGCATTTGTCAGAACAGAATGTGCTGGTTGTTTGTTTGCTTTTCTGTAATTTTTAATCTGTTTGTAAGTGATCATAAACATCAATGGACCAAACTCAGAGAAAGACACTCAGTAGAACCCTGCTCAATGTGTTTTTGCTTAAGTTAACATTGGATCTGACAGACGGTTTTAGAGAAGTTGAAAATGTGAAATATGAGGGCAATCCCCATTGAATTTCATAGTAATCAATAGGTGTGTAATACGTTTACTGATAAGTACCGAAGTTGAAATTTTCAATTCAAATCGGGGAATCCCCATCAATGTCATCAGTTTGGAGAAGAAGTAGTGTGGAAATAAGAATTTTTAGCCTTTTTGCACTGAATGACCCACAAATCCTGGATTCTAATTGGCCGAGAATGGTCATGTAACCAGTCTCTGTGTTTTGGTCTGCACATTAGTCAAGAGCGATCACATGACCATACAGCAGAAAACGAATGATATTTGGAAAGGAAACAAGGTTCTTTTTTGCATATTTGCATCTCATCTTTTTGGTGTAACCGGTGGTGACACGTACAAGTCTTTTATAGGACCACAGGGCATGGACTACCAGAAGGCAATATTTTCAAATCAAGCCTTGCTAGCCCCTTATTCTTGCGCATGTGTCCCAGTAATATTTTGGAACATTCTAGAGTCAGAACATAGACCCAGACCTTCACTTTCACATGGGAACACAATGTTAAGAATATTTTCATGTTCCAGAAGAAATTAAGATTTTATTTGTGTTGTAAAATGTTTGAAATTTCCTTCCATAATTTACCAGAACAAAAGAAGGGTGACTAGTCATTTCCTTTTCTTTCTTTTTTTTTCTGTCAGGCACCTTTAATTTCTTTGGGGTCAAAGATCCTGGGAGTGGAATGTGAGACATATTACTAAACTTGAAATTTTGACACTTGATTGACAGCATGTCTGTTAAAAAATGTCTTTCTCTGGTAGTGGACAAAGGTGATAAAAACAACCCGATTTCACTAGATCATGGGAAAACATTATTTTTTCAGCAAGATACAGGGCCTGATCCAATAATTACCAATATGTTTCTTATAGAGCCTGACCGCACCTGAACAACCGAACCCAAGCTTACCAGGTTTCAGGATTGAAGCCCAGCTCGGGTTCAGCTTTAACAGTCACTAAACGTTCGGTTCGGTTATTATTCTCAATATTGGCAATAAAGGTAGATAAAAAGGTCACTGAGGTTAATTTTCGTACTTGTACACACTTTAACAATGCAACAAACGCCACTTCCCAATTAAGTGCGTCACATGGGTTGCATTAATCACCTTAATTACATTTACAAAAGAATGCCACATTGCAAAAGGGTAACACCTATAAATCTCTGTTTAAATAAAGCTTTAAATGAGCATCCTAAGATGTCTGAGTTTATTCATGTCATGTTTGAATTGCATATACCGAACCCAAAGGGTGCCTGGTTTGGGATCGGCAATGTGTATCGAGTACCGAGTACACAGTTCAGTTTCAAAATGCATCTTCGGTCTGGCTCTAGTTTCTTAGCATTGAGCAAATCTGGGCACAGTAATCAATAAGTGGCGTTTTCGTTTTTAAGATGTACTTTCGATCTAGATATCTGTATTATTGTTGCTATTTTTTCAGACTTTAATGTCAGCACAATTGATGAAGCTGTCTCCAAATTCCACTACCGATGAGCATTGAAGAGATAAAGAATTCGGGTTAAGTTTGTGTGCAGTAACCTTTTACTGCTATATCTAATAAGGCTCTTCAAATCTGAACAAGTGCCTTAGGCTATGTCCAGGTAACAAATTATACTGAAATCAAAAGAGGTAATGTATAAAAGGGGCAAGAACATACATTTTCAACATGTTTCAACAAATGTCCAAGTTACCCAAGCCCTAACAAAAATAAATTTGTGGTTCTGGCAACCTGACAGACCCCAATAAAAAGGTCCAACCCTAAAATTAAAAACAAAAAAAGTACTTTTAAAATGCCCTTCCTTTATAAATAATGGTCGACCCAGGCCAGTGCTACAGACTCAGTCAAAGACCCAAGTGGCCCAAAAGAAGTATGTATTTTTTTTCAGTGGTCCACATGTGACCTACATGGCCCAATGGGCTGAAGGCATGCTGGGGGCATTCCTGTCCCCCCGCCCCCTAGCATAAACATTTTGAATTTGAGCATCCACAGTGGTTTATCTGGGGAGTTTCGAGTATCTTGCCTTTATATTCTAGAAAAAAATCACAACGTTTTAGCCATTATTGTACTGATTTGCTTATTTTCCCTCAGATTGTACAAAATCTGATGAAAATTAGTTAAAATTAGTAAAAAAATAAATTTTGAAAAGAACATTGCCATGTTAAGATTTAAGACAAATTTTGCATCCATACATGTAAGGCTTTCGAGAATTTTTGCACACATATTATGTTTATTAATTCGGGCAAAATTAATAGATACATTATCCCACAATCAGTAAGTAGTATATTTTATCTACAAAAGCAAGAAGAAAAAATACATTAAGATAATGACTACGCCTTAATGTACTTAACATCACTGAATGTTCATTGATAATATTTTATGCACACATATACCAGGATGGTGCAATAGAATTGCTGAAAGCACACCAAACTATGATGCATGAAATGGGAGTACCAAATGCCTATGGAATCTGGCCTTTGTTTATTTCCATGGTGGACCACAACATGAATATATATATATATATATATATATATATATATATATATATAAATTGCTGGTCATCGATAACACTAAGATACTGAAGCTATAAATAAGTCCCTCCCCAGTACTCCCATCTGATGCATTAAGAATAATTTCATATTATTTTTTGAAAAGCTCTTACATTCACTCTCTTTGATATACCCTGGCAGGTTCTGCATGTGAATAGGTATAATCATGGTACTGTTGTACCTGCAATTACTGATCCCAGTCCCCACCTGGTCAAAACGACCAGATTTCCTGGGCACAGGTGCTTTTGCAATGTCAAATGACCTGACACGCAAGACCACAGTGCTGTCCGATTACAGCAGCAAACTTACATTTCCTGAATCATTTTGTTTGTAAACTTCTTCACATGAGAAACACTTATTTTGGCTAAATTCTGTAGCGTTTTTCAAGAACTTTGATGCAAAACTTGGCTACAATGTTACAGTTGGACAATATTGGACCAGCTGCAACATGCAACCAACCGGCAAAATCGCCCCACAAACAACCACCCGTCAAAAAAAAAACAAAAAAACAAAAACAAAACAAAAACAAAAAAAAAAAAAAAAAAAAAAACAAAACAAAAAGAAAAAACAAACAAACAAACAAAAAAAAAGTTATTCCAATCAACCGTAACCAAGGTGTAAGACAAAGTTAACAGAAAAAGCTGGCCAATGTGTGCCATTATTTTGCAGTGAAGTCAACTCAAACGCAGCATTTTATTTCAACTTGTATGGACGGTCAACTTGGGCAGGGGAAAAAAGCATAGGTGCTGCATATAGCCATGATGGGTGCGGTATCGGCATCTAGTATTCCTAGGTTTCAGGTGTCTATTCTCTGAGTTACCTGAGCTAACAGTCGTAAATGTATTTTAAAAAGATGACTTACAATCTTAATTTTAATATGGCTCCTTGCTTGTGTCTGAAGGAGTAATCATCCTTAGGTATAAATCCAAATACAACTGGAAGGCATGATGCACGCACATTGTGTGCCCATTTAAACATCGTGCAGTGCATTGTGGGAAAGGAAAATAACAGTGAATTGTGGCCATGTGTTTTCAGCACGGTTCCAGGTGTTCGTTCTCTGAGTAACCAGGGCAAACAGTCGTTAATGTACTTTTGAAACATCACTTACTATCTTAACTTTAATATGCCTGCTCAGCTGTGTCTGAAGCAGTATCATCGTTAGTTAAACCCAAATGCAACATGGCACATTGGAGCACCATTTTGAACATTGCGCAATTAATGTATTGATTGCGTGACAGTCTCACAAAAGTACACTTTATTTATTTGGGCATCAAAGTGAATTGTGGTCACAGCATATATATCATTATTGATGCTCTGAAATAATTGCAAAATATATATTTTTGGTTTCATATTTTATAACCCTCTTCCCAACCCCACTCAGCAAGATCATCCCGAAGCCCATTCACAAACCATTAGCATTGGGTGCAGAACTCACTGTTGTCACAGTGGCAGACAAGTTGATTGGATATTTTGAAGAGGTAGCGTCCGAAATATATGAGATTAGTGTTAAGGGAAGGTTAATTTGTCGAATGAATGTAATGTACAATATATGGTGGGACTTCTCCAGAGTGAGCATTACCTGAAAATGTAAATACAACGACAACAGTGACCAGTTGTAGGCCCCAGAAATAGTATTTTGTATAAGACATAAAAGTCGCCATAAGGCAATGAAATAAGGGTCATCAAAAGGCTGAGTGCCAAGCGCCCCACTGCGTTCAAAAATAAAACTCAATGAAGAAGGTTGCCCCGATAGTGGATATAGGTCCGAAAGTACTGGCAAGTTTTTATATAAGTGGTAACAATTAGCGGTTATGAGAGCTTAATGAGGCACAGATGCTCACACTTTGCCAAGAATTTGGGGTCAAAATGAAGGATGAGACACATTCCCTCTGACACATCGCACTGACAATTGGTGAAAAACACATGCTGGCACAGCCTAAAAAGTCCAGTTTTCCCTTAACATTCTTTCACTGATAACAGGATAAAGGCAGAGTCAAAAAAATTAAGGATAAATCTATAGATGCCTGAAAAAGTGTGCTGCTATTAATATTTCATTTATTCTGGTACCATGTGGACATGAACGCAAAAATGAGTTTAACACACAAATTCCTTCAGGATTCAGTCGGAAATTACATTCTCAGAAATTCTTGTCAATAGAATTAACGCCCATCATTGACCTTTCCCATGCTCCCTTTTCTGCAACATCCATTTCTTCCCTGCAAATACTGCCCGTAATGTCCCACACATCATGGATCTCTCTGAAGCACTCCAACTGGTTACAGAAGCAGCCAGGTCTCGTCAGCAGAAGCTTCATCTCAGTGTGGTGATTTCAAAGCTAATGCATTGTACACCTTAGTTCTGTGTCTCTATAAGCTAAAAGAGCAAGCAATGTGGGAAGTGTTTGTTGATTCCTTCATTTTAAGTCCCAATAATTTGGACTCTAAGTTCCTTATTTTTTTCCAACCAGGGTGAACTATTTTTGGTTATAAAAAGAGTGTAAAAGTGCAAAGAGACCATGTTGAAAGGAAGACTTGCAAGGTGCTTCCACATGCTGTGTTGTAGATGTTACAAGGCTCCATTTACTGATCTGGTTGTGTGAGGTAAATGTGTCAACCGATGCAATTTTTGCAATTTGGCAATTGTTCATGGCGTTGTTATTGTTATAAGTGTGGTGACCACGGTAAAGAATGTATCCAGTGTCATAGTTGTTTACCAGCTAAATACTTTAGACATGAAGGCAACATATGTGAGACATGTAAAAAATGTCTTAACGAACAGCACTAGAAAATTCAGTGGACCATCTTAGCCTTTATCCAATCAACAACAGTTGCAAACATAATGATAGAGATTTGTAGATGGGCATCTAAATTATAGTTATACACCATCTTTGAGAACAATCAGAGAAATGAAAAGCTTTGAAAGTTAATTTGATCTTATGGGAAATTTTGATCAAACAGAATCCAACACATGGGACTGATCCCCAAACCAACACTATGTCATTTAATAACTGCCAGAATCCGATTTAACATGTTGGCATGCATCCAAGGTTCAAGCATCCTTTTACTTGCATTGTGGCTGGCCCAAGTCAGTCCGGAGAAACTGAATGGTATAGCATTTGATAAACAACATGAAAAATATGGTATTTCCCCCAAATGGTCAAAGTAGTATTGCACTATGGTGTTTGCCAAACTAGATATGAAGACATGCAGCCAAAAGTTGACTTCCTGTCCATTTCTGATGCACTGGGGCATACACAAAAAGATGGGCCCTACTTGATATTAGTTGATTAACAAAATGGACAAGTGCATGCTGGATATATTCACCAAAAAAGACACCCTCAGAAAAAAAGCACAATATTAATTGTACAGAACCTTTTTGCTGACAACATTATTTTTCAAACAATCAGTTTAAATGCTCATTAACTTCAGGTTTTTGAAAATGCAAGGGACAAACAACAAATTACATTCTTAGCCAGGCAGCTCAAGCCTAAAAGAAGTCAAGTTTGAGGGAAGCATTCGAAGAACCAACCAAGAACAGGCATAACTGCATCTTCATCGAAGGTGCACCTGGAACGCCCAGAAATATAATTTAATGCAGCATTTGCCTTCAGAAACATAATCAGATTCTGTGTAAACTAGCTGCAAAAGGTGTATTAAGAGGACAGAAGAGTAAAATTATCAACCAGATGAGAGGATTCCTGTCTGTATTTTTACCATTGGTGGCAACACTTGCAAGCAGTCTCTGCAAACCTGCCTGAGATGAGGACCTTCAAAAGAACAAATTTAGTGGATATGTATGCTGCACCAGTAATCAAAACTGAAGTAGTCACTGTAATAATGAAGATGATCCTCGTCTGAGTCAGTTACATGATACCCTGTGGAGATCTAACATAGCCAAGACTATAGCACCTCAAACGGTTATTATTGATGCACCTAGGAAAGACAGGAGTCGACCACCACCACATACTGACGAATCTTCAGCTGTCAGAGGTAGACAGGGACATAAATTTTGGGAAGTCAGTGGAAAAAATTCTAAGAAGAGTGGATCACAAACTGGCAGCTACTTACTATAGCTATGGAGGCATTCACAGCTGTGCCAAACTGGCAGCTACTTACTATAGCTATGGAGGCATTCACACATTTGCCAAAGCTGCTGGTGTCAGTGAAAGGAGATCAAAAAGTTGGTTAATCAAACAAAGAGTGTACACTTCACACAAAGAACCAAAGAGGAAATTCACATGAAGATGCATTTTTGTACAAGAAACAGATGACCAGTGGCAAGTAGATCTGTGTAAACTTATTTCTATTGCCACAAAGAACAATGGTAATTGATATATCATGTCAGTTATCGATTGCTTGTCCAATTTCGCTTGGGCAGTCAGAGTGAAGAGTAAAAATTAACACGCTGTCAACAAAGCAATGCAGAAGAGTATCAGGCTCAATGGGCAAGGGAAGTTCTTGTCATCGAGACGTAGAACAGGCGATTAGTATATATGAAACATCTAAGGGTTCAAGAAATTGACGAGACCTTCTATGAAGATAAACTGATTAAGGTGTGGCAACTATAAAATCAGTCGTATATCAAGGCTAAAATGTAAAATATGATAACAAAAACAAAAAACATTGCAACTCTATATGCCTTAGTGGGCAGCTTTCTTCAGAAATAATCTTCAAGGACACAAATCAAATGCAACATTATATACTGAGTAATAAAACTTGTAACTTGAACCAAAAAGGAGAACACTTATGCAGCATATGTTATGGATATATGACAAGAAAGTGGTGACTGTCACTAATTAATGATATAACTTTGGATTCCAAAAAAAAACAAAGAAACCATTTATTTACAGAAAACTAACAAATCGTGGATAGTATTGGCAAAGCGTGAGAATTTGTGTCTCTTTAAACTCTCACAGCTGTTAATTGTTCAGTTTTAAACAATCCTATTAAAGCCAGAAGTAAAGGTTTACTGTGCACAAATTACACCTGGATTGTAAACCCTTTTCAATGTTCATCCCTAATGGAAGTTAAAGACTGATTATGTAATTGTGATGAAAATTAAATTTGACAAAAAAAAAAAAACAACAATAATACAAAAATCTAGATACTTTGCTCAATGATAAGAAACATATTGGTAATGATTGGATCAGGCCCTGAAACTTGCTGAAAAATAAGTTTTTTCGTGATCTGATGTATTGAGGTGGTTTTTTCACCTTTTCCCCTTAACAGTGAAAAACATTTTTAACTGACATGTTGTCACTCATGTGTCATAATTTCAAATGGAGTAATGTGTCTCGCACTCGACTCCCAGGATCTTTGACCCCAAAGTAATTTATGGTGCCTGTGAGAAAAAAAGTTTGAAGTGACTATCAACCCTCCTTTTGTTCTGATAAATTCTGGATGGAAATTTTAAACATTTTAGAATGCAAGTAGCATGTAGATTCCTTCTGGAACTTTAAAAAACATTCTTAACATTGTGTTACCATGTGAAAGGTAGGGTCTGGGTCTATGTTTTGAATCAAGAATGTTCTAAAATACTACTGGGCCACATGCACAAGAATTAGGGATGATGCTAGGAACGTAAGATTTGAAATATTGCTTTCTGGTAGTCCAAACCCCTGTGGTCCTAAAAAAAAAAAAAAAAAAAAAAAAAAAAAAACTTGTCTCACCACTGGTTACACCAAAAAGATAAAAGGCATTAACACAAAGGTAAGAATCTTGTTTTCTTTTTCAAGTTGCTTTTATTTCCTGCTCTATGGTCACATGCCTCCTGTGATCCGATGAGGAAACCAGAATATTTGAGCCCAGAAACTGGTCACGTGACCAACCTCCACCAATCAGAAGCTAGGTTTTTGAGGTAATCTATTGCAAAGTGGCACAAAAGGCATATTTCTACACCATGCTGTGTACATTTCAGCTCAAGATACCTAGCTAATAGCCATTTTACTTACTCCCTGTTTGTCTCGGCTGAAGGGATCTGACTTGAAGTGGACTTTAAACAACACCTAGTAATTCAACTTAATCGCTATCATGTAAGCAATGAGATAACGCTTTGGTCAATAAATCAGCGGTTCTTATTAGATTCTGCCATTAACGTTTCTCTTCAAATTTATACAAAACATGTGGTAATCATGTTATTTTGAGAAAAGGCTATACCGAATTGACACATTGATCATAAAAAAAATGCTGACAGAAAGTGAACTTGTGCATCTATTTTGTGCCATAAAGCAAAGGAAAGTGGGCAATGCAGCTGTTCTAGTAATGAAGATATTCAGTGAAAGTGAGAAACAAGCTGACTGAGAGCGTCTGCAGTGATCAGTGGCTGGCTACAAAGAGAGTTGGACTTGGGTAGAGAAAAGAGAAATGGGGGTAAAAAAATTATTCTCTGGTAGCTGAGGTGTACACATCATGCCACTGAAGAAGGCCACAATAATAAAGAGACGAATTGATTAAGGGATAGAAAAACATCGCAGCGCTTCCATTTGAAAATTATGATGTAGGATGCATTCCTGTGCAATTTCAAAGCCATTCTGTCAGCACATTTGGAGACTTTGTTAAATTTTGCCCCCCCCCCCCCCCCCAAAAAAAAATCAACTCCAAAATATACCAGTTACAATTTGCTCATTTGTTACCATTTGATTATATTGACCAGAGATCTACCCAAAGTAGAACCCCATTATGTTGGATGAGCATCTGAGCAATGGCTTCAGTCTTTTTGAATTAACATATGGACATACTGTGAGAGGTCCACTAAAGCTTATGAAAGAAAAGTGATTGTGGAAACACAAGATGAACCTATCTTGGAAAAAAAAACTTGATGGGTGGCACAATCAAATCTGATTAATGCACAGGGTAAGCTGAAAACCTGGTATCATAAGTAAGCAAAGGATGGAAGTTTTAAACCAGGAGACAAGTCATTAGTACTTTTGCCTATGCAAAGGCATTCAGTTTAGGCAAATTTAAGTGGTCCTTACTTGTTGAAAGGAAGCTAAATGATGTGGATTATATATCTACACCAGATAGAAAGAAAGCTAAACAGCTATGTCACATCAACATGTTAAAAGAATACCGTGAAAGAGGAATTCTTGGAGGAATTATCAATGCCACCATTTTAAAGAATGATGCAAATTAGAATGAGTAGCATGAAAATGATCCATTTTCAAATGAAGACTTCAGATGATTCCCCGTGTAAAAATGGGTAACTCTGACATATTACAAAATTTTGATAGTCTCATCTGTCATTTTGGAGCCTGCACATCAAGCTGATTTAGCAAACCTTATTCATGAGTGTGAACATAACTTGCAAGTTTGAACTGACGACGGAAAACATATAATATCTCAAAATTTAAAACTGAAGAAACATTATTCAACATCAGTCAGGTAATAACTCAATTATAATTTTGCTGTGCCTGCCTCTTGCAAGCGATTACTTTTCATACTCTCATAAGTGCTCCTGAGAACAGATTCCACTCTGGTGCATTAATATCCTAATTTCACATGTTTATTGCATATTTCACGTTACAACGTTTATATATCTGGCCACGGTTAACTGTTTTATTGTCGCAAAATTCAGGGCACATCCCATAAGCACGAACTTCAATGAATCGATTTGGACTGCCTACAAAATGAAGACATACGAAAAAAAAAAATAAATCAACGTATAGGATGGTTTTAGCGATACGATTTGCATTCCTTTTCTGTTTACTGTTTCACCTGAAAGTAGAGGTTTCTAAGAACAGCCAGAGTTTTTATCTGAAGAGTTCTCAGAGTTTTGAGGTTATATGCAATTGGGCCCGTTACCGCATTCAAGGGCAGTAGGAATGCAACCGACCATGCGAACATAACCAATGCAACATTCATGCCACAGACAAGTAGTGTACAAATTACATTTAAAGGAATGTTAGAGACCAAACACAGAATTGCTTGAAGCAGACACATTAGTGTAAACCTTTTATTAAAACCTTGACGGTCTACCTTTCTGCGTGATCTCTCTTGCAACCGTATGAGGAGTAATTTTGATGTAAATACAAAACCTGTACATGCTATGTGGTATACGACGAATACTGACGCAAAAACCTTCTCTATATTTGTGCTTGGAATAAAAAAAATCAGTGAAGCACAAAATCGTGAATACAAATGTCCTGAAAGAAATTCATCATTGTTAAAGAAACTAGCAGCTATTACGATGCATAAAACCCATGGTGCGGTTAATCTCATCCGGAAAGATGTGTTTGACCGTGACTGATATTTGAAAGGATCATAACTACATTTTAGCGTTAAGAATGACACGAGAACATGTATGATTCTCGAGGTTTCTACTGATACAAAGATAAGAATGCCTGTGCTTTTGCACGTTACAGAACTACACCACAGGCGGTCATAAAGTGGATACTGATTTCCGAAATGTGTGTCAGCTATGATCAAAACCAATAGATATATTCCCACTAGAACATGTGATATATGTAAGTGGACACTGCAGAAAAAATATTTGCTGGACGTGGCATTCATATAAAGCATCACCAACACAAGTATGTTGCCTGTTAACAAAAATAAGCTTGTGAGTGATAATACCAGCTTTACAATAATACCAGTCGAAAATCTAGTACACATTGATAATCTATCTAGTGTTGGATAACATTCGGTATTTACGGAAACAAAACAACAAAACGTATACGCATTGATGTCTATGGTAACTTTTTCCAAGTGTGTCACACTTTGCAAACTAGAATCGAAGTATAGAATATCATTGTTTGACAGATTTAGTTTTCTGAGAGATGAAAGTACATTAAAGGTGCCATGCGGTATTGTCGAAATCTTGTTGCTGCCCAGGTTCAAATCCCAAAGGGATATCAGACCATTAAAAGTGCCAGTAAATATGTGTGTCACCATGAGGCTGCTGAAGTCGAGGAGCGGCATTTGACTTAGTCCTAGAAAGGCATTAATATTTATTGTGAATAAAGGGTTCTTTTTCATGCTTAGAAACTTTACAAAATGTAAACCTCTGAATATATTCTCACTAAGGGAGAACATTTTATTGTTATCTAAGAAGAACATTATCAAATGCTTGCAACAGGTGAATGTATTTTGTCGTATATGTGAAATTAAGTTATTTGACAAATCAAGCAAACGCAGGACTACCAAATTGACCGTGAGCATGTTTATATTCGTTAGTGCATTGTTCTTCATGGATATTAAACTGGCATTAGATACCAAGTAGAACATCCTACTCAAATGTGCCTGAACATCATGCTTCAGATGATCACAGTTTAATGCATTCCCATGACACGTACAATAGGATAATTTACTGCATGGAATGGTGTCGCATGTAAGCTCATCATCTTTAGTTAAACAATTAACAATTCCATCGCATATTTCGGATGGATGGACACATATTGCCAGCATTTTGCAGCGAAACCTAAACGGACAAGAATAATTATGACAAAGACGTTCTTCCTCCGGTTATGGACAATCACTTTTACCATCACAAACCAAACGTAAATGAATGCAGTATGATTTAGAACATTTGTACTTCCCAGGACAATCCACCTTCTCGCAAGACTGCAGGTGTGCTCCATTTTTGCAATATTTAACAGAATTAGTCTGGTCCAAATCATACAGACAGACAATAGATATATCATAGCAAATGTCAGATGACTCTCCTGAACAGGCAATTACATTAACTGTGGTACAAATTTGGCCCCTGTGGATGTCAACAGCGCTGTTCGATTGGAATAAATTGGAGCGGACTAATGGCACTGGTAAAAACAAATGATCATATCCTTTACATAAATATTCATCTGTTTCATCCATACAATCATATATACCATCGCACGTTGATGAAAAGGGTATACACATTCGCCCATCACAATGGAAATATAAGGAGCCGCAACGGCACACCTGTTTGAAACAGTTTTTTAAGCATTTCTGTGGTGTTGTAGCCAACAGTCCATTTTTGACACACATATTTGTGCAGTCCTCTTCATCGGATCCATCCATACAGGATATTATGCCATCACATTTATACTGATCCAAAATGCATTCATTATATCTGCAATGAAATTGACCGATAAGGCAACCTTTTATCTTGTTTGATATCTGACGTTCACATATATGAAAATATATGTCCCTCTTGGATGGAAATGCAGACACAGAAAATACAAATTTAGGCCTTGCTTTCTCATACACCCGCCGTGTATAGTGTTCTCCTTGCCCTAGATATCCACCTTGTATGTCAAATCTGTACATCATAGAATTGTTAAACAACATAAAAATGCTGGATTTTTTGGTCTGAAAATTTAGTCGCCACATCTGCATATAATTTCTAATTTGTCTCTTGCTCTGCGATGCAGTTAACTCCCAGCCATGTGTGCATAATTGAGTGTTGATAATGTCTGCATCTATACCCCTTAATTTGTGTATAGTGACACATTTTCCGAACATGCTTAGCCATTTTGGACCACATGGAAATGTCCGCAATAGCAACCAATTTGTTCTGCTGCTCTGTTTAACGTGATGTTTAGCTTCACAAATATAGCCAGCAAATTTTATTTGAAAATTGCACTTTAGAGTAATCCATCGAAATGCTGTTTCTGGTTTGTCTGTAAACATCCCAACACATTCATGCTTCTCAGATCTGTAAGGTTGCTGTTGTGCAATCTCTTTTTTAATCAGTTGCTTTGAAGATATGCGTTGTTTGCATACAGGTTGGCAGCGATATATTTTCCATTGGCTGATTGCATGTGGCCTACTAACTTGTAACCAATCACAAAAGGCAAAATAAGGCAAGTGCACATGTGCTCTGTTGGATAGCCAGGCAGTAAATATCAATGGACTTCCATCTTCCCACTGCACTTGTTTACCTTGTTCCTTTAAGAAAATTCCGCATATAGTTAGAAAAACATTACCCATATTAATAAATTTTAACCCAACAGCAAAGCTAAATACACCAAAAGGCAGAGAATCAAGAATTACCACAACAATAACATACATATTCCAATACTAATTTGATGAAGTAAATTTCACTCCGGACTTGAGACAGGCAGTCAGCCATAAAAGGCTACTGATTTTTTTCAAGAAGAATATTATCATTTTTTAACTGGATCAGTTGTTGTTATTTGGTAAGAATTTGTTTATTGGTGTATGTCTTGATTTTTTTTTTTTTTTTTTTTTTGTCTTGATCATTTGAATTGTTGCAGCATCTTTGCAACCTTGCATATTGATATGATCTGCCACACATTATTCTATATAACACAGTGGAGTGAGCCAAGAGAATGTGTGGATTTTGCTAATATAAAATGTGATCAAAGCAATAATACAATGCATTATTACACCAGTTATTTTCTAGTCATGCTTGTTATGCACTGAGATAAAATTTGTACAATGACCATGTGGGTTTGAAAAGAGGATCATAGTTATATGATTGCTCATATTAGATATTACATTCCTATGAAATCCCGGCATAATTGCATATAACCTATTGAGCATAAAGAGTCTTATGATATTCATGATCATTCAAATGCTTTGTGTTTGTGCGTCAAAAAGTGGCAAACATCCATAGTGTATAATTATATATATATATATATATATATATATATATATATATATATTACCTCATGTTTGGGTCGATTTCAGTACCATAACAGACTTTAATATATGCCATATTGGCTAGGCCTTGGCAAAACACAGGAAGGGTGCTATATGCACAATATTATTGAACTCTTCAGGGAGTACCTATAACCGGAAGAGTTCTATAACTAGACCGGAAATGATGTAGGCCTAGTTCAAAACGCAGCTTCTGCTAGGCCTACGTTGTCTTCAAGTCGCTAGATCAGTGTTATTGGTCTTATTTGAACTTAATCGACACAAACATTAGATAAATAAACTATAGTATAATCTATACATATATATATATATATATATCTTGGGCAATGGATCGTGGTTTGGAATTGACTTATACTTAGAACAACATGGATTTCCATCTAATTTCATCAGCGGTGATGAATTTACTATTACCTAAGCTACACATCATAGCGTAAATAAAGAGCTTACCTCCTCTTTAAATCTCAGGCCAATGAACAGCACCGTTGAAACAAACAAAAATTCTGAAGCCCTGTAATGAGCTGGAGATTTAAATTGTGCTAGACCTGAGAACATTTTGTGTTCTGCCAAAGTATTTATGCATAAAAGCCATTGCCCTTGTTCTTTACATGCATGATACCCGTCCATCCATGCAAGAAATTTTTGTTTTGGTTGTCTTAAGTAGTACATTGATGTCATGGTTTCCATTTGAAAAATACTCTTTGTTGTTGTTATGTTATGTGAAGGTAGAAACAAGTCTCTAATATTCTGTTCTCTCATACCACTTAGACGTATCATACGTTGGCAGGTTAACATGTGTTGTGTCAAATGTTTTTCCCCATGAATAGATATGCTAAGGTAAGTGGACCTCTCGACATTATGCCGTCCACTGTAAATAAAAGTACAAAAAGAACCAGTGAGGTTGTACCACTCAATGAATCCAAAAGATTTGAAGTGCTCATTGATACGCAAGGCTCCGAAGCCGGGACTACATGATGGTGTAACTCGTTTGATCCATTTTAGAAGTGGAAGAAATGGTTCTGTTTCAAATTTATCCGTAAAAGCCTTTATTTTGACATAATACTGAAACCAACATGATTGGTTTATACACAACTGAATCACATTATTGACAGACTGCAATCCCTGCAGATTAATATTTATTTGTTTCGCTTTTCCACGTAATAGAACATCCACGCAGTCACGGAAGCCGCGTACTTGTGATGCAATAAAAGGGAATATCGTGCTTGGCAAGGGATAACAATTAATATTCATGGTGGGGCATATGTTTCTTATCCCTTTCCCATGTACACTCACGAAGAGGGTCTCAATGGTATTAGACAAACATTGGCGTAAATGAGGTAAGAGTATAGATAGCATTAAGGGTGATGAATCCCAGCGTAAAAAATAGTGATTTCGACTTGACAATTCCATTGCTTGAGAGGAGCATCTATTTGCTCCATGTAGATAATATTTAATAGCACAATTGCGATTCTTCATAACTTGGTTCCTTAAATGCATTGTATCAATTTCAGATGTTCCAGCGAATACCCTTACTTTGCAACTTTTAAATGTTGGAACACGGGCATTATTTGGTACAAAATAAATTAGTGCACATTTTGTCTCTGGAATATGAAGGTCTATTTGTCTTATCCGGAAGTGTAGTAGGTTTGCATGTTCAATATTATAGGGAATAGACATAGGAATCCCATGTAGATGTTGTAAGGTTTGGCAAATATTTGGGATCCCTTGGCATACAGTTGTTTCAATATACAACGAAAATTTGAGCCATGTCCCTGGCATGTATAAATAAGTAAAACAACTATATGTTCTATGGGGGATGAAACAGTAAAACGACTTTTTCTTATGTCTTTCAAAAAATTGGAGATACATAATTGTGTTATAAGTAGTGTATAATTTTTGAGCGGAGCTAGAACTGTCATGCCACCAAACAGGCAATTCAGTAAAGGCCCCGAATACTTAAATTCCATGACTTCAAGTTGAATGAAGTATCCCTTTTTTGTTGTTATAGTGTGTACACAGTACAGTGGTATTATGTGATGTATGTGAGGTGATATTTCCAAATCGATGCTTTTACTTTTTGATATACTTAAATATGTATGCACATAACGATTTATAGCCAATATTACGTACGCATATATAGCTCTTTCCTCAGATTTGTATCGAATGGAGAGCCATATTGATTGCATGCTATGTTCCATTTTGATTGCAAAGCTTACAATGTGACCTTCTGACTGGGCACATATTTGAAAAACCTTTTTACAATTCCCAGATAAGTCGGTGTGACTATGTTTCAACTCCTTTGTGTGACCATTAAAAATTAATAGGCTGAACGGATGTTTTGAAGTGATTGTTCCGCAAACATTGATTGTTGTGGATGGTAATGTGTGAAAATAAAAAACATGCTGAATTATAGTTGGGGGCAACCAGGCAATGGGTTGTATGTGCTTCAGGTTCAAATTTAATGTCAGGTTTTTCGACCCCTTCCAATGACAATATTCTATATTTATTCAGCATACATCTTCTGCTCATTTCAAAGCCAATATATACTGCACAAGAAAAGCACATACGTCCAGATTGAAATCTTACATTGATTTTGTTGATACTAGAATATACAGTGAAAGGTGTCCAATTTCCACAATACATCAAACCACGTGAAAAGCCTACAGCTGAGCTGTCGTATATTTGCACAAACCTTTTAATGCACCGTGGAAAGGCATTTGGCATAAGTAATTTTCTCACATTTATTTTGGTCACAAATGCTTCTGGTACAACCAAAGATAACTTCAACGCGACGTTTGTTCTCTCAAAGATTCTCTTAAATGACAATGCACCACACAAAGCCTCAAATTGATGAATGTTGGCTTTATGTGACCTTATTCTGTATGTCAACACACCCGTATTTCTTCCCCAACAGCTTCTGTGCATCTTTTTTACATGAGGAAGAAGACTTTTCTGTGCTTCTGTCAAGACAGGACTAACCTGTGCATCCGACAACTTCATCAGGGGATCCACATACCTTGCAAATATATTATCTACCTTTGATGGTGCAATATCATTGAATACCTGATATTTTGCTATGACTGAAATGCCTCTGTATATTGTGCAGTTCGCATTGAGTATTAAGTTGGTATATATATGGACGCAAATATGTTCTGAACTTGATAATATAACGTCTGTCCCAAATGTTTTGCATAAGGAGCTTATAATTGGCCACTCTGTCGAAGGTCCGTCATAAATTTCCGCTATAGATCTCTCACAATTTCCGAATTGAGTCAGCCAATAAGTGACAAGTTGTATCTCTATTTCCAATTTGATTTTGAATACACGTGGAACTGTTACCACCCAGATTGCTATAATTTTAACATTGCAAACTTTCAATGCTAGCAATTCATAATCACTTTTTCTCGATAATATGCCACACACGTTACTTGATTGCCATGCGAAAAACGGTATGTGCACTGCTGATGACACATCTGTTGTGGCTAGACAGTTTTGAAACAAATTTACCCTTAGGCAAGCTAAGTGTTTTGTAAAAGAAACACTGGATTGGCAATAGTTTAATAGATGACCTACCTCGTTTTCTACGTAGGGCCACCATAAGTTGTACGTGGCTGGCAATATTTTCCTCCTACCGTTGATAACAAGGTGCAGATGCCAAAAACAAAGGATAAGACATAAAAATCCTGAAAATCTCATTACTCGAAGCATATATGCTTTCCACTCTGTATGTGATTAAAAATTCTGGATACAAATTTTTTCATATGAATGATACAGTAGTCTGTGTGTAACTACAGATGTATGTGACGAGAACAGTCCTTCGTGAGAGAGATCGTGTTGTATTCATTAATAGTTTTTGCGTAATAAATGTGGCAGCAATGCCTATTTCCCCGACATGGGTTATATCAATAGGTAAGCGAAAGACCTATATAATATGATTGGATAGTTTATCATGACGTGTATGATATGCATTTGCCAACGTGAATGTGGCTAACACACCCTTCGTGCACATCTTTGAACAAATACTTTTTTTTACAATTATGGTACGGCCACTCCAAATGTTAATGAAAAAGTTGATGCTGCTCATTGCAACTTCGATATGTCATGAGTTTTGTGCTTTAGGTCATTTCTATATAATGTGCTAAATGTAACCAACGAAACAGATCCAAAACACACACTTCTGCCAAGACATTTGTGTTTATTGTCCTGCCCCATACTGTGTTGATTATCATGAGCCTGAACCACCATTTGAAGTACACAAAGTGTTCCATGAGGGGATATTTCTCATGTTTGGTGTGTCGTAACCTAGAGTACTGTCGGTCTTCTTGTATAATCTTTAATGATGGAAGTAATTGCGTTTGCATTTCTTATGTGATACTAAGTACACGACTGAAGTCATATGAGGAAATTGCTTTACCTCTGCAATGTTTTATATTTCAATTAATTGGAATTTGGAATTTCACAAAAGGAAATTACGGCACTTTTGACCACAGACGACATATACTTTCTTCTGTGATGAATCTAATGTATTTATTCGGTTGGCTTAAAATTCTGACTTCTGGCGTCAGAAATCGTGACGACATTCCACCAAAAATATTACAAGACGTGGACATACATTTTGCAGAAGAGATTTAAGTGTTCATGAAAAGGTCGAAACCGAAACTTTACTCTTACAACGTGCATATAAAACTTTCAACATTGACTAGCATGTTGTGCAAATTAAAACTGTTTTTTTTTTTTTAGGTTTATATACGTTAATGACTTCTTTCTGCACAAAGATGAGAATAACTATTTTAGAGTATGTTCGTCGCCACATCTTCATCAAAAACACTTTATATGTGTTCACAGTCAAATCAAATTTACCTTAGAATCATAATTGAACGTGATTATGTACCTAATTGCGAGATCATGCATCCCTGGAATGGCAAATAGTCTTAAGATAAAACTGATATATGGCACACTACTATTCCACATGTATTTTCTTGTGGCAAGCTAATATCAAAATTCTATCATCCTTTTGTTTGATAACAATTGCGAATGGTGAAAGTATTAAATATCACGTAATTACGTGGTAAGGCTTACGGTGGGAACAAACTGAACAGTGGAAACGCATGATGATTGCTATAAGAACTTGAACTGTTGATCAGGATCACGCTTTTGTTATATGTCATTGTTAGCACATTTGTGCATTTACGATAACAAGATTATATTGAAATGGAAGCGTGTTCGGTGACAAATATTTATAATACATTTGGTTCCAGGCCTGCAAAAGTACATCGCAATGAAACATAATGTAACTATACCAAATGAAAATAATGGACATGACACACGCATGTCATGAAAAGCCAAAAAACCTGCCATTTTGCCTGTAAGCAGAATCTGAAAAGTTGTAATAATAGAAACAAAAGATATTGAATAATTGGAAATCAAGATCGGTCACTGCATCCAAAATGTTAAAGTCATTACATTTTTAATTTCGGTCAATAGATACTTGGAGCCTCATTTCATAAAGATGTATAATTTCAAACTATCATATAGCATTGGATAAATTCACCTTCTGGCTCCATTTGGCCACACTTTTCTTTAGACAAGCATCTTTAAACATCATTACAGATTCCTTCTATCTCACCTAACCCCCTCATTGAATCTTTCTCATTGAAAGACCCCTTTTCTGCAAAAATCAGATGTACAAAATATTAGTTTTAGAAAGCTAAACAAAGCTTACGTACAAAACAGCTAGCAAAGAAATACTATCACAATATAAAGTATACCTTAGATCTAAATACGCCACAGCAAAGACGAAAGAAAGTGTAAGATCGGGTATTCAATCTTTACTTTAATGAGCACATCAGTCAAATTGAGGTCAAAAGCTTGGGCAAATACTAAAAATGAAATCACTAAGTATGAGCTACTGGATGGCTTGTGTTGACATGATAGAGATCTACGAGTGTTTGTATGGGGTGCACAGTATAATAAATGATTGGCTTTATAATGACAATAGTACCACCAAATGGGATCACGCGTTCAAGCTAATAACGTTTCTGTAAAACTGCACGTACAAAACCCCCTTTTTTCTTTTTTTTTTCGTTTCAGGGTCGTACTCAAATGGAACTATCTACCAAACGATGTCGTTGAAGCTCCATCATTGAATTGCTTCCAAGAACGGTTATGAAAGATGTGGAGCAAACAAATGTATACCATTCATTGCAATTACACACTCATATTCTAAAAAAAGAAATTGTATGGCAATGACAGTTTATGAACTGGTTGAACACCTAACGGGCTTTGAGCCTAACCACAGCTGAAAAGGATAAAACAACATAACATGACAAATAATCATCATTCTTATAGCTTTGTGACAGATAATTTTCACCAACAATATTAGTGCTAGACCATCACGTGTCAATATCACAGTTCTAAATTCATTCGAAGTCAAAAACCATCTACATTTTGACAAGCCTATCAACATGACCATCATCAGATATAATAACAAGACTTAAATATCCATTATGCAATACATTATTCATTAAATTGCTAACGATGATAACATGTCACATTGACAGCATAAAATAATAATTGTAATAAAATATAGACGTTTAGAACAGTTTTCAACAATGCAAGAAAAGCTGCACTGAAAATCCTAGCAAATTAGAATCATTCGAAGTTCACGGTCAAAACCATTCAGCAATCAAAAAGGCAAAATCAAAATCCCAAAGTCCAATCCTGACTTGAGACAGGGAAAAACCGAAGTCAGTAGTAGTTTAAATAGAATAACCGCTAGCAACTCTCAACTTCAAAGAACATCTTGCTTTGTACACGCATTGTATACAATGCCAATTGTTAGGCTCACTTTACTGTATCATTTATATAACACATCAAATCCACCTGTTATTTGTTTGTTTTGTTGTTTTTTTTAATTCAATTTACAAGTTATTTTTCCACGTGTTTTAATGATTAAAGACTTGATACAATCTTTCAAATTGGAATGAAGAATTGTTGTGTATAAAGTGGAGAAGTTCCAAGATGAAATTTGTTTATAAGGTAAAGGATTATCTTTGCCAGGTGTTCCAACAAGATCGTTGATTAAGATTAAGTCCAAACCCTGTTAATACCATCTGGGTCCTCGGTCAACCTTTCTTAGGGGTTGCCCCGATGGCTTAGAGGTCAGCGTGTTTGACTTTACATTTGGCTAGGCGAGTGTGCCGAAGGTAGTGGGTTCGAATCCCATACAGGTCGACATAAAGTTATCGTATTTTTCATCTGTAGATATTCAGTGAATAATGCATTGCTTAGTGGATATTCAAGTCTTGCTGTTTTATCGGATATGTTCGTGCTGATGGGCTTGTCAACATTTGGCAACACACTACAGTTATAAATCCTTCTATTTTTCATATTAGCATGTTTTAGATTAAAAAATCAGCATTTTTATGTATTTTCAAATTTCCTGAAAAGTGGTTAACATATAAAAATGTCAGAAAAAAACAGATGCATTTTCGTCATAAACTTCGCAGCTCATTAATTGGTGGTTATTAAAATACGAAAGAACACCTGAATGTCAGCTGTATGAACTATTCTCTGGCCATGTTCACATCATTGTCCTTCCTCACCATATAGTTCCCACCTGGCCCGGTTGACAATGCACCTATATGACCACCAATAAAGCAGCTCTGTGATGCAGCACACCCGAACCAACTAACTTTATTTACACAGAAGCTACAGCATGCTGAAAACACGGCATTGTGACAACTACAGACTATCTCCGTTGGGATGCGCAACTGACCAATCACAACTGTAGTCTGTAACTTAATGGACAAAATATTCTCAAAATTGTCAATATTGTATTTGTGTCTTTTTACCCAGAACCAGTTCCGAGTAGCCAATACCCTATTCCGCAGTCAGAACTCTTTACTCTCCATAAGCTTACCTGTCCCTGTCTAACCTATATAAATATGGAATTAATATTGTCCATATTGCACACGTTCCTCTGTAAAATTTTGACATAGGCTGTATCAGCCCAAATAAATTAAAGGGTCTTCAGCGGGTAACTACTCAACATGTTTCAGAGCCTTTTACCCGTACATGTCTCTCTGAGTAGCAGCTCCTTGTCTAAGGTATTAATTCGGCAAAGACAACCCAGATAATAAAGAATAAATATGAACATGGCAAATGATAAATTAGCTAAATACGTGAAGTTTTGCTTATAAATGCAGAGCTTCACTATGAAAGAAGAATACCTGTCAAACAAACCATAATTATAACTTTGTATAGTGATTATATGAAGCCACAGATCGTTTTCTGCCAAGCATTTGCATTAATTGTACCAAACTTCAACATAAAGAAATTATCATATGTGTTGATGCCGTTGCTGTGTGAGCAATTTGTAAAGTTGGAACTCTGAAACTGAGCGAAAGAACAAGTATTGGCGCAACAAGAGGATGGAAGTCTGAGTTTACATGGATATGTTCAAACGAGAGTTCTACACAAAGCGATAATGGGGTTTGCCTGCCCAGCTGATCGTAGTCTCCGTGTGCGAAGCGTGCGCAGAAGGGCTCACACCTGCTGTATGTAAATTAGGCTCCTGTTGGATTCCTGCAGGGCGGAGCTTAGAAGCTTAGCTAGTTCCCAGCCAAAGCCACACCAAACAGTGAGAACCAGGCCCAATACTTGTGCCAAAATTCACAATTTTCCTTTGCAAAACCTGAAATCGGATTCCGGCATACAAAACTTAAAGGAAAAGTGCATAACATGTGTGAAAATAGCAAAAATGATGGTTTAACCCATTGTATCCTGATATGTATCCTTAAACGTATAGAGGGTGAAAGTACAAAGGAAGTTGTTGCCTTGGCATATCTCGTCCATTATTAAAAGTAATTACCAAATGCTAGTCATGATCCATTTCTCTCATATTTGAACCCAGGAGCAAAAAAATCTCCCAAAGCTGTATATCCAAAACAAGTAACAATTTTGTTTTCAATGTAGTCTCAGAAGAAGCCTAGAACACCAAAGCATACAATATTATGTTAGACGTTAACCAAATATTTCAAGACTGTATTACAAACTGAAACTGGATAGTTTACTGTCATAAAGACAACATACAATATCAATATATTGTGTCAGATATGTGACGTTCTTTAGATTCATCTTCACGTGTCATCAGATAATACACTCGTGTTACATTTAAAGTATTGAGTATGTCTGTATATATTTTATATGGGATAGTATTTACAAGAAATGGTATCTAGACATGCGAACATTTGCAGGACGTCTACGTGAGTTATGTACAAAATTAAAATTACTTATCAATTAAAAGTTAAGTTATAATAGTATATCTGAAAAAGTGGGACAAAAGTTGCCTATTACTGGTAACCAATGTAAAATGAGTTCACGTTTGTTCCAATGCTTTGCAGCCAGATGATTCCGTGATGACATGTTGCAAAAAACATAGCATACTGGCTAAACAGATTTTGGCAGCTACGTTTACACCTATATTATAGAAGAAGAAAAAAAAAAGAGAAACATAAATTACATTTGCAGATATCATTCTAACAATGAGAGCAAAGTCTAAAAAATATCAACCAGGAGAGATACTAGAGTAACCGCAACATCAACATTTATCTTTCAGTGCCAATATGAGAAATAAATGTCACTCTTGACTTGAAACAGGCAGGCATCCATAAAAGGCAACTGGTTGTTTAAACCAGCCCTCTTAACCTTTGGAAATAGTACATTAAAACATATCATATGCATTAGTCATGAACAACATATTTTAATTTCAAACAAAACATGTAGCCCTGACAACTT